>OX638369.1:18668886-19105886 GCA_951812925.1 Calliopum simillimum
TGAGTAGAAATTCTGAAATTCGATTATCATTTTATTTGGATAGTTTTATCACGACCCTTAAGTCAAATTATAAGAGGAAAAATTATAAGATGCTTTGAAAATGATAAATGATCGAAGAAAATGAGAAGATTTTTAAGTTGTCTTAATTGAGAAACTCTTTTCCTTTCCAATCAGTGTTGCTTTTTATCAAAATCGTGATAATTTGCACTACAGAGCAAACAAAATTGGCAAGCTACTGTAATTTATAAAAATGTTAAAACTAAAATGGATTGCAAAAAACCGTGAATCATAATAAGATGCTAAAAATTCCAGATCCTAAGTGTTTTGTCCTTGAGAACTTCGTGATTTCCAAAAAAAATAAAAAATAAAGTAAACTGAAAACTAGTCATATACAAGAAGCTCACTTAAGTTGAAAAGCAACCCCATTATTGTTTTTCCAACTTACACGAATTAACAACTACAGTTGAGATATTTAACTTTTAATCGCTACTTGAACTATACGCAGCGAAAAAAAAAAAAACAAAGTCTTAAACTCCCTTTGTCAAAACAACATTTTCCAAGATTTATATTTTTACTAAAAAACTTTCTTCGCGCAACAAACCACTGATGACAAAAATTTGTATTTGCAGCGAGAAAAACATAAATGCAGCACAAAAGTATGCTACGTTTTTTGTGACCACTTTAAACGCTTTTTCAACCCCTGCACCACGAATGTAATAAGAACAAAACACAAAAAAATTATCACCCATTCATTGCACTTACCAATTAAAAGAAGTTTCCAAATATGCATTTGAAGCTGAAGACGCGCTGATTCCATTCAAACTTGAGAAAACCGTTAGAAAGCAGAATGCAGTTGCATTAAAGTTGCGTTGCAGTTGTGTTGTGTATTGGTGCGTGAGTCTGTGCTCGTTGATGTTAATGAACTTTTAGTTAAACTTCTTTTGGAACATCTTGCGGTGGTGCGCACTTTATCTTCGTTGTCTCTTTCGTTGCTGTTAGTGTTGTTTATACATCAAATTAATTACGCAAGTGTTGATGAGATGAGGAGCAGCAGCAGCAGCAGTGCGTGCAAGTGACTAAGTGAACGAGTGTTGGCTTGGTCAGTGAACTACTACAGCTGATGATAAGTTGGGGAAGAATAAATGTTTATGTTGCTTCATTTACTGCGTGCAAACTTGATTGCATCAATTATGGGGTTTTTTCGCTTTCTCGGTTTTGTTTGCAGAATTTTTTATTTAGATTTTTCCAGGTGTTTTTTTTTTTTTCCTTAGTAATTGCTCTCAATCATTTTGTAGTTGAGCATTTGAAGACTTCTTCGGTAGCAGTTGCAGAAAAGCTGGAAGTATGCAATAAAAAAAAGTTCAAGTTAGTATAAATTCTACGATATGCTTATTATTTCAGTATAAAAACATAGAAGCCTTCAACGACTGGTGTGAAATTTTTCGGAATTTTTTTTGGCTTTCATTCTTTAGATTTTAATTGTTAGTATTTTTGACTTATTCAGCTTTTTCGTTGGATGCTTCGCTTTTGAGTAAAAAATCGTTTTTATGACCGCGAAACTGAAAAACGTAAAATAATCGATTTTAGGATGTAAAAATTATCTATATCCCCAATATTTTTAAACGTCAAAATTTATGTAAGAACATAGTCTTTATTTCTAAAGCACCCTGTAGTATCTATTTTGTTATATAAAAAAAGTTATGACCAAAAATCATGTTTTTTTAGCCAAAATGAACCTTCAGTAGAATCAAAAGTGCTCCATTGGTTTTTCTCGGAATGAAAAAAAAAAGATGCAGATATCGTTTTTAAGAGTCTTTTTTACTTTTGAGTCGGTTTCTGGATGATTTAATTTTGCTTCATACAAAATCGACCCAGTCTAATGTATATGTATACTAGGGTGGAGCGCTGCTTTATGGAGATTTTTTATTTTTACATATTCTAACGGTTCAGTGCGGAAAAAGTGCTCCGTCAATCACCTTTTAGAGGTGTATAAATATTTTTAAAGATTTTGAGTTTTAGTACTGCCACAAGTCAATCAAACCTTAAACACATCCTGGGAATATAGGGCAAAACTCAAAGTTGGAACACTGAAGTTTTTTTTTTGATGAGGTTTTGTTCGTCCACTTCTCCTGAGTTGGAAAATATGAAAACTAAAATCCAGACTCTTCCTTCTTGCGAATAAACTGGGATTAAGATTTTTTTTGGACATTAAAATGTTTTACTCAGGCCTGTTCGTTAATTTATCCAGAGTTGGAAAATAAGAAAATTTAATCGAAACAATTCCGTATTGCGAATAAACTGAGCTTAAGCGCATTTTTTCTTGGTATTTTTAAATTATTTATATTAAATCGACCTCCAATTGTTGGCACAAAAATTTTTGATGAGGTTTTGTTTGTTAGTTTCTTGTGAGTAGGACAAGGTGAAGAAGTGAATTAAAACAACTCCTTCTTGCGAATAAATCGGCTTTGAGCTCCTTTTTTGCCTCGAAAAGTTTGAATAAAACATACAACTTTCAACTCGCAATAACTAAGCTCACAGTTGTTTATTTTCGGGTAAGTTTATAGAGAAGTGTTCATGGAACATACATATGTGTATTTTGACTAAACATTTTAGAAAACCATTGCTTTGTTGATTGATAAATCAGCGCAAATATTATTTTCAGTCAGAATAATTTTTATGTTATTCATATAAAATTTAAAAATATACTTGCTGTAGTACACGTGCTCCTCCAGCGGCTCTATGGAGATTTTTTATTTTTACATATTCTAAATGGGTCAGGGAATAAAAGGTCATACTCAAATCAAATTGTTAGTGAAGCTGCAGCTGCTGGATGTGGTTCAGAAAGAGAGAGATGATCTCATCAAAACAAGGCTGGAATCACGAAGGACAATGCCTGTTTTTAATTCTAGAAAACCCTAGAATTTTATTTCAATTTATTCTTCAGAGATATATCGTCCCTATACAAGTGAAAAGTACTAAGTCAGTTTTTCAAGTTTTGAGATATGTATCTAATGTTCCAAAAATTTTGTTTTTTTGTATGGAAATCGTTGTTTTGTTTTACCTCTTTGAGGATAATGACCACTTTTTAACAGAAATATGACTAATTGGGTCTTATCAAACTAAAAACTATAATATTTTCGACCAGAAATACCAAACTCCAAACACTGGAAAACTAACTAACTTATTTTCAATTGTATAGAAACGATATATAATATTTCATTCATTTCTCTACAAAATTATATTTTTCAACTTAATGTGGTATTGTTCACAGTCACTGAAGAATAAAATCCAAGAAATCGAATAGAGTTTCGGTTTATTCCTTAAAGATATGTGCTATAATGGTATGATTTTTCATCAAAAGAGAAAATCATATGGAAAAATCTTTGAAGAAGGAAACCCAAGAATCTGGAAAGTAAAAAAGAAAATTTTTTTAATTTATTTCTTAGGGATATGTTTGATATATCGACGATTTCTCAAGAAAACTATATTTTTTGAATTGAACTTAGGGGTATTTAAGCCAAAATCACATGAAAGGTTCTTTGAAGAAGGTAACCTCTGGAAAATGAAAATTGTTTTTTTTTTAAATTATTTGTTAGGGATATATGTGACAAAAATGCCGATGATATCTCATGATATTTGATAGAAAATCACATGAAATAGTCTTTGAGGAAAGAAATCAGGATGAAAAAACGATTTTTTTAAGTTTATTTATTTATTAGAATTCATAATTAATCGATGAATCATATCATATCATAATCATATCATTTCATATTTGAGTGGAAAACACTTTGAAACGAATATTTAAATAAGAGACTCAATCCACCGGAAAGTTGTGCAGAGAAATCAAAGACCTTGCAAAAGATCTTAGTTCATGAACATGATTCATTTGGGCCTATAAACCTATAAAAATAAAAAACTACAGCAAAAATACAGAATATCTTCGAATGGGATAAATTTTATCAGAATGTTTCGTATTTCATATGAAATTGTCAACAAAATTTACAAAATATTTTGAAAATCGTTTATAATCCATTGCAAATCAAATTAAAAGCATTCATTGTTACATACATAGATATATACGTCAGACTTTAACAAAATGCATTTAACAAGGATTTGCATTTATGCAAGAGTAATGCTTTGTGATGTTATCTATCTGCACATCTTTCAGGAATTTAATTTCAAATATCAAATTCGTCTTTTTCCATTTGCATATTCTGCTTAAAGAAAATAAATATTTTCTCAAGAAAATCAAAAAGAAATAACACTCACTCAACGCACACACACACAATTACATTTAACTATGTACAACACTTGTACACTTTAGACACAAGAGTGTATGGTGAATGGTGTATGGTAACAGCAGCAATACATTGATCAAGTCGATTGTATGCAAATTTTTCAAATTTTTCGCTCAACATTTGTTGCAAAATTTTATTTGACAGAGAATAATTCGAATATAATTTAACAACGCAAGGAACGTAACAAAAAGCACTTCAACATAAGATGCATATATAGACGCACACATATGCAAGTCAGTGCACACATAGAGTAAACCAATATATAATATGCTTGCATATCCTTGAAAAATACTAGCAAAACTAGAAAAGGAAAAAATAAAAAACAAAATTTACAACGGAAACTCAAACCCGGAAAATTGCGAGAAAATAAAAAAGAGCAACACAACAAGCAAACTTTTGTATATTGCAACACTGATAAGCAGCGGCACCGGCAACAGCAGCAGAAGAAAACAAAATTCGATGAGATTTTGAAAGCGGAAAAAAGTTAAACAAACTTTTCCTCCAACAAGCGTGTAAGCTTCGCTTTCACTGTAATGGTAAACGCTGTTAGCCCACATACATAGTTTGTGTTCTGTGTGTTTTGTGCCGCTTTGTATTATACACACACACACACAGAGAGTCCTGCTTGCCCACCTAGTGTGGTTGGCGCTCGTTTTAGTTGCCTTCGTCGTAGATCAAGCATGTCGAAACTTTCTGCTGTTGGCAGGTAGATTATTAACCCACACATCTACACATGCACAGAAACTTTGACACTCATGCGTTGTGGAGTGGGGTGTTGCGAAAATTCGTAATTGTTGGATGGTAAATTTGCTTCCGGCTACCTTACAACATCTCAAATGCCGGCTAATTAGGAAAATGCAATCAGTTGCCCATATCAAGTGGGATCAAGTTGCACAAATGTGGATGACAGATTCTTCGGAAAACACCTAGCAAAGTTTGACATCAAGCCCTTAAGTGAAATTCAAAAAAAAAGTAATGGATATGGAAGACCGCAGTTCATCGAAAAAGGGTCATGAGAAAATCATCCAAAAAATCGCGTGAGGAGAAAAAAGCAACGCAAAGATAGTGTTTAACTTTGCACTATGCTTGCCCTAATGTTAGTTATATGAGAGAATAGAAACCGAAACTCTTTGTGTAAGAGTGTGTGGGACAGCTTGCACACTAAGCAACTCAACGGGAAGAAATGAAGCTGCTTCCAAAAAAGAGCGCAATAGAAGCACATCTCTGGAAGCATACAAAATTTTTCAAATTCTATATTTTTAATTGCTTATAAAAGTTAATTAATCTACCAAAAGTTACAGAAAAAAAGTAATTTTTTGAAATGGAATTTAAAATTTTGAAAAACTTCCACTAAAGCGTATTTCATATGCTTCACAATGTGTGCTTCCACGGAAGCGTACTTGAAGCGTATTTCATGTGCTTCTGAAGATGTGCATCTCCGCTAGAACATGCTGTGTTAAAATAGATAAGCAGTGAGGACAGCACTGGAAGCTTCTAGAAGCGCAACTGAAGTCGTTTCAATGCGCTTCCGTTTCCCGTTGGGAATGATAGTTTACTTTTCTTACTTTTGATTCCTTTTAGTATTGATTTTGAACTTTTTTGGTATTAAATTCAAATTTTTTTCCAAAAAGTTAGAAATTTATTCCAAAAAAGTATGACATTTATTCCAAAATAGTTTAAAATTAATACTTTTTTTGGCATTGTTCGTTATTAATTCTTTTTGATTTTAAAATTGAGCAAAAATTTTTACTATGTGGAAATGGGAATACAAAAAGCGAATGTTCATTTATAAAGGAATGTCCTGTACACTTTTATCCAAAGGACTGAGCAAACAAGAGATTGAAAAGGCTATTGTAAAGAGAAATTTTAAAGAATTGTCTAATTAATTCTGTAGTCCAAAAGGTATAGTCATTTCTACTAATTTTCTCCAAAAAGTGCCCATTCCAATGCTTTGCTTGTACGAAAGGGATTCACATTCCCTCTTGGAATGCTAGTACAAGGGAAAAGCAAAAGTAATGCCATAATAAGGGATTAGCTAGCAGCAATCCAACAACATAAGAACAAGATGCAGTGGCGTAACTATAGGGTGGCACTACTGGCAAAATGCCACGAGCCCAAGGCCGGGTGGGGCCCCAGCATAAACAAAAATTTATCGAGATTTGAATGAGGAAAACGTAGCGCAACAACAATATTGCAGAATATCTATAGAGATATTGTCCAGTGGCGTAACTTTCGGTACTCCTTAAAACAGCAAGTAGGAGTAAAAAAATACTTCTCATACTTGTTTTGTTTTAAAGTTAGATTTTTATAAGATATTTGGTTTAAAATTTATACAATTTTGGCATAAAATGTTTTAATGTGAGAAAATGGAACACATAAGATCATATTGAAATAAATTTGGAGATTTAAGAACGCAAGCAAATTATGTTGCAGAAAATTGTCTATTAGCTCTGAATTTCCTTGTCAGAGGAAGTTGTAATGCCATTTGGGTGAAATTTGAGAGGAAGATCGTCTCCGAAATCCAGAAAATTTTAAGTTTTCTAGATTGTGTTTCATTGGAATTAACGAAATTGCAACCCATCACTTCGCAAAAATTTAAATGACGTCGATTCGTAGGAAAAGGCTTGATTTTTTTTTTTAGAGTGAACTTTTGTTCTAGTCAAATTTCAAGAGGAAGTGCCTACGTAAAATATCGGGTGCTAAAAGTTGAAAAAGTTAGTTTTTTGAAAATATCTCGCTAAGGGTTATTTCTCAAGATCATTAAAAATAATACAGAATTATAAATTTTTCGCACCAACTCTGACCACTATGAGTGCCCAACCAATATGAGTACCCAATGCAATTTTGCATATGACTATGAGTTTTCATATGTCTATATATGACCGTGCCGGTGTATTTGTGTATTCACTTGTGTGCGTAAAGTTCGAAAAAAAAAAAATAAAAAATATGTTCATGGCAAAAGTTGTGCGAAACTTTTCGCCTTTGGAATTTCATTTTTAATGTAATGCTTGAAAATGACAGGCCGACCAACCGACTCTATGCAACCTGTGTCCCACTTTACAGCAGCAGCAGTGGCATTTTGAGGGAAAAACTTTTGCCATTTCTTTATTAGTATTTTACACATAACATATATTTTTGTACTCTTCCTAGAATTTAAATTATCCGAAGAAGTTTAAAAAACAAAATCTACAAGAGCAAGAATGGATCCAACTTAAGTTTTGTGCAATTTTATCAAATAAATTTTTGCCTAACTATGTGCGAACGAACAACATTATCCGGGGCTATGTACCCAAAAAAAGTTCATCCGACAAACATAATGTTTCTTCACACAATTTTGCAAGTACGCACTCGCTGCTGCTCAACGAAGGATGAAAAATTTTGAAATGTTTCCAAGATGTAAACTGGAAAAAGTTCGGGGTTTTTGATTTTTGCTTTGACTTTTAACATGCATTTACAATGAAAGTATAAAATGACATCAGTCGGAAAATTTTGTTAAATGAAGTTTTTCTTTTTTGGCCAAACAAATATTTGAAGTCAATGCTGCCACGCTAAGGGAGAGAAAATCTTTGACTTTGACGCACTAACGCTATCAAAATGTTCAGTTTGATGATGCATTGCAAAAGTTTTTTTTGATACCAAATAGTTAGAGTGAAAGTCTTTTGAATTTGAAACAGGAAAGTTTTATTTGTTGTTTTTGTTTTTGTAAATGCCTCGAAGTGACAAGTTGCTTATAGATTTTGGTATGCATAATTTTTAAAGAATTTCTGTATTTTTTGATGATTTTTTCCTCACTTTGTTAAAACCTTGTCTTGATTTTATAAATATCATGAATATGTCATATATGCCATAACCTGAACTAAGCCTAATAAATTAGTGCAAAAAAGGTCGAAAAAATATTAATACCTACCAAACGCACATTGCATGAAATTTTTGGCAGAATGCATTTAGCTGAACGCCATACACTAAATTGGATATTTATATCACATATTATCTTGTCTAGAAAATTTCTCGTTTTCTTTTTTCTTTTCTTGCAGAGATACAAAATTAAATTATGCGATTAAAGTTTCATGATAATAAGAATCTCATACCCTAACAATTTCTTGCGGTGAAAATTTTATGTGAAGAAATATGTCATGCGAAAAGATTCCGTGCTTCAAAAATTTCATGCTATGAAAAGCACATTACAAAAAAGACAAAAATCTCATGCGATAAAACTGTCATGATATGTTTATGTTATGTTTATAGTATAAAAATCTCATGGTTATAAAAATCGCATGAAAGAAAAAAGTAAAATGCAAAAACGTTCGGAAAATACCAAAACAAAAGAAAAAACTCGCATGTAATATTGTTCTAACTGAAATAACAGATGGCTTAGGTACCAAGGCGCAAATTATATTGCATGCAAGTTTATTTTGCTTCTAGTGTTGTCTGTCACATAATATATTTTCTGGAAAATTTTTATAATCTTTTTTTTTTTTTCTTCCAGACACACAAAATTTTGTTAGGTATGCGATTAAAGCTTCATGCTATAAAGAATTTCATACACTAAAAATCTCATGCGACGAAAATTCTATGTAAAAAAATATAGAATGCGAAAATATTCCATGCTTGAAAAATCATGCTACAAAACGATTCTACGACTATAAGTTCGGCTCAGTCAAGAGCTGAGAAAGCGCTCAGTCGCTTCCGGACTCACCAAAAAATATTTTAAGCGCTTTAGAATAAGTCAAAAATCTCATGATATAAAAACATACTAAAGAATCACTTGAAATAAAAAAATTCCATGCAATATTCTAAATGAAATTGCAGAATGTTTAAATGCCAAGGTGCAATTTATATTGCGTGCAATGTTTTCGCTCCAAGTGCTAGCTCCAATTGCAACTTGTCCCATAATATATTTTCTGGAAAACTTTTATTTTATTTCTTTTTTTCTCGCAGTGAAAAGATGCTATAAAAGTTCTATGTAAGAAAATATATAATGCAAAAAAATTCCATGCTTCAGAAATCTTACGTTACTAAAATCTGTCACAAATCGATTGTACGACTGTAAATCCAGTTCGTCCAAGAACAAAAAAACTCGCAGTCACTACAGAAACCACCAATGGTTAGATAAAGCTCTATATAAGACAAAACTCGAATGCGATAAAACTCCCATGCTATAAAAATTGCATGATATACGAAACGCATGCAGGAAAAAAAGGATACATGTCTGTTTTATGTTCGGAAAAAATATCAAGCTTAAGAATCACTTTGAATAAAAAAGTGCATGCAATATTATTCTAAGTGAAATTGCAAAAGGTTTAGACACCAGACCGCAATTAAAATTGCATGGAATTTTTCGCTCAAAAAAACCTTTCGTGGAAAATTTTTATTTTTTCGCAGAAACACAAAATTTTACTAGGCATGCGATAAAAGTTTCATGCTATAATATATAATATATATATATATATATACATATATATAATATATATTTTCATACACTAAAATCTCATCCGATGAAAATTCTTTGTCAGAAAATATATAATGCGAAAAAATTCCATGCTTCAAAAATCTCATGCTACGAAAAATCTACCATACTAAAAAAAACGCTCAGTTGTTACAGGGACCACAAAAGCTTAGTTAAAATGATTTATAGGACAAAAATCTAATGCATCTTAAGAATCGCATGTAGAAAAAAAGTATAAAAAGATATGTTCGGAAAAAACATCAAGCTTGAGAATCACTTTGAACAAAAAACTTGCATGCAATATTGCAGAGGGCTTAGGTACCAGAACACAATTGATATTGAATGTAATTTTTTTTTTTTGTTAAAAATGATTCTTATTGCATAAAATTTTTTCTGGACAATATGTATTTTTCTCAGATGGACAAAAAATTTTATAATGCGGATAAAGTTTCATGCTATTAAAAAATCTTATACTCCTAAAATCTCAAGCGATAAATATTCTATGTAAGAGAATCTCATGTCACGAAAAATCTGTATAAATCGATTATCCGACTGTAAGTCTAGCTCAGTCAAGGGCTAAAGACACTTTTTCGCTTCAGAAATAACCAAAGTAAGCGCTTTGCGATAAGACAAAAGTCGCATGCGATATAACTCCCATGCTATAAAAATAACATGATACAAAAATCGCATGCGAGAAAATGTCTTTGAAAAAATTTAATCAGAAAAAATTTCAAGCCAAAAAACCATTTTGTATAATTTCCGACATTTCTACCAAAATTCTCAACATAAACTCAGCGGATCTTCAATTTTGGACTACTTCAAAATAGTACTTATCAACAAACATAAAGCACACCTACAGAAATACTATTCGCAATACTATTCGCAAAACGATCTAAGATAATTTTCAGTTATTGGAACCTTCAAAACTTAACGCATCGTTTGGAATATTAAACTCGCTAATACAAGCACATATATACTGTTAAAATAGTTTTAAGCTTTAACTCAATAAATCGGTGATTGCTGGAATATTAATTAACCCAACATGGCATATCTACTGATTTTGGCGCAAACATGATTCTGGAATGATTTCGAGGGAGTTACCAAAAGAAATACCTTACTGCAGTCCAATTATTCGAACATCAATTAAGTTTCCTAAGTCCACATAAGCCCTTCCCAACTAAAATGATGATATAAAGAACTTACATTCAAATCTATTTGAGTTAAGTAAAAGTTTTCTAACAATATAAGTCAATATTCTATCAATGTTTCGTAAAGTATCGTAAAACTCATGTTAATTTATTCCCATAGGCAAAATGTGATATATTCTTACCTGAATCCTGTATTGCTTTTCAGGCAACAGATAACTTTTTACCAAAAGTCACTGTAATTAAGAAGGGATTTTGTTAATTGCAGTTGAATAACTTTCAAAAGATAATCACATACACAACATTTTGCGTCTAAATGCGTGTGTATGCTAAATAAACTTTTAAGTTACTTTGGAGTTCACCGTTGTCATTGTCATGGATATTTTGCCTTTTTGCCAAATCATCAATATTTCATTGTCAGTTACATTGTATGGTATATACATACAAACGAGTACATATATAAATATGATGTATGATTTAAAAGCCCACCACTGTCAAACTGTTGCGTTAAAGTTTTTCGTAAGTTTCTAAAGACAATTAATTTCTATGACAGCAAGTTGAAAGTTTTCCTATAGGTATGTACGAAACACATGTTGTTATTTTCTTGGTATTTAATTTTAAAGTTGCGCACAAAGCATTTTTCTTTCTTAAAACTTTGCGCAATTTTGTTGTTTTAGACATTTTGTAATAGAACTCGTCACTTTCATGGTTGTTGTTTAGTGACTCAAACTGAATTTAAAAAAGTTACTATGTGCGGTTAGAAGAAACTATCTCAAAAATCATTTTAAGTGCTTACAGCACTAATATGTCAAATCAAATGATTTTTTAAAATGAAATATTTTTTTCGAACTGACAGCACTTTTCTGTACGTTTCACATTTTTTGCAGTTAATTGAAAGACAACGATGTACACAAATTACAAATGTGCAGCATGTTGCATTTGTTCACCCAACCGGAAATCCGGTCACATGTCAATTTGCGTGTGTTTGCAGTTTATTTCAACGACTACAACAAAAAAAGCTTTTTGTATGGTTTTGAGTTTTGTGGCAGTTACACAACTAACAAGCGTGAAAATGTAATTTATGGAGACTTTCAAAAATGTTTTGTTGAAAGCATTTTTACGTTTTAACAATTTAAGTCAAAAAAAAAAAAAAAAAATTTAAAATTTGCAAAAAAATGACATGCAATAAAATTTTTGTGGTACAAAAATACTACAAAGTTTCATATGTAGTGAAAAAGTGTCACAAAATAACAAATTCGTGTCAAAAAATTCCATAAAATAAAAATCCCATGCAATAAAAAATCTTATGACATAAATTTTTAAAAAATTTAATTTTTCGCGACATTTAACGCTTATATATTTCATTCGACAAAAAATCTCATGACATAAAAAATCGCTTGAGGGGAAAGCTTTTTTTCCTAAAAAAAGTTGCATGAGTAGAAAAAACTTTAATGCAAAACGAATAAACTAATACCTTTATACGATAAAAACTTTATAAAATAATCTCATGCTACAAAGTGTTATTTGTCATCAAAAACATCACACAATAAAAAATGCATGCAAAATAAATGCTTTAGGTATGCAAAAATCTTATGATACAAAATAACAAATGCTGTATTGAAATCTCATGCAATAAAATTTCATATACAATATTTTGCAGCACTAAACATCCAAAAACAAAAATTGTTTAATAATTTAATAATTTTGCAAAAATTAGCACCAAAATACAATATGTCATGCAACAAAAAATTAAATGATACAAAAAATCGCTTGAGGGGAAAGATTTTTTTCCAAAAAGGTTTTTCACCACAAAAGGTTTTTCACCACAAAAGGTTTTTCACCACAAAAGGTTTTTCACCACTAAAGGTTTTTCACCATGAAAGGGAAGAAAAGTAGATCGATTTATTTGATATACCAGACACCAATGTTGATAACTGTGATATACAAATATCATGCGATCAAAAATCTCATGACACAAAAATTTGACGATAGAAAGACTTCATACAACACAAAGTTTTCTTCACTTGAAATGTCATATAATGAAAAATAACAAGCAAAACTGATAAACGACCATTTTAAGTTTCATAAACCAAAAACCACTGTTGATGATATATTATGTACATACGTGCGAGTGGAGGTAGTTGATAAAAACGTCTTTTCCAAATCAACTATTTCCTACTTTTCCTTACTCCTTTCTCAATATGTTTTTTTTCTTTTTTTTCTGAAGCAATGCAGAAAATTTTGCGCTCTACTAAATGTATTAAATGAAAACATGACGAAAGATGCGTCGGGAAAGAAAGAAAAAATTAAACCAAAAAGGAGACTTTATTCATTTTCTTTCATTCTTCAACATGGTTTCACCATTGTCATTGAAACGACGTAACAACGTAACGTCGCGAACGAACAGCCAACGAGTTACGTTGCTAAAAGCAGTGCGCAGAAAACCAACGAGACGGAAGCGTGCACAACTATTTCCGGCAAAGATAAACAAACGGATTTGTACAGAATGGCAGCGATGGGATACGTAAAAGACAACAACAGCAAAAAGACAAAACAGTAAAAATCTTTCTGAAAGACTACAAAACGAATCGGTTTAATCGTACAAAGTACGAGTATGTCTGAATGAACGTATGGCTGACTGACAAACTGACGACGCACAATCAGTCAAGCGGAAAAATGTGTTGTTGTTGTGTATTGTCCTTTTGTTTTTAGTTTTAATTTTAACAAATATGTATTTAAAGCTTTAAAGCACCGCTTCAAATAATATTTTCCAAAAATCTGTAATCTTTAATTCCAATAATCTCAATTTTTCATCATGTCCATCACACTCATTTGCCTTTAAAACCATCATCATTAAATATGTAGCATCACTGCACACAAGACTCATTGTGTGATTTCCAAAAAGCACCAAAAAAACACAATGATATCACCCTCAACTTCCACATTCATAATAATCACAATAATTCATTTATTTTCATTTTACGACAAAGAATGACCAGCTACCGCAATTCGCAATGGCGTCTGTTAGTCGGCCGACCGGTCAGCATGTGTTGTCTATCTCGAAAATTCATCAGTTTTTGTCTGCTCTGGTATTGTTTTATGCGCATATCAGGCGTGTGTGTGTATGTACGTCCTTGTGAGTATATTCTTTGATATTTCCATTTCATAAAATCGAAATTTCATTAGTCGTCATCGTCGTCGACATCAGATTTTGATTCACGCAATTTAATGCGTACCACATAATGCCGTAGATATAAGGTGATTTAACAGATTTCAAGCTTAAAAAAAATTAGCCCCTTACCCAAAAGGGCGCCAAGTTGTTGTGTTTTTGTTAAATATTTAAATATTCCATCGGATGGAAAATTTTTCTCACCATCCAGTTTATTGCGCCCTAAATTTCTTATGTCCAATGTAATGTAAATGCTTTTTGTGAGAAAGTATTATTTTTTAATGAATTTTTTTGTCGCATGAAATTTTTGCCGCATAAGATTTTTGTCACATGCGATTTTTAGTTGTATGATCTGGTTTTCGAGGCATATTCTAAGCTACCTCTTTGTTTTAGCAGATTTCTCTCCCCATACAGTTTTTTGTGTCCTAAATTTTTCATTGCATAGGGTTTTGTCGTATTTAGCTATTTATGACATGACATTTTTGTTACGGTTCAAGCGGCTTTTGAGACATCGTATTCTTTTTGAATGAGATTTTAGCCGCATGATATTTTTGTACATTGCGATTTTTATCGCATGCAATTTTTAGTTGCATGATATCTTTTGCAGCATCTGGGTTTCAAAGCATAGTCTAACCTACCAATTTGCTTAAACAGATTTCTCTCGCCATACAGTTGCTTGTGCTCAAAATTATTTATTGCACAATGCTTTTGCCGTTCATAGTTTATTGTGTCATGATAAATTTTTGCATTTTAAGTGCACAACATTGGTGGAACTATTTCTGCATGAATATTTATTTTGTCGCAAGATATTTTTTTCTTTTGAATGGCACGGATTATTTCCCGTATGTTGATTCTTGTGTCATGATGTTTATGTTGAGCTGTATATGATTTTGTTTAACGATATTATTATCGCATAAAAATTTATGTGGCATGAGATTTTTGTCATTTGAATGGCACGGAGAATTTTTTGTGTATAGACTTTTGTGTCATGATACTTGTAATGCGCTGCATTTGATTTTTGAGGAACGATATTACTGTCGCATGCAAATTTATGTGGCATGAGATTTTTTTAACTTCAGACTTCTGCTTTTACATGCGAGATTTGTCGCATAATATATTGTGCTACATCTTCGTTTGAAGAAATTTCTATCACCATGCAGTTGATATTATTTTTGCATGAACTTTTTGTCGTTTGCGTGGCACGGAATATTTGTCATATGTAGATTTTTGTGTCATAATATTTATGCTGCGCTGCGTATGATTTTTGTGGAATTAGTTACACAGGTTAACAAAAAAAAAATGTCACGGCGTTTTGACCAGGCTTTGTGTTTCCTAGGGACTTTGACGTCTTGAATCCGAATCCGGGGTCTGTTTTTTTCCAGAACATCTGAGAAAAAAGATTTCAAGGTCATATGGAGGTCAAAATGGTCATGTGTCGTTTAGTGATAAATTCGCTAAAATTCTGAAACTAATTTCATATCATTGAATTCTTAGTCTTTAAAAAGAATATGTGATTAAAAAGAGTCTCTCTTACCTAGTCTCGGAGATATAGCCATCGGAAGATCCGGATATATCTCTATAAAAAACACTATAAGTTGAGAACCCCTGGATGGATTTGGAAAATATTGATGTCATATGAAAGTTATTTTGTTGTTGTTGTTAGTGTTGTTGTTTTTTGTTGTTGTTGTTGTTGTTGTAATTGAAAAATTTCAAAAAAGGTCATATCTCCAAAACTATGAATCCAATTGAAAATATGCGCATTACATTTTTATAGGTTGTCAAAATACCTTTCATATAACACCAATATTTTTCAAATCCATCCAGTGGTTCCCAACTTATAGCGGTTTTCATAGAAGATATGTCCAGATCTTCCGATGGCTACATCTCCGAAACTAGGTCCGAGACACCGTTTTTGATCGCATTTTCTTTTCAAGGACTTAGAATTCAATGACAAAAAATTAGATTCAGAATTTTAGCGAATTCATCACTAAACGACACATGAACCCCATTTTGACCTCCATATGACCTTGAAATCTTTTTTTCTCAGACGTTCTGAAAAAAACGGATCCCGGATTCGGATTCAGGACGTCAAAGTCCCTAGGAAATACATAGTCAGGTCAAAGCGCCATGACATTTTTTTTTGTAAACCTGTGTTATCGCATGAAAATTCATGTTGCATGAGATTTTTGTCACATGCGATTTTTTGTCGCATGATATATTTTTTGCTTGTAATTTTGTTGGCTTAGGATTTGCATTAAATTATATTACTAGAGTGTTAATTTTTTAACGTTTTCATAAAGCGAGATAGGCTACATCTTTCGATCGCATGAAATATTTTGTTAAATTTAGGCGGAATTAGTTTTTCCAATACTCTAAACACTCTTACCAAACCTATTATGGTAAGGTGCTTATACTACTCTGAAAATTTATGGCTTATTTCCAGCTCAATACAAAAATTTCCTTTATGGAAATTTTTAATTTTGTATATTTTCCAAAAATACTAAAATCGCGTCAGGAACTAAATTGCATGTCAGCGCAGATGTGCCCATCAACGAACAAATTACTGTCAATTTTTGCTATGGATTGAGTTTTCGTGCCTGCAAATTGTGCAATGCAACAACTCTCAGTGCACTGGATCAAACCCAGCAGGAAATTAAGTGTAAGCGGTACGTCTTTTAAGTGTTTAGAACTGGAGTTTTCGAATAATGTCCACATTATTATGTTCAAATGGGCCTTATAAGAAATTTGTCTTATAATTTCTACGTCAAATGTGAATTGAGTAGTCTATTATAATTATTGCTACATAGTCCTTCTGGCGTAAACCTCAAGAATTTTGTGCGGTTTGCTTGATAATGCTTAGAACCGTCTGCGTCTGAGGTAATGGTGTTCATTTGCTCGATAGCACAGTGATCTTTATAATCAAGGTTTATGGTAAGAATAGTGTCTTCGGCATGATAAGCTTTTATAATGAGGAGTATTTAAAAAAAAAAAATTCTAATAAAAATATCATCATGGAGTTTTCAACTATAGTTTTAATACAATGAAAATTTTCCTTTACAATATAAATTTTCCAACCAGGCACTTAGGGATATTTTCCATGCACACATACAATGTCAACGCAAATTATGTAAATGTCATTAATCCTTGTGTCTACACATAAGTTTTACGCTCTGTAGCTTTCATTGATTCGGACGAACATCATTAACAGTAGCAACAAATCCACGGGGCAACATTAGCAGCAACATTGACAGCTGGACTTCCGCTCTTGCTGACCAGTGTGTTACCAGTTACTGTAGTGCCCAATGCAACGGTAAGCGAATGAAACACAAATTCACACAAGCGCTTAATACCAACACATACATATGCCACTGTTGCTATGCAGCAAACTAATAATTACATATTCACCACGGAAACTTCATGGACGTATGGTGCCTAAATTCATTTATTTGCAACTCCTTTGTCTCTGTCATAAATTTCTGCGCATAACGTTTGCTGCGGATTTTACTTGAGTATTCCGTTGTTACGTTTATTTTAATGAGATCGAATGTCATTTTATAAAAATAACTTTGAGGTATTGTGGTGCTTGCTTAGTCGCATAATTTTACACTAAAAACTTTAGGGACAAATTTTTGATGGTTTCATCTTTAGCTTACTTTGCAGATATGCCGTACAAAGTAGTGCCGCCAGAATGAGTTGATTGGGCGATTTAACAAACCTTGAGGACAAGATTTTAAGATGACGCTCGGTGTTGTAATTTGATGATATTGGGTCTAATCATGATGTAAGCCTATTTTCAGGCTCTAATTTTGCTCATGAAATCAAAAATGGTAGGAAAAATCAGGCTATTGAAGTTTTAGTAAAGTTTATTGGTAAAATTTTTCAGTTTTGATATAACATGAAAATATTCTAACCTTTCGCTATTGGTATCAAAATTCCAGAACAAAGATCTGGCAACTTAGAATTTTATGTCCCATAAAATTTTCGAGTGCTCACGCTGGACATTTAAACTAACCTCATCTCGAGAACAAACAAAAATCCACTTCGGCGTCATATCCACAGAAATGCCACGGCACAAATCTGCTCTTTTTTGATAAATCAAAATTAATTTTATTTTGAGCAAGAACAGCTGCCAGAAGATATAAATAAAAGAGTACACACAAAAAAAGAAAATCCAAATCACTACAACCTTTAACGTCAACATGGTGTTGACGTAGACGCAAACTAAGGACACGCTTTGTGTGTTATATATATTGAAAGCTTTGTCGAATTTATATGAGTGCTAAATATCGCATGCCTAAACAGCATGAAAACCTTCAGATTAATAGCTGCACATTAACATCGCCATCATAGAAATCTTTAGCAGTTAATGTTGCGTGAGAAAATGCGTATGGCCGCAAAGTTGCTGCCACATTAAAAGTGGGGAAAAGGGGGCAGCAGCACATTGCAAGCCCTTACATACGTAAATTAATTAAGTGAAAAAGTTGTGAAGAGCGAATGTTGGAGCCATTACTTATACAAAAGAAAATAGTAGGCTTCTTAGGAACTTAAAGCTTCAGAAGAGTTTGTACTCAAAAGAGCCACTATAGAAGAATATTTGTAAACTGAACTTGTCTCACACAGAGCAGATGTATAGATTTTCTTTTGAGATATATGTATAAATTTTGAAAGTAGAGTTCAGTTTGAAGCTTAGCAACAAATTTTTTTTAAATAAATATTGCGAAAACTCAAGCGTTTATTGAGAATACTGAATTTGCTGCACTAAAGTATGCAATACAAACATAAATGAAACAGTTAAATTAAATACTGCAATGTTGTTTTTTTACAAAAAATTTGCATTAAACATTTAAGTCACATTTTTCAAGCATTATAAATTATAGTAAAATTAACACAAAATCAGGAAAAGCACACTGCAAATACCCAACATCATAAAACACTTAACAAATTCCCTTACGAATACTAACGCGACAGCATGGGTTAATTACAAACGTATAATGTATTGTGTTCTTTGTAAGTGTCCTCAAAAAAAGGGGGATCATATTAAAAATATCACATACATTTTTGAAGTATAGACTTTTTTAAAGGTAAGCAAAAATGAAATTCTATACCTATAAACCGAAAAGATGATTCAGGTTTGTATCACGGTAGATGGTTTTTGAGACACTTTTGCCATTTCAATGGATTTTTTCAAAATATATTGATGAATTACTATAATTCAACTTTTCGAAAAATTTTCGACTAAATCAACACTTTTTGAAGTCATCAACATTACTCAATGTTTCAAAATTTTTCGACTATATCAACATTTTTGGAATTCATCAATATTTTCGAGTTTCTCAGCATTTTTTTAGAATATCAGTACATTACCAACAATTTTTAATTTAACTTTATTTATCCATTTGATCAAAATTTTCGACTTTGCCAACATTTTTTGACTTTATCAACATTTTGGGCTTTGGCAACATTTTTTGACTTTGCCAACATTCTGTGATTTTATCAATTTTGCCAAAATTTCTTGACATTAATATTTTTCGAGATTATCGGGATTTATAAACACTTTTTGACTTTATAAACATTTTTTGATTTTATCAACATTTTTTGACTTAATTATTAATTTTCAAGCTTATCGAGATTTATAAACATTTTTCGACTCTATCAACATCTTTTGACTTTACAAACTTTTTCTAACTTTATTAACACGTACGTTTTGACGTTATCAACAACTTTCGACTTTGCTGAAATTCTTTGACTTTAAGAAATTTTTTTTTTTTTTTGAGATTATCAATATGTAAATAGAGTCGAATATCGGCATATTCCACTTTGACTTTCTTCAAGCTTATATATTAAAGCTTATCAAAATTTTTCGGCTGTATCAACATATTTTAAATTTATAAACATTTATCGACTTTATCAATGCTTGACTTTATAAATCATTTCTTAACTTTATCAATATTTTTTGACATTATCAACATTTTTTGTCCATATAAACATTTTTAAACTTTTTCTACATTTTTTGATTTAATCAAGATCTTTCAAACTATCAATATTTTTCCACTTTATCAACATTTTTGACTATATAATAATTTTTTTACTTTTTCAACATTTCTTCACTTTACCAACATTTTTCGGGCTTACCAACATTTTTTGAATTGCTAAACTTTTTCGACTTTTTGTGACTTTATCAACATTTTTTGACTTTAGCACCATTTTTCGAGCCTATCAACATTTTTCAGTTATGTTAACATTTTTTGAATTTTTAATCTTTTTTCGACTTTTTGTGACTTTATCAATATTTTTTTACTTTAGCAACATTTTTCGAGCTTATCAACATTTTTCAGCTATATCAACATTTTTCAGCTATGTGTATCAAAATTTTTTGAATTTTTTAACTTTTTTCGAATTTTTGTGACTTTATCAACATTTTTTGACTTTAGCATTATTTTTCGAGTCTATCAATATTTTCAGTTATATCAACCTGTTTTGACTTTATCAAAATTTTATGACTTTGTAATCATTTTTTGACTTCGACATTTTTATTTTTGATATTATCAAGTTTTTTTTCATTTATGAACATTTTTAAACTGTATCAAAATTTTTTGACTATATCAAGTCCTTTTGAATTTATCTCGAATTTTTTTGACTATATAAACATTTTTTATCTTTATCAACATTTTCGAACTTTAGCAACATTTTTCGAGCTTATCAATATTTTTAAGCTATATCAACATTTTTTGAATTTTTAAATTTTTTTCGACTTTTTGTGAATTTATCAACAGTTTTTGACCTTAGCAACATTTTTCGAGGTTATCAATATTTTTCAGCTATATCAAAATTTTTTGAATTTTTAAACTTTTTTCGACTTTTTGTGACTTATCAACATTTTTTGACTTTAGCATTATTTTTCGAGCCTAAATTTTATGACTTTGTGATAATTTTTTGACTTTTCAACATTTTTATTTTTGATATTATCAAGATATTTTTCATTTATGAACATTTTTAAACTGTATCAACATTTTTTGACTTTAACAAGTCCTTTTGAATTTATCTCGAAATTTTTTCACTATATAAACATTTTTTATCTTTATCAACATTTTTGAACCTAAGCAACATTTTTCGAGCTTATCAATATTTTTCAGCTATATCAACATTTTTTTAATTTTTAAATTTTTTTTCGTATTTTTGTGACTTTATCAACATTTTTTGACTTTAGCAACATTTTTTGAGGTTATCAATATTTTTCAGCTATATCAACATTTTTTGAATTTTTAAACTTTTTTCGACTTTTTGTTACTTTATCAAAATTTTTTGACCTTAGCAACATTTTTCGAGCTTATCAACATTTTTCAGCTATATCAGAATTTTTCAGCTATATCAAAATTTTTTGAATTTCTAAACTTTTTTCGACATTTATTTACTTCAACAAAATTTTCGCCTATATCAGCATTTTTGAATTTATCAATAATTTTTGACTTTTTGACTTCATCAACATTTTTCGACTTCACTTATACTTTCAACTGCCCTTGTTTCACCCTAATGAGTGTGTATATGTACCAATACAAGCAAATAATAAATCGCACTTTGTGCTCATGTTAGTTAGCCAGCTGGTTATTGATTTCATGCTGCGCTTACACAACTTAAGCTAACAATTATCGCAAAACAAAAACAATTACAGCAACAGCAACAACAACAACTAGAGTAATTATAGCAAAACTACAACAACAACGACAATGGCACCATTAAAGTGAAAAACAAAAGCAGCAAAAACCCAGAAACACAAAACAGGAAATTATTTCGACTTTAATTTTTATCCCGCTGTTTCATTGACACGCCTGTATATTACGAAAAATTTAGCAAACAGCTGGAATTTTCACTACAGGATATTTTTCGCCTTTGGTCCTTTGGCATAGTTGCTCAATCGCTGGCTGTATGTGTAAATGTACAAATGTATGTAATCGCGTTATAATTAATTAATATTTTTGCAAGTGTTGATGTGTGCGAGCTTCATTACTGTAATGTGTGCGCGCGTACAAAGTGTGTAAAATTATTGCACTTTTCATATCAAATTAGTTATCCTGCGAGTATTAAACGCACAAAATACCTAGGCAACATCATACAAAGGAAGCTACATATCAAATTAAATTATTGGGGAATAATGATAATTCAGTTAGTGCTATAATGTCCAGCTTATGTGGATTGACAAACAAAATTTTCAATAGATAAGTTTTGGGAGACAAGTGAACAAATTGTTTTTGAAATTTAAATTTAATACAAAAGAACCTTAAATACCCGCGTGCATACCCAATTAAAATGAACTTTGCTTCAAATTTTGCAAAAAACTTGTGCTGAGTGCCGATTTTAGCAACATGTGCTGTCATACCATCGCAAGAGTGTGATTTGTTTAATTTTTTCCAGCAAAGCTGAAAAACATACAAAACAACAAAAAAAAAAAATAATCAAGCTGGTCGTCGTATATAACAAAAAACAATGCTTTGATAAAAATAGAAATTTGCGGATTTTAAGGGGAGCAGCGGCTTAACTCAGACATTCTGCCTGAATTTATCTTAGCATGGGTAAAGACTGCTGCGAATTTAATATCGCATAATTTTTTGTACAAAAACAATTTCATAATTTTTGTGAGCCAAAGAAGTTGCTGTCTCGTAACAGCTGTTACGTTCTTTATGCGTCTCGCGTCCTTACATCACGTTACATCACTTTGTTAGTGTAAAAATTTTATTTGTCATCATTCGTTCTCCCCAGCAAACATTTTCAATCGCGGAAGAATCGTATTCGATTCGCCTAGACGATTAAATCAATCGTCCGCGACAGTCGCATTCTACTCTTCCGCGAATGTTCAGGCGTGAGAAATTGTCCGGCCGAATACGATTGTTTTAGAAGAATCCTCTAACAACTCCCCGAAATGAATCCGGAAACGATCCCCAGGAAGAGTCATCTGGCGACTCCCCAAGATGAATCTGCAAATGATCCCCAGGAAGGGTCAACAGACGACTCCGCAACATGTTTTTCAAAGCGAAAAAAAAACTTGAAAAAACTTGAAAAAAAAAAAATAAAAAAAATAAAATATGAAATGGCGACATAAAAATAATTTCATAAGAAATTGCTAATTTTTGTACAATAAACTGTTAAAATTTATGTGCCGTTAAAAATATACCGTGTAGTTTGACATTTTGCTTCGTGGAAAATACTGGGCCTCAGAAATATTGCCTTTTAGAAAAAAAAATTATTAATTTTTTCGAAATTTCTCAGGAGATGACGTCATGTCGTAGTCGGCCATCTTGTATCGTGTAAAACTCGTCTGAAGGAGTTGTTGGTTATTCGTAAAGAAGTTCGATTTCAAACCATCATCCAGAAGAGACTTAGTCGAATCTTTTTTTATTCGTTTTGGGCTTTTTTTTATGAATTTTTTTTTTTGCACCAATCGATGGGGAATGGTCGAAAATATATTTTGGTCATAACCAGATTTGGTTCCGGGCCCTCTAAGTGACCGATTTGGGCCCATTTTTGTAAAAAAATTTTATTGCACCAATCGATGGGGAAAGGTCGAAAATATATTTTGGACATGTCCAGGGGTGTCTCCGACCCTTCTAAGTGACCGATTTGGGCCCATTTTGGTGAAAAAATTTTATTGCACCAATCGATAGGGAAAGGTCGAAAATACATTCTGGACATGTCCAGGGGTGTCTCCGACCCCTCTAAGTGACCGATTTGGGCCCATTTCGGTGAAAAATTTTTATTGCACCAATCGATAGGGAAAGGTCGAAAACAGATTTCGGATATGATCAGAGATGTCTTCGACCACTCTAAGTGACCATTTTGGACCCATTTTTGAAAATAAAATTATTGCGCAAAACTCGCCTGGAAGAGTTGTATATTCATTGCGAAGATGTTTGATTCGCAATGATCTTCTAGAAGAGTGTAAGGAGGAATCTTCTGTTACTCGCGCTGAAGTTTTGTCGCGTAAAACTCGCCTGGAAGAGTTGTATATTCATCGCGAAGATGTTTGATTCGCAATAATCTTCCAGAAGAGTGTAAGGAGGAATCTTCTTTTACTCGCGGAAAATTTTTATCGCGGAAAGCTCGCGTAGAAGAGCTTTAAATGCATCGCCAAAAATATGGAAGATTGTCCGCGATTGAAAACGTTTGCTGGGTCTGTATTCATTGCCGTTTAGTGAACATGTGTATATGTAGATGTACATACATATGTATTCATTCAAATGTATTCATTCATATATGTGCACACATACTATATACATGCGTCTGTGCCTGTGTTTATGCAAAATTTGAGCTTTAATCTTTCTCTTCTTTTATTCTAAAATATCTCTTTTTTTTAGCTGTTTTTTCATTTGGTTTCTTTTTCATTCTGCTGACTCTCTGTTGGTTCCCTTTCTATGCAAGTCAAGCGTAAAGTTTTGCACTGCAAAATGTAATCAATCATCTCAAAATTCCCAAGCCAGAATTTAATATTTTCCATGTAAAATGAAAATTATTTCCAACAAGATATATGGGAAAGAAATTGTTTGAAAATATGTTGAAAGCTTAAAGTGTTTTATTATTCGTGGAATTTAAAATAGAAATAAAAATGCTACCTTAGTTATATATGGAGTTTTTACTTTCTTCCAATAAGAAAGATACATATGTTACGAATATCGACTTTTGAGTAAGTTTTGCCCGAAAAAAATAATTTATGTTTTTATTTCTTTATTTAATTATCATTTTTTTATTCAGTTATATTGTTACTTTGTGATTTAAATATTTAATTATTTTGTTTTTCATTTTTTCAGTTATTTAGTTACTTAGTTTTAGTTACTAAGTTATTTAGTTATTAAGTTATGTAGTTGTTTAGTTTTTTAGTTTTTTAGTGTTTTAGTTTTTAAGTGCTTTGGTTTTAAAGTTATTTAGTTATTAAGTCATTCAGTTATTTAGTTGCTTAATTATTTATTTATTTAGTTATCAAGATATTTAGTTATTTAGTTATTTAGTTATTAAGTTATTTAGTTATTTAGTAATTTAGTTATTTAGTTTTTGAGTTATTTAGTTATTTATTTATTTAATTATTTACTAAGTTGGTTTTTAATCATTTGTTTGCAATTATAAAAAAAAAAAAAACCTTAAGAATGTCGTCGTATGAATGGTTTGGCCAAAATTGTTTAAGAAAAGTATTTCAGGTTTGAGTCAATGGTCTTCTTTATTGATTTGTTTATTTTTTCCAAATTACGAGTATATGCAACTGACGTGCTCAGCTTATGTTTAAATAATTTTGGGCCAGATCCAAATTATTTACAGCTTTATTCATAGTTGATCATTATAAAAGTAAGCTCGTTCATCACAGCTTTTAAGGAAACAGTCCTGAGTTACACAATTGATATTCAAAAACTAAGTGTGCATTAAGGTGGGTTTGCAAAAAAAATATTATTCTGGTAACCATTGACATATGTTACTAGGCTTGCTGTTACACTTTTCTCAAAATATTTTGACACTAGCGAAAACTTCTATAATGATAGAATTTTTATAGACCAAAAACAAAAAATTTTATATGCAAAACTTTTTTGTTTGGCTACATAAAGCAAAAACAAAATTCACAAAAATACTACATAACAACCGTTTAAGTTCTGCATCAAAAGTTTTTGTGTAGTTGCTCTCTGTCTCCGGACTTTGATTTTAGAAACAATGACAAATCTCATAACTTAATCGTGTTACCCTTTTAAAATTGAGCCTTAAAGTATACTAAGCTTTTGCAAGTTTCAAACAATGTATTTAGAACATGCAGGTATGCTATGCTTTTGTAAAATTTGTAGTTCAAAACATATCGTATGAGCATAAAAGTATGCTTGTATTTTAAAATGCAGCATATTTGAAGTTATTAAAAACGAAGCCCATGTTTAGGCAAAATTTTCATCATCTGGCACGTTCGAAATAAGAAAGTTGTCAATATTTCTAAAATTCAAGAACTGGGACAGAGACCAATTTTCCAAAAAGTTCTGCGGCACTTAAAATTTTTCTTTTATATTTTTGTGATTTCTTTTCTATTTTGTTTTTCATACAAATTTTGTGTTTTTGGTCCAAAAAAAGTACTAGCATTATTGAAGTTTTCTCCAGAGACAGAATATTTCGTGAGAAATCTAGCCGAGCACATATTTCAATAGTTACAAGAATAGTGATAAACCCACCTTAACGTACATATAGTACCTCTCAAATCATATGGCTACCTTACGTTTGCCGCCGTTACAAATTGCATGTACCTCGATGTGAACGTAATGGTAAAACCCACACAAATAAATTAAACATGAGATGTAAATCACAAAATCTTCAAATCATCATCAATTAGACTGAAAAAGTCAACGTCGTTGTCATCTTCAACACAGACACACAGTCACAAAGTAAAGCTGCTGCTCATTTCTTGCAGATGCACTCATACACATTCAAATCTCTCTTAAAGCACTCCAGTTATTAACATGCGAAGGAGAACAACAAAAACAAAAAGTAGGAAAAACATAAAAACAGCGCAACAACAATAGTGGTGGGTGGAAGGAGGAGGGCGAGGGGGAACATCCTCACTCGAAATTGTCTACTGCAGCTGCGACTTTCTGTCTTTTTAACACCTTCACTGTCACAGTAGGGGAAAGTAAAAAAAAAACCCAATCACAGAATAGAGAACCAACCAAGATATCAAGCATGTCACTGGCATTTTTAGATGCACACAGCTTAGTTCCGCTCCCTTTCCTGCTGAATGCGCTGAAACTGTGACACAGAAATGCAAAGATTTTGTATTTTCCCGCAATCTTCAGTTGACTGTTCGTTTGTTAATGACAATGTTGCAGCCCTGGTTCACTCGAATTCATTAAGTATGCGTGTTTATATGTATGTATGCGTTTTTATCAATTTTGCCGCTACACGTGTGCACATGTGTGTTCGCTTGTGTGTGTCGCTAGATTTTCGCACGTTCTTTAGGCTACCTGCCAGCCTGCCGGTTGGTAATGTTATATTTTGGCACAAATACATGAAAAGTCGTTTCCGCTATAATCCCTAGGAAAATTTAATTAATTTATGTGGCAACGCTTTTTTTGTTGTTCCGTATTTTTTATTTTTTTCCTTTGTTCTGCGACTCGCTTTGGTACTGCAGATCTGCGCGTGTATTGTATGATGGAGGGTACAGGTGCATATGAGGAACGCATACATATAAAAGTATCTGATAAATGCGCGCTTAAGCGCATTAAAGCGTTTTATTTATAAGCAGCTTTGGTAAGAGAAATCCTTTAATTCATCGTGGAGGTAGAATTTTCAATTTCTTTTCGAAAAATAATTAGTATTAGCATTAGAGAGTGAAACAGTTGAAATGTTTCAGAGAGATAAACGCATGTTTGTGCATAAAGTTTTAATTCATTTTAAATTAATTAACACAATTTGCTTCACAGGTTACTAAAACTTAATGTTAAAGAATCTTGTGAATATTAACAAAATCAAAATTTTATTCAAAAATATTAATTTCACGAAGAAATGTGTAGTCCCAAATGAAATTTTTAACCAAAAAACAAGCTTTTGAAAAAAGGGATGAAAAAGACTTATAAAACAGGATATAATGGGTTAAGATGTTAGAGTAAAATTTTGCCTTGGATAATTCTATGGTGACCTTGGAACAACAAGTTTTATCCAAATGACGATTTTGAGTTTAACAGTAGGGTGCATTTTCGACAGTACATTTTTTGAGGATGTTTAGAGCTATAGAGTTGTTTAACTACCCAATCTTACAAAATCCCTTACTTGTGCTTCCCTTTCTATAAAATGCTATAGATATCGTTGTATAAGCACGGTTCTCCGGAACGAGGAATTAATCATAGTTTGAGGCACCTCTGATTTTCTTTTTTTATACAATACCTGATAGTATTAGCAACAAAACAAAATAATTTTTAAAATCGCAAGTAGGTGCCCCGCCTCCAATATGAAGAATTTGCTTAATTTTTTGTTTATTTTTTTTATGGATTCAGAATCGATCCAGATGATTTCAATGAAATTTTCACAGGATATTACTATTGATCAGGACGAGGTCTTACGCTTGCAAAATAGGCGGTTCCACGCCCCCAAAAACGAAATTTTGTCATATCCCATACATTTTTTGACGCAGGTTAATGACGTTTGGTGCCACGCCCACTAAAGAATAAATCGTCATTTTTCATAAAGGAAAAATATCAAAACAAGCGATGAATTTCAAAAATTATATAAATTATATTGTTTTCACACCGACGCTCTTATTATTGATATCATCCCACCGCCGGAACTTCGTCTAATTTTAGGAGGAGTTAACACAATTTTCAAACATATGGCAGCAGAGTTTGAGGAACTTAGTGTATGTTGGGCTAAATTTTGCAATGTAGGAAAAAAAATAACTTATGACAACGCTGCATTCGATGGAAATTCTTGTTCAATTCTTCTAAAAAATTTCGATTATTTGCGAAGTACTTCACCAGTTTTGTGTTTGAAATACGTTAAAATATTCGATTGCTTTAAAAAAGTTGTAGATATATGCTTCTCGCAGGATCTAGATCCAAAGTTCGAAACATATATCGGTGATTTTAAAAAGACCTGAGCTGAATGCAAAATACCTATAACTCCTAAGTCGCATGCAATATTTGATCATGTTCCAGACTTCCAGAACTGGCCGTAGAATCTTCACATCATGATTTTGCATCCGTTTGGAAAAACTACAAGATAATTACACCTCATTAAAATTATGGTGATAAACTTCTTAAAGCAGTCTGTGATTACAATGCGCACCATTTAAAGTAAATAGAAATTCTAAAAATAATGAATTTTGTAATGAAGATTAAAAGGGTAAATAAAAAATCTTGTATTATGTAATAAATTTTTTCATATAATTTTGGATTTGTTTATGCATATCCCGAAGCGCTTCTACTTATATTGGTGGCGTGGCAACGTAAAATTTTACATAAGAGGTTAAATGAGTCGTTGCCTTTTACATATGCACCAAATCTCACCCATTTGCCTGAGATAGTTTATGAGAAATGACGATTTTTTTTTTTGGTGCTCGTGGCAATACCCATTTTTTTATTGCATGTTATTTTTCTTTTTGTTTCCTTTATATGTGTACCAAACTTCATTAACCTGCGTCAAAAAATATAAGAGATATGATGAAATTTCATTTTTAGGGGCGTGGAACCGCCTATTTCGCAAGTATGAGACCCCTACTGATTGATAGTAATACCATGTGAAAATTTCATTGAAATCATCTGGATGCATTCGGAACCCATAAAACATATTAACAAAAAAAAAAAACCAGAAAATTCTGAATATTATATAGTAGATGAGTAGTTGCGCCCATTTTAGGGTCGGGGCATCTACTTGCAATTTTAAAAATTATTTTATTTTGTTGCTAACACTACCAGGTATTGTATAAAAAAAGAAAATCAGAGGTGCCTCAAACTATGATTAATTCCTCGTACCGGAGAACCGTGTAAGAGGGAACAAATGCAAAACTTAAGGAATTTTGTCCTTTTCACAGTTTTCTGTACTTTACTCCAAATCTGTAAAAGTTATGTCTTTCATACCTATGAAGCAAATAATTTCTGGAGTATACTGAAGTTATGCTTAAAATTTAATTTTTAACCCAAAACTACGGTTTTTCTATAATACTTGGTTTTTCGAACTTTGCGCGGCTATAGCGCCGCTTAACGACTAAACTTCGAAAAATCTTTCGACAGTTTTTTTCTACTCAACAATGGCCATGGCTGCACTAGAACCCGTCACAAATTTTTTGTTGCAGCATGTTATCGAAACATTATATAAAGGGATAGATGTTCTTCATATACTTTCCGACTACTGTTGGTTACTTTGTCGTGAAACAAACCGAAATTCACTAAAAAGGCAAAAGTTTCGAAATAAACAATGAGCATTTTTTCATATTATTTGAAGGTCAGTTAAAGGTCGCTCATCGCCATTTAGTACAAAATCTCTGCTTGATACGGTTTTTATTTTATTACTATCCCAAAAACGGTCAAAATCAGTGCAATATCTCAAACTATTAAATGAATATAAATATAAAAAATACTATCTAAAACTTAGCATTAAACATATATTGTCTTTTAAGCCAAAATGCTTACAAGAACCGTTTTTTCGAAATTTCACCCTACTGTAAAATTTACAAAATGAATAAAACTTTTTCGCAGAAAATCATAGCGAAACCACACAAGGAACATTTTCTTATAACACACTAATCCATTATATCCTGTTTTTTTGGTCTTTTTGACCACTTTTTCATAAATTGGGCTATAATGGGTTAAAGTATTTCACAAAAATATTCTACGGAAAATGTCACTCGTGTCACCAGAGGCGATAAGCTTAAGAAAAATGCGTTAAAAATGCCATGTAATATCGATATTGACGTTTTTGTGCTTTCGACGTTTTAGTGTTTACCGACTAGTGGTAAAATTGTACAGTAAATATTTCTGTGGAACATGGTTGTGGGGGATGTAGAAGGTTTTCTATTATATAAAACAGTTTGATAATCACTGTGCCAATACAGTTAGAGGTGGACTGAAGTAAATCGTTGTTTACACAGTTTGAGAATCACTGTGATTTTACAGTTTGAGTAACAATGTAAAAATTTATATTTATTACAGTTAATAAAGCACTGTGTTAATACAGTTTGAAGGTTTGTGTTTTGAATAAATCAGTAACACAGTTTTGCAGGTGCGTGTTTTGAATAAATATTTCAAAACACAAGGTGGTAAGAAATAATCTTTCGCGCAGAGTGGAAGGGAATTAAAAATAGAAAGAGATACGCGGAGGTTGGCGAGCGAGGAGAGTAGGGGCAGAGCCCCCTAGTTTTTTAGAAAAATATTCCCCATAATATCCTGCTTAAGTTTTCATATCTCAAGACATACATTTTTAATACAAGAAAATTATTTTTTTTTTGTATAGAGTGATGAAAACTTTAAAAATCGATTAAAAAAAACCTGATCCAGAAAATAGGGAAGACACGTATAACTTCTTTTTAGCCATATTTACAGAATATATTGGATTTTTTCAATTGGGCAACCAAAAATTGGATTTTATCAATCGGTGTAATAATATAACTAGTAGGTAAGGTGAGAAAATTAATTTTTTCGAAAAATTTAATTTTATTGCGCATAGTAATAAATAAACCTTTAGTCCTTTATTCAGGCATTTAAAAAAAAAACTTTTTTTTTTTTCAACTGCTATAATTACACTAGTCTACAAATGATTAAAAATTTTCCCCAGTGAATGCCATTATTCATTTTTTATATAAAATGGGCTGTTGATTCCGAAAATCGCATTTTTATTTATTTCGTGTCGTTTTCGGGATATCGGTCATTTTCGGTTTTCGGACTAAAAAAAAAAAGATTGTTCCATTTAAATACAAATATCTCAAGAACTAATGTTTGTATTCAAACGTATTATATGTCATATTAAAGGTAATTACTTAAATCACTTTTTGGTTGGTTTGTTAGTTTCGGCGAAATAAATTGATTTCTAAAAAAACATTTTTTTTTTCGAAAAAATTAACAAAAAATCAAAATCAACTGCAGATTTATACAAGAAGAAATAACTTTTTTATAATTTTTTTTTTTTTGTATCATAGACTATATATTTGTGAAGAAAATACGATACCACTTATAAAAATCGATGGAAAAATGCAAAAGTTGTATACAATTCATTGATAAATTACTAAAATGCGTTTTTGCCTATTTTTTTCGGTTTTTTTTTAGTAAACTGTCGATAATTTGAAACTTTTTGTAAAACACATGAGTAAATCCAAAAAATTCTTAAAGTAAGCGTTAAAACAAAATATCCGTGTCTCGTAGTTTTTCTCCAGCACTTCAGATTTTTTTTTAGTCGATTTTTGAAGTTTTTTAATCCACTGTACATGAAAAAAACAAAAATAATGCATTCTTGTGTTAAATCGATGCAAATAACTATTTGGTCCTTACATTTGAGGTGTATCATGTGCAGGATATTACGAGGATATTACCTCCTTTTTGGCATTGCGAACTTATTATCTCGGAACACTTTACCCCCTGTGCCAGTTTTCTGCATGAAATGTTGGGGTTCTTCTTTAAAATTGTGACGAAGTTCTTCTTTTTGTTTTGGTCACGGAACCCTTTTTCTTTTGCGGAACCTGGCTTTCGAAAGACATCCAAGTCTTCCTTAAATTTTTTCAGAACTCTTCATACCAATTTCACATTAACTTTGCTATTCCGAGCAATTCTATTTGTAGTCTACCGCGGGTGATCTTCGAAAATGTTTATTATTTACTTTCGAACTTCTAGCTCATTTGCCATTTTTAAGTAAATATGACTGACTAGGGACAAAATTTGAAAACCATAGTTTTGGTACATTCATTTCAAAGCCTACTGCGAAAAAAATTTTAAATTGAGTAATTTGAAAACAAGTTATTAGATAAAATGTATCGGAAAATTTTATCGTACGCAGTCCTTAGCTGCTTGTGGCGATTTTTGATCAAAAAGCAAATAAGTGCAAATTTGAAGTATGATCACTGGACTGATGAGGATTTGCTTTGTGACCAAAGATCGTCGTAAACAGTGATTGTTTTTTGCCAGAGACATCTATCAAACATAAAAAATATGATTATACACAATTAAATTTTCACTGATTTCATTCTTGTGCTGCACTTCAGAACAGAATATGCCGTGAGTCACAAGTTCAAAATATTATATTTTCTTCATCATAATAGCTAGCTTTTGTTTTAAAGTCTTCAGTTGTAGTCACATATTTCTTCAATTGCAGCATAAAAAAAAAATTCATAAAACAGCTGCAGTTTAGCAAAGTTTAACGTTAAGTATATAAATGTAAAAAAGCGTTCCGTTTTATATCGCATAAGTCACATTTATTTACTTAGTAAAATGAGTGTTCTATATTTCTGTTTCAAGACAGTAAAAACTGTTTTATGGCTTAAAACAACTTAGTAGCAAATAATGTTTTATCAAATTCTATAGCAAAATGTCCCGTGAGTCACAATGGAATGCCCCATACATATCGTATTTGAAGGCGCAATTGAAAATACTGAAAATTTTATATTCATAGAATACTCAAATTGTGTACCTGTCATTTTCATGACGTGACACTCATGACAAAGATTCTACGACGAGAAGACTTTATTTTGCTGGGTCGAAAAGAAATTTTATGCCCAACGGAACTAAATTCAAACAACATGGCATTCCAGCTGCATTTATGCCCAACACTTTTATCTAAATTACCTCCAGAAATTTGATTGAATACTATGAATATTATTTTTTGTTAATAAAAGAAAAATAATCCCATATACTTATACAAAAGCGGTACAAAGAAACCCTTCTTCGACATATTCCCCAACAAATTTTCACTTTATTCATTTTTAAAATAAAAGCAATCATTCATAATGAAATACGTACAGAAACTACCGTCTAAAGAACAACAAGCTAAGAAAACAAACAATATAAATTACCCTAAAATGAATTTTCTTTATAAAACAAAAAAAAAAATAAAATTTGCAGCCTAGTGTACATGGCTTATGAATTTCTCTCCTTTATTTATTTGCTGTCACCGCACACTTGGTGTCAAGCAATTTTACGTGTACGGCAGCTGTGTAGGGTAAATCAAGGTGGTAAATTTGAATATTACATGGGCTCAGAAAGGTGTCCGTCCATATTAAATCAGAGAAAAAAAAGCAAACAAAGTACAACAACAACAACAACAAAAACAAAAGCCACACGTGGAACCCCAATTTTGTGCTGCTTTTGTTTTTGTCGTTGACATGCCATTTTTTTCACTCTGCTTTTGGTTTTTGTTCTTCACTTTTCTCTTGTTTTATTGTAATTTGCTAAGGGGTCCTTAAGAATTTTACTGAAGTGACACTTATACATACATATGTGTATGTGTACTCGTAATATGGTAAGTTTATACTTACATATATGCAACGCAACAGTACAACTACTACAACGTCTACCACTACTACTACTGTAAACACAATCAAAATTAGAGCAAATGTTATGGTATGTGAGGAAGATAAGGATATGCCGGAAAGAAACTCAAACATTTGATTATAGCGATGTGAGAAATGAGCAGGGCAATAATCGTTAAAGGAGTTCTGTCATCATATTCTTCGGGCTCTTAAGTCATTCTTGAAGATAAATGAAATGATCTAACTGAAAAAGTTTAAAATTAGTCAAAATTCTTTTTGGAGATATTACCTCACAAAATAAGCTAACGAGAGATCAATTCAAACTTAATACACACATTTTTAAAGAATAATATTTTGGGAGCAACCGATACTCCCAAAAAAGAAACAAAATTAATCCAAAATTTCGAATTCAATGCTTTTCATACAAAATTTTCATTTTATGTTGCATACTTTTAAGCGATTTATTCGCATGCTTGCGATTTATTCACAGTATTCACTTCGTTACCACATAGAACACTCTGTATACGTATGCAGTTGCTTATGTGTGTGTAAAATCCATAGTTGAACCTTCGTCTTTAGCATGCATGTGTGTGTGTTTTAGTAAAAAGAAACTCGCACGTAATGACACTCGAATACTCGCTCGAGTTCTATAGCAACGTAAGCATAAACGAGTGATGTAAAGTGGGCTTACGTTTCTAAATCACTGTAAACTTTACAACCGCGCTGCTGCCCCTTTAAATACGTTTAGCCATGTATATATGTACCGCATGCGTTTGTCTACTCTTTATTTGGTGTCTAAGTAAGTGTGCATGTTTGTGTATTTGTGCGTTACCGAATAGTTGCTGCGTCATGTAATTCTATCGATAGTGTGTAGTGATTTAACTTGAGCTATTATATTGTAGTTGGTAGAGCAACACTAACACTGCTGCATACTGGTAATGAGAGCATTTATCCTTAAAGCAACAACAACAACAACAATAGCAGCGAAAACAAAATAACGAAGAGCTAAATATTTGCACTCAATTAAATCATTGAAGGCTGAATCAAAGAAGACTAAAGTACTTCGGTAGAAATTTGTTCCTAGCATTTGATATTTTCATAGTATGGTTTTACTTGACATACATATGTTTTGGTGATATTGAATATCGTGTTTTACTGTCACTTAAGTTAATTTTAAGGTTGCCTAGAGATCTATCTGCTTTTTACTTTTAAATTAAAATTTCGAGCAACAGATCAAGTTCTTTAAGGACATTGTTTACTGGAGTGTTGTATAGACAATTGAAATTCATTTAATTAAAAACTGTCACATGTGAATATATAGCAAAGAAATTATATTTTCTTTTAAATGTAAAAAATCTTTTTTAGAGTGTAAAAGAAGTAATATGAATGCCCTAAGTAGATTTTTGGGTCACAAGACCACGGCCCAGCCAAACCAGAATACATCATCAACACTAAAAACACCCAACATAAAACGATCAACAACAATAACATCTCATTAGCGCACATTAACAGTTACAAAGTACTAAAGGACCAACAAGGATCAGTGAAACCACAAAGTGCTACGGGATCAACAACGATCAGTGACACCACTAAGTGCTACAGGATCAACAAGGATCAGTGAAGCTACAAAGTGCTACAGGATCATCAAGGATCAGTGAAACTACAAAGTACTAAAGGATCAACAAGGATCAGTGAAGCTAAAAAGTGCCACAGGATCAACTAGGATCAGTGAAACCACAAAGTGCTACAGGATCAATAAGGATCACTGAAGCTACAAAGTGCTACAGGATCAGTAAGCCTTTCAAGTGCTAAAGAGAAATTAAGCCATTAAGTGCTCAAAGTTCAACTAAAGTAAGTGAAGTTACAAAGTGCTACAAGTTCAACAACACCAACAAGGATCAGTGAAAGTTATTAATCAACAGCAGAGCAAAGATGATCCAGCACATCATTAAAGTAATAACAGACATAGTGGTGCTAAGATAGCATCGGTTGTAGAACCGTTGGACCAAGCTTCACAGAAATACGTACCCCTAAAAAGTCTTCCCGATCCTGTGAGGACATTGTCAAATGAAATAGTTTATATTTAAGAAAGTGAAGTCAGGCAGAAGAACCGTCAGGCCAAGCTTCACAGGAATACGTGACCCTACAAAGTCTTCCAGAGCCTGAGAGGGCCTTGTGAAATGGAGTAGTTAAGCAATAAGTGAAAGCTACAGCTAGTACTTTTTCTTAGGGACATTGAGGTTTAGCTATTGACAAGAATTAGTTAGGGACTAAGAATTAGTTAGGGACGTGATATAAATATTTTGTAACACATCACGAGAAAATAACAATAAAGAACAAAGAAAACTGGAACTGCTGTGTCCTAAATAGCCTTGGACACCGGCGAGTTTAATCACAGGCATTAGGAAGGTCCATTACAGTAACATTCAAACATTTTGAAAAGGTGTCTGGAAAACTTTGCTTATTTATTGGGTGTACAACTTAAAAACCGGAATTTTTTAGCGAAATTTGATGCTTTAATGTGGAAAAATGTTACAATATATTTTATTCAAAGTATTGTCCATTGGAAGCTACAACATTTCCCCATCTTTCAGGCAATTTATGAATTCCATCCCAAAAAAATTGCGCCGGCTTGGCGGCCAAAAATGAATCGAGCCAATTTTCGATATCTTGAACTTAAGTGAACCGTATTCCTGATAGGGCATTCTGCATTGATCAGAACAAATGGTAGTCTGATGGTGCAAGGTCTGGGCTATAAGGCGGGTGAGGCAAAATTTGTATAGATTTCCCATGCGTTGTTTTCCAGGTAATTTTTGACTGGGGCAGCAATATGTGGCCGAGCGTTATCGTGGTGGAAAATGATTGACTCATGTCTGGTCGCATACGTTGGCGGCTCTGCCTGGATTTTCTGCTTCAATCGGATCAATTGTTGACGATAGAGTTGAGCATTAATGGTTTGGCCACCTGGCAACAGCTCATAATGGATCACACCTAGCTGGTCCTGACCAGGACGTTCTTTGTCTTCGACATCAAAATCACCACTTTTAAACCGCCGAAACCACTCACGACAGCTTGATTCAGCTGGAGCATAGTCCCCATAAACTTCTACAAGCAAACTATGACTTTCCGCAGCGGTTTTCTTTGCAAAAAAATGACCCAACAGAACCTCCCGCAAATGCTGACTTTTTCTCCAATTTTCGATTTTGATTTTGACAGCTGTCAAATGTACCTTCAAAATGACATATATATAAAGTTCGGGCTTTCACGATATTTGTTAGTATGGACATCCACCGTCAAATTCCGGTTTTAAAGTTGTATACCCAATATCAAGATAGTGAAAGGAACCTTTCGATTTCGACTTTCGAATCTTAACAACTTCCACAAAGTTCTCCGCTACATCAGTCCTAGTTTTTAGACAAATCATAGTGACACCATTGACGATTCTAAGGGTTCATGTTAGGTTGTTATCATATTGGCACAATTTAAACATTTTCGATTAATTTTCTCATATTAACAAAATAAAACGTGGATTTACTGCCAATAATTAAACATTTTTTTTAACTAACATGACACTCATGTCATTTTTTTGCGTTTCCTATAGAGAAATTTGATAGCTGCAATTCGATTGCATTTGAAAACATTAAAAATTTCGTTAATATGTCTGGATTTAAAAATATATATTTACTTTTCTTACTACGTGACACTCATGACAATGACTAATAACTGCTTTTGTTTATTTTAATTAAATGAGTAAATCCGCTAATAAGAGCTATTTATTATAATTAATATGACACTCATGACTGCTACACTCATGAATGTTACACTAGACTGATTCAAAAAAAAAAAAAAAAAACTTTTTTGGTATCTCCACTATTGCGCCCAAAAATCTGAAAGAGGGTGTCAAAAAAAATAGCTAACATTTTTTTTTTTTTTTTTTTTTTTTTTTCTTACGGTCATCTAGAGGTGGCGCAACGTCAATTTGTGTAAAGATTTCGGCTTGATGCTGATTTTACTTTATTACGACAGCAAAAATGCTAGGAATGAGTCGTAAGATTTATCAAATTATCTGACTTGATTCGAGGTATATAAAAAAATATAAATTAGAACCTAAAATCAACGACATATTGTTTTTTTTTTAGCTAAAATACTCTCGAAAAGTTTTTTCTAAATTTCATTCAATTTTAAAACTCAAAACCTTCATTTTGGATAAAACTTGTTGTTCCAAGGTCACTATGAATATTACACAATAAATAACTTTTTTATACGTTTCAACCAATTATATCTTTTTTTTATGGGTCTTTTTGACCATTTTTTTATTTATTTTTTTTTTTTTTATTTTTATTTATTTATTAATTTAGTTCCTTCCCAGCACAACAAGATATATATCTTATAATTATAGTACTAGTCACATGACGACAAATTAATACATGAGATGATTAAATACAAGTTTTAAATATAGTTCACATACTTAAAGAAACTTGGGTTAAGGTGTTCTACAGAAATATTCTACTAAAAATTTCACTAAGAGTAACTATAGACGAGATACTTCTTAAATAGAAAAATGCCAAAAAAAAGTATATGTAAATTTTAAACTATCTTGGAATAAATTTCATACTTTTTTAGAATAAATTTCAAACTATCATTTTTTAGTGTGTAGTGAAATTTTAAGTAGAATATTTCTGTAAAAAACTTTAAACTATTATAACCCAGTTTTTTTTAAAAAAAAAAGACCCATAAAAGCAGGATCTAGAGGGTTATGATGTTTTAGAAAGTTAAGTATTGTGTGATTTCATGGTAAGCTTGGGACAAAATGTTTTATCTAAAAAATGTGGTGAGTTGGATGATGTTAAGTCGAAGTCAAAGTTAAAGAAATTGTGAGGATGATCGACAAAGCTGACCAGATGTTGCACTTAGATGAATTAATTGTGAGGTCAATTACGATTATCTTTTTCCCTTTTTTATTTTTGGTCCTGCACATACTTATCCACCCTTTATCTCTGTCCACCTCTGCAAAAAATAAAAATATTTTTATGAAATTTTTATTTCCGTTTACAGAACTTTCAGAATGTTCCAGAAGAGAAACATTTAAGAATAACCTGCATTTTTACGCCCTCAACATTTTGCACGAACTTAATTATACCCTGTCTTTTCCTACAGATGTCACGATTTGGTGTCAATTTTGTGTGAATCGTTTGAGCGGCCTTCAAGATAATGCTATTGTATTAGGGCCACCTTAGAAATCCATCATTATAAAATCTCTCCAAGAATACTTATTACAGTAAAAAAATTTGTCTAAAAGTAAAAGAATGAAAAAATGTTTCGAATTTTCCAATAAAATACCACCCGTCCCCGAATTGTTTGACAAATTTCAAATCAAATCAACACGTTTCCGGTCTATGCATAAATAAAGCACCCACCCACACATCTAAGCGTCTAAACAACTCAGTGCTGTTTAACAACTTCAACTAAGTATTTGCGAAACTTTTCTTCGCATCTTTCTGACACTTAATATTTATGGGTCATTAAATCAATTAAAAGTTCGTCTAACGAGATCAAGTTTCCTACAGAAACTCAACCAAAAGCCACAAAATAGATATTTTTCCAAAAATTGGCAATCAACAACTTAGATTCAGTGCAGCTTATTGACCGAACTAAATACAAGGCAGCATAGTAGAAGCAGAAGCACCATCATCAAAAGACGTAACGCATAATGGCAGCACAGCAAAAGCAGCAGCAACAGCAGTTCAAATTCTGCAAAAGTGTTGGCATAGAAAATTGGAAAAAAAACTACACACATACACAGTGTAGAGAAAAGGCAGCAAAAACTTTTCAGCAAAAAAAAAAAATAGTAAAAAGTTTTTCTGATGTTTTTCTATTCCAATTTTTTTATTTTATTTATTTATCAAAAAAGTTTTATTTTTAAATGGCATTTAATGTGTCTGTAAGCACACAAACTACAAACTATGAGCATATGCACACATACTTAGTATATAAAAGTGTATTAAGCATATATGTATCTACGTACGTATGCGCACAAGTGGTTGTCAGTGTGTTAGTGTTGTGGTTTTCGTGGTTTTGTATGTGTTCTGGAAACATTTACATACTCTTTCTATAAGTAATTTATACTAATGTCTATTGTGCATGTATTTGTTGCCTTGCAGTGGTTTGACTTCATGATTTTTTTCAAGATAAAGTGATGTAGATATAATAGAACCAATTACAAGTTTACAATAATGACCCGTAGTCATTTATTTTGGGAATTAAAAAGATAAAAAGAGTCAAGTATGGTATTAAGTTTAATTAATGAAATAACATTTGTAACATTTTTGAAAATAGTTTAGATTTTTTTTCTTAGCTTCATTAACATTGTTCAATACATTTTGATATTGTAAACATTTTTAGGAACATCGACTTTATCAACACGTTTCCCAGTCATAATCATATTTAAGCTTTATCAATATTTATTGAAATAATTCTCAAAAAATTCCAATATTCATAATATGATTATTATTCTGATTATATCATCATCATGGAGTTTGTCAACGTTTTCTTGCTTTGTCATCATATTTCCATTTTTCAACATTTGTTTCGATGTTTTCACTTCGTCAACACTTTTCAAAGTATTAAGTCGAGTGTTTCGCAACATGTAAAATGTGTGTACTACTCAGATTGAACTGGAAGCATGCCCACCCCAAATTTCAAAATATTTCGTCTTTATTAAGTTTTTGTAATTTTGTGAACATTTTTCAATATATTTCGACTTTAACAACATTTTTCGAAATGTAATACATTTAATATTTCGCCTTAATCACCTTATATGAGCTTTGTCAACATTTCTTAGCTTTTTCAATATATAAGCCGTTTCTTATGAAAGTGGGGCAGGTCCAAAACGATTCAAAAGTAATGTTATAATATGAATTGGCTGTTAATTTGCTTAGGGAGAATAAAATATATAATTGTTTTGACGAAAATGTTACTTGGTAATATGGCATTGATAGCATTAAGTTGAAAAAATTATATCGGTCAAATAACTTATCATTATGACACATATAAAGCAGTAGGACGTATCATTTGTTTACCAAAAATTAAGTAGGAAATACCAAAAAATGGCGAAAAGTAGGACGTTTGAAAATTTCCTGGAGAAGTTGGATGATTCTCAATTCTTCTGTCAACAAAAAGGATGTTTTATATTTTTTAACGAAAAGTAGAGTTCTTCATATTTTTTAATGAAGAGTAGGATGTTTCATACTTTTTAACGAAATCTAGAAGTTTTCATACTGAATAAATACATAATGAATTATCTTACTTTTCGAAAGGGGGCTTTGAAATATTCTAGTTTTCGTCAAAAAAGTTAAGCTTTACTACTTTTCGACATAAAATCGGGAACGCACTTTTTTTTGGCATAAATCTTCAAAAAAATCATACTTTTCGTCACATGTAATGAAACACTTTAGTTTTCGTTAATAGAGTGAAATGTCCTACTTTTCGCCGAAAGAATAACAACATCCCAGTTTGCTTCAGACAAATAAATTATCCTACTTCCTACTTCTCGTGTGAGGCTTCGTTTTAACTGTATCAATATTTTTTCTCTCTATCAACATGCTTAGCCACATAAGGAGACTATCAACACTTGTATATCATTCCACGATTCTACGATTTAGTCAAAATTTCTTAATTTTCTCAGCATTTTTCAACATATTTCGACTTATGCAACACCTTTCAACTTTACCGAAATTTTTAAAAATACATCGCCTCTATCACAATTGCTTTGTCAATATTTTTCAACTTTATCATAATTTTTCGGTTTTATCAAAATTTTTTAACGATATCAATTTTCCTCTCTATCAACATTTTTAGTCACATTAAAAATTTATTAACATTTTTTAAATTTTTTGTATTTTGCCAACATATTTTAGTTTTGACAACATTTTTCAATATCTTTTGACTTTAGCAACATTTTTCAGCTGTATCAACTTTTTTCAAAATATTACAATTCAATCATAATTTTTCGAGATTTTGAAAATTTTTAGTCACATTATGACTTAATCAACATTTATCATATATTTCGAACTTAGCGACATTTTTTCACTTTACTAACATTTAAAAAATATTTCGCATTAATGATCTTATTTTCTATATAAATAATTTTCGCATTTATCAACATTTTAAGTCACATAAGAACTTTGTAAACATTTATCACATTTCTTCGATTTTGTCCATTCCTTAACTTTGTCAACATTTTTCGATACACATATTTCGACTTTTGCAACATTTTTTAACGGCATCAAAATTTTTCTCTTCTATCAACATTTTGGTCACATTGGGAGATTATCAACATTTAATTTTTTTTTTTTTTTTATTTTTGTTTTTTACCAACATATTTTATTTGACTCATCATTTTTCAATATCTTTTGACTTTAGCAACATTTCTTAATTTTGTCAGCATTTTTCGATTTATTTCGACTTCAGCTTCATAAAACTTTTTAACTAAAGAATATTTTTTTTGCTTATCAACATTTTAAGTCATATTAAGACTTTATTAACATTTATCATATATAATTGATTTTGTCAATATTTCTTACTTTTTTTGGAGTTTTCGATGTTTATATATTACGACTTTAGTAACATTTTTTAACTTTATCAACACTTTCCAAAATATTTCGCCTTAATCATCATATTTGCCTTGTAAACATTTTTCAATTTATCAACATATACATATTTCAAGATTATTATTAAATTTCCGGCCTAACCAACTTTTTCAACTATAACAATATTTTAACGCTTTGTCAACATTTTAAGTAACATTATGACTTTAACAACATTTTTCATTATTTGGATAACGGCTTAAGCAACACCTTTCGACTTAATCAAAAATGTATCAAAATATTTCGCATTTATCATCTTATTTTTGCTTTATCAACATTTTTCAATAAATATTTTTTTTCTGCTCTGATGCATGAAATCATATTTCCATACAATTCACAGCTCTCATGAAACTTAAACTTCACTAGGACCCCAACTGCTTCCACATTTTCAATTCAAAATTTCCTCAATGTAACGGCACATGCTGTGTGCAATGCAATGCAAAGAATTTTAAACCACAACACGTGACATTTTCGAAAGGTTCAAATGAAGTGTGAAAGTATTTGCTGATTCATTAACAAAAATAGCAAGAGCAACAAAAAAAAAGAAGAAAAAACAATAGCTGTTGCTGCAGCAAGGATTTTCCCCATACTCAGGCAATTCGAAAATATGAAAATAACTTGGATTTTCACACTCTACAGTTATGCGACAATGAGCTGACCAATCGATGAACTAACAATTGTGTGAAAACTGAACAATAGCAAAACTTTGATAAAGTGCAGTGCAACTCAGGCAGTAAGGGACATCAACACATATACATTTTCACACAGAAGCCATTAATAGAAACTTAGCCTTAGGATTTATGTTGCATTCTGTTGTGCCTGTGTGTTTCATATGGTGCACTCAATGAGAATCTACTGAGCATTGAAACAGAAGTGCGATTAAAATCTATCACGCTAGTTGTTTACCATGTTGACACTTAGCTCAACAAAGCATTATGGGGAGTCCTTTGGAATGTGCTTTAGAAGTGTAGGTGCATTATGCAAAATTCGTTAGAATTGATTGCCTATGCGTGTATTGACAATTTCATAGCAGGGATTTCATTTGGTGAGAGTGAGAACTATTTGGTAATTTTCGATCCGCATAAATTTTTTAAAATTTTTAAAAATCTTCCGTCTTTTTAACGTCTTATTATTCAACGTTTCAATAGAATTTATGGAAGTATTCAACATTTCTCGAATTTATTCCCCTTTTTCTAGTTTCACAACATGTTATGATCTTTTAAACAACTTCCAAAATTTTAAATATTTTATCGATTGTAAGACATTTACGGCTTTTTAAAACATTTTTCGAACTTTAAAAAGATACATTTCGATATTCAACGTGTTTAGTGTTTTCCACTTATTTAAATTTTTTCGATTTTCCAAAACATTTTTGGACATTTTAACATTTTTCGATTTAACCCCCACCATTCATAGACTTGTTCAATATTTTATCATTCTCATCAACATTTCTGAATTTTATACTACGTTTACTATCTTATCAACATTTCTGAACCTTATCAACTTTTTTAAGGTATACTTGAGCATTTTAAAACATCTTTTGAGTGGTAAGCGTGAATCGATCGCGCACAATTTTAGTCTCAATCAGTCTACAACCCTAAGCATTTTCTATACATAGTTTCATGCATTGCGCTTTATCCGTTATCGTTATTTCAACAGAAGTCTATTTACTATCATCCATTATAAACAATTATAAAGGCCAACCTAATACCCATACATTCTGTAACATTTTCCGACGTTATCAACATTTTTGGAAGTATTTTCGATCTTATCAACATTTATCAACTTTTTTAATTTTTATTTTTTTTTTTCAATCAATCAAACCTTTTGCAATTTTATTCAACACATTCCATTTCATCAACATTTTTTAACTTCCATCTTATCAATATTTATTGACATTTTTTCAATCTCGTCAACATTTTTCGACCTTATCAACATTTATCGACTATTTAAATTCTTTTCAATCTTATCAACATTTTTTGATTATTTTTCAACATTTTTCGACCTTATCAACATTTGTCAATTACTTAAACTTTTTTTAATGTTACTAACATTTTTGATTTTTTTTTAATTCAACATTTTTGGAAATTATCAACATTTATCGACTTTTAAATTTTTTTCAATCTTATCAACATTTTGGTTTTTTTATTAATTGAAATTTTTTTCAATCTTATCTACGTTTTTGATTTTTTTATTAATTGAAATTTTTTCCAACATTTTTCGACCTAATCAATATTTATCGACTATTTAAATTCTTTTCAATCTTATCAACATTTTTTGATTTTTTTTCAACATTTTTCGACCTTATCAACATTTATCGATTATTTTTGATTTTTTTTTTCAACATTTTTCGAACTTATCAACATTTATCGACTTTTAAATTTCTTTCAATCTTGTCAACATTTTTGATTTTCTTATTTATTTAAATGTTTTTCAATCTTATCAACATTTCTGATTTTTTTTCAACATTTTACGACCTTATCAACATTTTCGCCTGTTTAAATTTTTTTTAATCTTATCAACATTTTTGATATTTTTTCAACATTTTTCGAACTTATAAACATTTTTGCTTATATAAATTTTTTTCAATCTTATCAACATTTTTGATTTTTTTTACATTTTTCGACCTTATCAACATTTATCAAATATTTAAATTTTTTTCAATCTTGTCAACATTTTTGATTTTTTTATTTATTTAAATTTTTTTCAATCTTATCAACATTTTTGATATTTTTTTCAACATTTTTCGACCTTATCAACATTTTCGCCAATTTAAATTTTTTTCAATCTTATCACATTTTTTGGTTTTTTTTTCAACATTTTTCAACCTTATCAACATTTATTGACTTTTCTAAAAAGTTTTCAATCTTGTCCACAAGTTAAATTTTATTCAATCTTATCCACATTTTTTGATTTTTTTCAACATTTTTTGACCTTATCAACATTTATTAACTTTTCCAAATCTAATCGAAACTTTTGATTTTGATCATAACTTTTCTACCTTATCAACATTTTTTGATATTATCAACATTTTTTGATCTTATCAACATTTTACGATTTTATCGACATTTTTCGACATTAGAAATCTTTTTCTCTTAACAATGTGCGGCCTTTTTTTCAAAAGTTTTACACAGACCTTGAAACTTTTAAACTTTTATTCAAAAAGTTTTGCAATTGCAAGTTTTTGAAAACTTTTATTGTATGAAAGTTTATAAAAACTTTTATTTTTAAAAGTTTTTAAAAACTTTTTCAAAAAACTCTTTCAAAAAACTTTTAAAAATAAAAGTTTTTTATAAAAGTTTTTAAAAACTTTTATAAAAGTTTTTAAAAACTTTTACCCATAAAAGTTTTTGTATAAAAGTTTTTTGAAAAAGTTTTTAAAAACTTTTATTTTTAAAAGTTTTTTATAAAAGTTTTTGAAAAAACATCTCATATAAAAGTTTTTTTTTTTGGAAAAAAACATGGCAAAAAAAAGAAATACCTTGAAAAAAATCCAGTGACTGAAGTATTACAAATTAGACGCTTATCTATAGAGCTGAAAGATAAAATGCGACTGTTTGAGCCCATTTCGGTGAAAAAATTTTATTGCACCAATCGAAGGGGACAGGTCGAAAAAAGATTTTGGACAAGACCAGGGGTAGCCCCGACCCCTCTAAGTGACCGATTTGGGCCCATTTTGGTGAAAAAATTTTATTGCACCAATCGATGGGGAAAGGTTAAAAATACATTTTGTACATGACCAGAGGAGTCCCCGACCCCTCTAAGAGACCGATTTGGGCCCATTTTGGTGAAAAATTTTTATTGCACCAATCGATGGGGAAAGGTCGATAATAGGTTTTGGACATGACCAGGGTTGTCCCCGACCCTTCCAAGTGACCGATTTGGGCCCATTTTGGTGAATAATTTTTATTGCACCAATCGATGAAGAAAGGTCGAAAATAGATTCTGGACATGACAAGAGGAGTCCCCGACCCCTCTAAGTGACCGATTTGGGCCCATTTTGGTGAAAAATTTTTATTGCACCAATCGATGGGGAAAGGTCGAAAATAGGTTTTGGACATGACCAGGGGTGTCCCCGACCACTCCAAGTGACCGATTTGGGTCCATTTTGGTGAAAAATTTTTATTGCACCAATCGATGGGAAAAGGTTGAAAATACATTTTGGACATGTCAAGAGGAGTCCCCGACCCCTCTAAGTGACCGATTTGGGCCCATTTTGGTGAATAATTTTTATTGGACCAATCGATGAAGAAAGGTAGAAAATAGATTCTGGACATGACTCAAGGGTGTCCCCGACCCCTCTAAATAACCGTTTTGGACGCCTTTTATAAAAAAAAATTTTATTGCACCAATCTATGGGAAATTGTGGAACATACATTTTGGACATGACCAAATGTACCTCTGGCTACTCTTGTGACCGTTTATTGCCATATTTTTAAAATTTCGTTAGTGGACATTCAAATGACAAAAAAATAGAGCATAACCTACTGCATCTGGCGCTGCTGTAGCTTTTGCTTTTATTTTTTGTTATTGAATATGTATGCACATTCTTATTTTCCTTATACATACTCACATATGTATGTGCATAATGTTTTTCTACCTATGATCACTTGCAAATTCAGATTTTACCGAACTTGCATGCGAAGGAAAATAAGAATGTGCTTACATATTCAATAACAAAAAATAAAAGCAAAAGCTACAGCAGCGCCAGATGCAGTAGGTTATGCTCTATTTTTTTGTCATTTGAATGTCCACTAACGAAATTGTAAAAATATGGCAATAAACGGTCACAGGAGTAGCCGGAGGTACATTTGGTCATGTCCAAAATGTATGTTCCACATTTTCCCATCGATTGGTGCAATAAAATTTTTTCACCAAAATGGGCCCAAATCGGTCACTTAGAGGAGTCGGAGACACCTTTGGTCATGTCTAGAATCTATTTTCAACCTTTCCTCATCGATTGGTGCAATAAAATTTTTTCACCAAAATGGGCCCAAATCGGTCACTTACAGGGGTCGGGGACACCCCTGGTCATGTCCAAAATCTATTTTCGACCTTTCTCCATCGATTGGTGCAATAAAAATTTTTCACCAAAATGGGCCCAAATCGGTCAATTAGAGGGGTCGGGGACACCCCTGGTCATGTCCAAAATGTATTTTCGACCTTTCCCCATCGATTGGTGCAATAAAAATTTTTCACCAAAATGGGCCCAAATCGGTCACTTAGAGGGGTCTGGGACACCCCTGGTCATGTCCAAAATCTATTTTCGACCTTTCCCCATCGATTGGTGCAATAAAAATTTTTCACCAAAATGGGCCCAAATCGGTCACTTAGAGGGGTCGGGGACTCCTCTGGTCATGTCCAAAATGTATTTTCAACCTTTCCACATCGATTGGTGCAATAAATTTTTTTTACAAAATTGGGAGCTTTTTGCAAGGTATTTATTTCCCAAAAAAAAACTTTTATGCGACAGATTTTATAAAAACTTTCATGAAAAACTTCTTGCTTAGAAGTTTTTATATAAAAGTTTTTGAAGTTTTTATATAAAAGTTTTTGAAAAAACTTTTATATAAAAACTTTTATAAAAAACTCTTTAAGGATAAAAGTTTTTAAAACTTTTATTTTTAAAAGTTTTTTTTATAAGTTTTTTAAAACTTTTATTTCAAAAAGTTTAAAGTTTTTAAAAACTTTTATCTAAATGATTTAAAAGTTTTTAGTCTAAATAAACCTAAAAAAAAACTTTTAAAAAAGTTTATTTCAGGGTCTGGTTTTACAGCATTTGTCAGCACTTTTCGACAATATATTACGATTGTCTAGTGCTTTTAACTTTACGACGTAGGAGATTGAGTTAATTGGAACTTGGGTTGATTAAAATTTAATTTTTGCATAAGCAACTGAGTTTTTGGGACACAAAACTTGCTGAACTTTACTAAAAATAAGAATCACCTGTGAAGTTTGAAGACTTTCATAACAAAAATTACTATTTTTAGGCAATTCTACTGCGCAAATAAGTCGATTTTGATAAGCAGACCAAATTGACTAACGATGTTGCTGATGCTGATTTGTGCCACACCACAGTCACCTCAACACAGGTGTCTACATATTTGTGATTCCCGAACGAAATGAACAATAATTACATGTTCAGATGCTCCAACAATAAATCCCATAGCGGGAAAACTGATTGTTTTCACAGAACAGCCTAGAATGGGTACTGATTGTATTTTACCAACACAAATGCATAGGAACCTAATACTCTCACCGGAATAATTTACACTTACTTTATGCATGACAACAAGTAAGCAAGTACATTGGTGGCGCAACAACACATTGTTTATCATAAATAAAAGTGAATTTTTGCTTTACCGTATTTCATATACGGATACACCAACACTTTCTCATTGAAATCCCAATAGGACACAACAACAACCAATCACAACGAGGAAACTGCACAACGCACACACACACTCTGGATGCAGCATTGAGTTTCCAAAAAATTTCATTATAATAAGTTTATAGAGTTGCCAACACAAATAAACAAACATTGCATAGTAAATCTACAACTTGCTGGCAAAAAACAACAATATTGTTAAAAATAGGAAAAGCAACAACAACAACAGAAAATAAAAATCTTTGGCAAGTGGAGACTCTGGGTAAAATTATAACCATGAAAATAACAGCAATAGAATGAAGCAGCAGCAGCAACTGCAGGAAAAATACATTTCCATTGTGTGTGATAGCAACTCGTCGTCGTTACATTGGGTTTCATTTGTAACTGTAGTATACTGTACTCATTTATGATAGTGTTAGTCCTAAGTACACAGACACACATATGTAACATACATATGTGCATATTCAAAAAGAGTTTTCTTACGGTTACAACAGCAGTTGCCAAAAACAAAAAAAAAACTTAATATTTTTTGGCAATTCTTGTCACATGGGCAACATTGTATCTCTACAGCAGTTAGTTGTAGGCAACAATTTGCTGTTGCTTTCCAATTGTATGTTGCTCATCATTGTTGTCCTTGTTGTAGGTATCATCTACTATGTACCATGTACGAGTATATAGAAAATAATGGCTTTCATTATTTGTTGTCATAAATTTTATGACACATTTAAATTGCAATTAACTTAAATGTTGGCAAAAAATTTTGTATAAGAAATAAAAACAACAACTTTTTTGGCTTAATATTCAACAAATTATTGCAAACATTAAAAGATTTAGCAAAGCAATAAAATTAATATGCAACATTCTATAAATAATGCGGCATAATTTGTTGGTTTTTCTCACAAAAATATTAAAGTATTTAATGAAAACTTATGGTTTTAGGTTCAAGCACTTGGCAGATAATAGAAAAATCCTCTCAAAGCTTGAATTTGCTTATTTTTCTGCCTGCAGTCACTTTTGAAATAAATTAAATACCAGCACGCCATTCATAGATTATCGACAATAAACTTTACCTCCTTTATGATACGTATATGTATATTTTTTTCCAACCGGAAAGACGAAAAACGATACTTTACATATTTCACTCCTGAGTTTTCATGAAATTATTACCAAAAAAATGGAACCCATTTGCTCTGGATCCCTCCTTAACGAGTTATATGAAAAATTTTTAATATCCTTCCTTGGCGTTAATTGATGCAGCAATTTAGCCGTGGTAGCGCAGTATGCCATTAAGGACTTGTCACTGCCCACTCTAAAACCAAAATTTCATAAAAATCGATACTGCATTTTAGCTATGAGAGCGTATTTACCATTTATTGACGTGGCACCACATACTTTAAAATATAAAGGTGATATATTATCGTTCCTTAGCGTTAACCCTATCTCCATATCAAATTTCATAAAAATATATACAGTGGCTTAGCCGTGAGATCGTTTTTTTTTTCATTTAGAGGCGTGACACCGCCCACTTTAAGAAAAAAAAGAAAATCTTATGCACTGCTCCTTTTGAAAACCTTTCCAACAAATTAAAAATCAAGCGAATATAATGAGATTTAGGCGTAGAAACAGGGAATGAACCGATCTCATTTGCCTATTTATGTATAGTTAGGTATAAATGTTATTGATTTTAAGGTTTTCCCGGAATAAATGCCAACATTTTTTTTGACTAAGACAAGCTTGAGCAAAAAAGCATTTATAAGCATTGCGAAATCATTGAGTAGTGTAAGGCCAGTCTTTGAATCATCTTCTAGATTGTAAAAGAAAATTTGTTCAAGAGTTTTAAATCTAGTTCTGCCAAGAGCACAGTGATTCACAGTAGATGTTCTAAATACTCCTCTTCGCCGTTATCACATCAGCGATATCTACCATCAGCTTAATTGCCGATTCTATGAGCATGATAACTGTCAAGACAGTGGCCAGTGATGGTTCCAACAGTTATACATGTTTTACAAGATAAAAAGAGAAAGTAGTTTGTTTATCTTTAAAGAATATTGACCAACAAGTTTTGGTTGTTTTCCTAATATTTGAGTCCATATCTCAAAAACGCTTTCAGTATAGCGTTTTGAAGCTTTTGCTTATATGGGAGGTGCGACGCCCTCTTGTCCGAATTTGTTCAGTTTTTTATCAGAGCTTGCGCTTACAATTCGTAGTACTTATGTGTATTGTGGTTGCATTGTCGTGAAAAATACTCCTAAAATTGCATTTTGAATATATTTTTTGTATTGTCGGTAGGCGTGCCCGTTGACCGATTTTGCTCATTTTCAATCCCCCGAGCTTTGACGACGGAGGCAGTGTACCAAATTTAATTGAATTATCTTGCTCAGTTTTCCCAAAAAGTGTATTTCAACACACAGCCAGCCAGCCAGCCAGCCAGCCGGCCAGCCAGCCAGCCAGCCAGACAGACGGACATGGCTATATCGACTCAGGAGGTGACGCTGATCAAGAATATATATACTTTTCTATACCTGCCACGCATCCTTCTCTGCGTTACAAACGGAAGGACAAAGTGAATATACCCTGGGTGTAGGGTATAAAAAACTGACTGACACTGACTTCATGTTTTTTGTTTTCTCTCCGTTTCACATTTGTCATTGTAAAAGTGATAATAAATGAGCTTTTCTATTTTGTACCAAATAGCAAAAAAAGTACTAAAACTGTCCAAAAAGTACCAAAATTATTAAATACATTTGTGGTAAAATTTTGACCATTGGGTGATTCTAGTATAATGTTATAGTGCTGTAAAGGAAGTGATACGCTTAACGGTTCCCGTTCGATGAGTACGCCCGCTTTTTCCTGTTCGTTAGCAATTTCGTTACCCTTTATACCAAGCGTGCCAACGTGAAACAAAAGTGATCCAACCTTGACTCGCTTACAACAAGCATAATATTTCTATATTTTGCAAATTTCTTGGAATAACTACACCCATGTTTATTTTTTTTGGCTCGTTTACTACAAACACAATATTTCAAGAACAAACAACAACAGTTTTTCATGAGTGTTGTAGTTCCAAGAAATTTGGTAAATATTGAAACATTGTACTTGTTGTAAGGTTAATCCAAAAACAACAAAAACCAATTTTCATGGGTGTAGTAATTCCGAGAAATTATCAAACTATTAAAAAATTTATTGATTTTGTTGTTGACGAGCCAAAATTCTACGCCAACTGCGCTTGACTCAGTGATTTTGAAAAGCTAACACCCTTGCTCTATGCCGTAATGACCACATACCTAGTTGAGGCATGTTTTTGACGTACTGCTGAGGACTCGACATCAATTGTGATCGCATCCATTTCCAACGTGGCAATTTAGACTTTAATGTTGCATTATAGGTGGGAATGAAAATCGCAACTCACACTTCAGCTTCTTGTATGGAGCCGTCCATATAAATAATAATAGAACTCAATGAATCTGAAGCTTGATTGACTCAGGTCTCTCTCGATTTTATGTTTACAGAGATCTTCCTATCAAGATGAAATGTTGGTTTACAGTATTCAGTCGATTTTTTACAAACGGAACTTGATCTGAAGCTTAAGCATCAACTTTTATCGGTCGTGGAGTGGCATGTGAATCTTTTTGTTGAAGAAAGTTTTAAGGGCACCCATAACGCTTAAGCACATAAATTGTTGAATTATTTTAGTGTGCGACACCTTCTAAGGAAACTTTAGTCGAACGATTTTTAATTTTTTCATTGAATTTTCCTTTGGTACAAAATCTGCAAACTGCAAAATATTCGAACTTATGCCTTCTTTCGCTGTACTTTCCTTGGATGTTGTGTAATATGTTATAGTGTTGATGTTTTCTATGTCATTATTGGCCATTATTGGATGGTTTTAACGGAAAGTTTTTGATCGTGAATTCAAATAAGAGCAAGAAACCATAGCTTAAACTGGAAAATCAACCATTAACACGATACAAAATCAAATGGAAATCGGGCATGAAAAAGTCAGTAGCAAAAATAAAAGAGTAGTCAATAATATAATCAATATTACAGTACAGTTATATTTTCAAACAGCTGTCTGATTAAATTAACAGTATTCTCACATGACGTTAAATCATCTCAGTGAAACAAAAGCTTGCCCATTAATTTCTTTCCCTCGCAATCAGTTGCCAAGAGAACGAGCTATAAATGTAAGTTAATTACGGTCAAAAGTTATCTCCAACACTTAAGCTATATTTGTGAGAAAAAGGTTTCATTAGGCCGAAACTAATATTCACACTTACATAAAAACGTACAGATAAATTCATCAAAGTAGCTTACCTGAAAGAGAAAGACAAAAAAAAAAAAGATATATAAAATTTTTATTCAAAAAAGTGTTTATTGTCCGAAATATTACTAAGATAAAAGCATTTTTATTATTGTCATCATACAAACTCTCTTCAAATTACGCATATCTCATAAACAACTTATGCACAGGATAAATAAACACACACGTATGCACACACACAGAGGAAAAAGGAAAAAACGGCATCAGTAGATGTGGCAACTAATGAGGCTTTCAAGTGGCACAACATGGCATGGCAAGCAACAGGACCCAAATTGCAATTTTTATTATGCGAACATAATGAAATGCGCACTACACATGAATAAAAGGACAATTCATCAGCTGCGACCATAGGACCAGGACCAAACTTCTGTTTAGGCGGAAGAACACAAATATAAATACAATGCAGGCAAAATAATACGGTACACTCGTATGTATGTATACAACAAGCGCATGAAATCACAAAAGAAATAAAATAAAATCAAATCTGATCTAATTTAATCTAATAATATATATAATGTAATAAATTAACTCAATTACGTATATATCTATGTATTACATACACAAATGCATACATATGCTAGTATGTCTATATAATAGAAAGTGCGAGAAATTGTGTCATATTTGGAGAAGAATAGCATGAGAAATGAGTTTAACTCGGATATGTTTTATTGCCTCAATTCACCAACCAAATGAATGACGTTAAGTTATTCGTCATAATCAAGTGTTTGGGCGTAGGGGCTTGTTACCGAAAATGTAATTTTGCACTTTTTTCTGAATTCTACTTGTATTGTGTGAGAAATTTTTAGGCGTAAAGTAATTTTCATTGTTGCTTCAATGTCACACATGTCACAAAATAGATCAAATATTTATTTTGGCATTGTTTGGGGTCTATTGTTATGACATAAAATATTTCGGTAAATTTATTTTCGACTTTTTTTTTTTCTTCTTCGGGCTTTTTTTATATTCATCAGCATCTGTAAGTATCTAAGCGTAGCTAAGGCTTTTTGTCAGTTAGTGTTATTTAATGGAATTTGAGTCAAGGAGAAAATATTGGCAACACAGTGCTCTTTATATAGTAGTAAATCATTTATTTCTTAAAAATAACAATTACATAAAAGCTTTAAATATTATAATGGAAAAAACCACAATCTGTAGTTCACAGGAACTAGTGACGAAAGTGGTTTGTAAATTATTAAATAAATAAATAAATAACTTATTAATAATAAAATTTTAATAATATGGTTCAAAAATGTAAAAACTTTTTTTTTTTTTTTTGGAATATGTACATATACAGATTAATAAATATAAATAAGCAGTTACAATATATAAATAAATAAATTAATCAATAAATAGTTAGTGGAATTTTGAAACTAAAAACATTACAAAACAAATTAATGAATAATTGAAACAAGAGCATCAATAGCACTATAATTCAAGGTAAACAGCCATGATTTCACCCTCTTTAGGAAAATTGACTTAATGCGGATAGTTCTAATTTCGATAGGTAAACAATTAAAAAGTCTTGGAGCAACTACTGTATAAAAACTAAGAAATAACTGTGAATTATGCTGTGGAATTGTGACTAAATTTAGAGTATTACCCCTTAAACTGTAATTATTTGAACTTCGACTCAGCAAATGACCGGATCTCAAAAAAAATACTTTTAATATTTTAAAGTAAAACAAGTGCTTGAGAGGCAGGATATTTAAATTAAGAAACAGAGGAAAACTACTCACACGACGGGAACTATTACAGATTAAACGAATAGCATGTTTTTGTGATATTAAAATCGGGTTCATTTTATTACTATGTGTACCTCCCCAACATGTTAAACCATATTCTAGTTTAGAATGAAAAATCCTATAGTATATGCACTTAAGAAGCTTAGTACAACAAAAAGGCTTTAACAAAAATAAATGTCTAATTGCAGTCAAAAGATATTTTTTAAGTGCTAGTGTGTGAACTGACCAATTCATCTTTACATCAACAAAAATACCTAGATATTTAAAAGAATTTACACAATCTATTTGAAAACAATTAGAAGAGCAAGATTGATGCTCAAAATAGATTTGGGAAGACATAGAATTCGGGCAAATATCATTTGAATAAGAAAACTTATTGCAATTACCACTGTGATAAAAAAATGGACCAAAATCAAAGTCTCTACCAAGGGCATTAAAAAACATTAGTCTAGTTTTGTCACTAAGGACCATTTTATGAACTTTAAACCAATGACTCAATACTACTAGATCATGATTAATATCCGCAACAAGATTTAGGGGAGAGATACTAGTAAACGTACAAGCTATATCGTCAGCAAAGGCATTCAAACTACTCTTAAATTTTTGACAAAATAATGAGTTGATAAATATTAAAAATAAGATTGGACCAAGTACTGAGCCTTGAGGAACTCCTAATGAAATGTGACTGATAGAACTTAACAAGTTGCTAATTTTAACCTTTTGTCTCCTATTTAGTAAGTAAGAGCTAAACCAACTATTAATAGAACCTCTAAACCCACACTTAAGCAATTTATCTAATAAAATTTTATGGTCAACGGTATCAAATGCCTTTGTGATATCAATAAATAGGGCTGCAGTGACTTTTTTACTATTAAGGCCTGCATGAACATTGGAGCAAAAGTTCAAAAGTGCATCCTCAGTTGACAAACCAGACCTAAAACCAAATTGCCATTTACTGAAAAATTCATGTTTCTCTAGAAATTTCACAATTCTGGACTTCATAGCTTTTTCAAATACTTTAGAGAAAACAGGTAGAAGCGAAATTGGTCTATAGTTATTGATATTTTTGCGACAGCCTTTTTTATGCAGCGGTATGACCTCAGCTAATTTCAAATCTTCAGGAAATATACCAACCAAGACACTTCTATTAAATAAATGGCTCAACACATCACAAACATTAAAGACTATTTTCTTAATAAAATTGCTGGAGAAGCTATTTGTTGTTGCAGAGTTTGAGTTTTTCAGAGACATTATAATTTTATATAATTCAAATGAGGTAATAGGCTCAAAGAAAAAGCTTTCAGCTAGACTAGATTCAATTGATAAGCAATAACAGAGATTATCTGTTTCAATTTCTGCAACAACAGCAGACCCTATGGAGGCAAAAAACTTATTAAATTGATCAGCTAAATTATCTGAGCCCGTAATCACACTTCCTTCACAATCCAAGCTTTCAATGGTTGCATTATTACGATTTTTATTCAAAATATTGTTAACTAGTCTCCATTCTCTTTTAATGTCACCTTTCACCTTAGTAAATTCCTCACAGTAATAATTTGTTTTACAAGTTAGAACTTCTTTCGAGATCTCTTCACTAAGTGCTTTGTAATCATCATGAAGTACCGAATTGTTAGGATATTTTTTAATTTTTTTATAAAGCTTATTTTTTATTTTAATTTTGTTTAATAGCTCATTAGAGATCCAGGGCTTTAATTTTATCTTATTCCTTGCCTTTTTCTTGTTTGGAAGGGAGCAAGCTTCAACATATCCGGAAAGTTTACTATTGAACAGGTTAAAACCAACAGAGGGATCAGATACATTATATATCATTTCCCAAGTTTCAGCTAACAGAGAATTATTGAGCAAAACAAAATCAATAGACGGAAATACGACAGAAGGTTCAAACTCAGAATTATTACTGAAATTAACATTAGCTAAACTCAAACATGTCATACTGTGGTCAGAAATTTGAAGATCAACAACAGAACTGAATAAGGGCAAATAATTACAACTTTGGAGACGAACGAATACATGATCGATACAGGTTTCAGAAGAGTCTGTTATACGTGTTGGTACATTAATACATGGTTCTAAACCAAACGAAGAAAGGAGAAAAATATATTTATCACAGATTGTGCTATTGTTAAGAATATTTAAATTCATGTCTCCAAGAAAAACTAAATTTGTATTATTTTCGTTTGTTAGAAGAGAAACTATGTCGTCAAAAAAAACCTCAAATGAAATGGAGCTATCATTGAATCTATAAATACAACAAAAAGTGAATTTAATATTATTTATTACACACTTTACATTTAAAACATCACAACTTGTCATATTTAAGTATACAAAGTCACAAGTTATACTACGTAGTACAAACAAAGCAACTCCACCAGACGCATAATTATTATTACAGTTAGCTATAAATTCGTATCCAGGAATATCGAAAAGAGATTTTTCTTCATCGTAGATCCAAATTTCGGACAAGAAAATAAAAGCAGGCTTATTTACGAAAGAATTCAAGTGCAATAACAAATTATCAAAATTTTTTCGTAGGCTTCTAATGTATGATGAATTATTTGTTTTGTTTACCAAGCTGAAAACTTTAGAGCATAAAAAAATGCTTTTAGACAATTGCAGTACAAAATCGTAAAATTTATGCACTTCCCAGATTAAATTATATCCCTAGGATAAAAATCAATTGGAAAATTCATAAAGTGTCTTAAAAACATAAGCCATAACACTGTGCTGACTAAGTACTCACTTTTTAAACGATTTTCCGACCTTCTCATCATTTTCTGAATTAATTTATTTTTTTCGAAACCCAAAATTTTCCGACCGTCTCAACATATTTTGACTTTATTAAATTTTTTTCAATTTCCTCAACAACTCGACTTCATCATAGTTTTCGACTTTCTTGAACTTTATACTAAACACTTGATTCATATTGTTATAAATCGGTAAAAGATCTTACTGACCCCCCCTTTCCCCGTATGCACGGGCCTGTTCTCAAAACTCTCCGACTCTTTGTGATTTTTCAACAAATTTCAGAAGTAGAAGTATAAAAAGAAGTAGAAGTAGAAGTGGAAGTGGAAGTGGAAGTAGAAGTAGAAGTAGAAGTAGAAGTAGAAGTAGAAGTAGAAGTAGAAGTAGAAGTAGAAGTAGAAGTAGAAGTAGAAGTAGAAGTAGAAGTAGAAGTAGAAGTAGAAGTAGAAGTAGAAGTAGAAGTAGAAGTAGAAGTAGAAGTAGAAGTAGAAGTAGAAGTAGAAGTAGAAGTAGAAGTAGAAGTAGAAGTAGAAGTAGAAGTAGAAGTAGAAGTAAAAGTAAAAGTAAAAGTAAAAGTAAAAGTAAAAGTAGAAGCAGAAGCAGAAGCAGAAGTAGAAGTAGAAGTAGAAGTAGAAGTAGAAGTAGAAGTAGAAGTAGAAGTAGAAGTAGAAGTAGAAGTAGAAGTAGAAGTAGAAGTAGAAGTTGAAGTAGAAGTAGAAGTAGAAGTAGAAGTAGAAGTAGAAGTAGAAGTAGAAGTAGAAGTAGAAGTAGAAGTAGAAGTAGAAGTAGAAGTAGAAGTAGAAGTAGAAGTAGAAGTAGAAGTAGAAGTAGAAGTAGAAGTAGAAGTAGAAGTAGAAGTAGAAGTAGAAGTAGAAGTAGAAGTAGAAGTAGAAGTAGAAGTAGAAGTAGAAGTAGAAGTAGAAGTAGAAGTAGAAGTAGAAGTAGAAGTAGAAGTAGAAGTAGAAGTAGAAGTAGAAGTAGAAGTAGAAGTAGAAGTAGAAGTAGAAGTAGAAGTAGAAGTAGAAGTAGAAGTAGAAGTAGAAGTAGAAGTAGAAGTAGAAGTAGAAGTAGAAGTAGAAGTAGAAGTAAAAGTAGAAGTAGAAGTAGAAGTAGAAGTAGAAGTAGAAGTAAAAGTAAAGAATTAGAATAAGAATTAAAATTAGAATTAGAAGTTAAAGTAGAAGCAGAAGGATCTCTTGGCTTTATTAAAGTGATGCTTTGATTATATCTAGAGAAACATGTACAGAATCTTTACGGTTACCCAATTCCATCGACTTCTCATTTCATTAACTGTTTGATAAACACTTAAGATGCTCTTTATCCAGCAGTCCACATAGCCACTTCTCTAAAAATCGGTCGTCATGCTAGATTGTGGAGTGCATAGAGGCCACGTCAATTGGCATTTTTGTACTTTAAAACTTGGATCGCTTTTACAATTTTATCAAATGTTGGCAGCTGTGTTTGAAGTCTACAACTGCAAGTCTTCACGATATTTCTATTTGAGAAAATATGGTCGAAGTGATACTCAGTTTTATTCAAAAATGTTCCCCCGATTGCTTTGATTTGTTTCCGGCTGTCATTGGAAAGTTATCCTTCTTGTCTTAATTTTCCGAGCAACAGCTTTAAGTAATCGATGGCTATTGCAATCTTTGGAAGAAAATTAGGAAAATTCAAACAAAATTTTAAATGTTCCACTTCAAATATTATTTACTATTGTATATAAAACAAATTTTCAACAGGCACTGAACTAAGCCAAATGAATACGAACAAGTTTGTGTGATATCTCTCATGCAAAATACAACTTTAAAGTGCTTTACTATTGAATTCAATGAGTCATAAGTGCATGTAGTAAAATATATAAAACCATTAAATTTATGTTCTTGAAAAATTTTACAACTCAATCAGCAACACCCTGAGCGTTTTATGTTTTTTGCAAAAGTTTTTATTATACACCAAGTGTTCAGTAGTGTTCGGTGTAGGTGACATTGATGATGATGATGATGATGATAAAATCAAGTTGCATATGTAATGTTTTTGTACAGAATGTATACAATACTATACATTTCTGTGTCTGTCAACATTAAAATGTGTATAATTATCTTCATTTTGAATTGTTTTGCATAGTGTTTTATATTTATATATGTAAATTTTTAATGTGACACTTGATTGTTATGTTTTGTTTTTTTTCTTCCACATTCTGTGCTTGTGCGCTGACCACATTTATGTCACAAATTGTGATATATCATGATATATCACATATACAGAGGCATAATGTTGCAACAATATGAATAATGGTAGCGGTAGCAACAGCAACAGCAATGGCATATGGCATTTTGTGATTTCTGTGTGTGTGTGTTTTTCCAACAATTTGCTGTGATTTCCGTCGCATTTCATTTGCGAGTGCGAGCTTAATTTTGTCAACCATTAATATTTTCCATACGTTGAAATATTTACAAGCAACTACATACGAGTAGAAAAAGAGGGCAATTTCATTTAAATATTCGATATATGCGAAATGAAATTTTACATAATGAAATGCTCGTTTTCTGTTTTTGTTTTTTGGACTCAATTGTTTGTTTATTTGTTTGCTAACTGAAACAAAAATATATATATTTCTGTTGTTGTTGTTTTCATTTTGGTTGCTATGTTGATGCTGTTCTTGACTGCATAATATTTTCGTTAAATTTTTGTATACACATACCACAATTGCTACCTCGCTCTTTTTCTGTATATTTTTCTCTATTTAACAAAGTTTCAGCAGCTTGCTAAATATTTGCATTTTGAAATTTGTGAAATAAGGGAATTCAGTAAAAAATTAAAAAAAATATGTTCCTTAATTTTTTTTTTTTGCTCTAAGGAAACAATTTGCGATATTTTTCGACTCTATACAAATTTTATCGGCTTTACAAAAATTATTCGACTTTTTAATAATTTCGTCATTATCAACATTTTTTGTCTTCCTCAGTATTTTTCAAACATCATTGGGCTTCATCAACATTTTTCCACTTTATCAATTTATCGACCTTTTTCAACATTTTCCGACTTTGTCGTAATTTTTTGTCTAAACCAGTATTTTTCGATCTTGTTGACATTTCTCGACTTTCTGTATAAACATTTTTCTACTTTGCCAAAGATTTTCAACATAATTGGATTTTATAAACATTCTTCCACTTTCTCAACTTTCGACTTTCTCGAGTTTTTGAGTTTTTAAACAATTTTCGACTTCATCTACAAATTGTCAATTAATCAACATTGTCCGACATTATCAACATTTAATGACTTAATCAAAATTTTTCGTCAAACTAAGAATTTTTCTGTTTTCTCAACATTTTTAATCGTTATCAACATTTTTATCCACTCTCTCAACATTTTTCGACTTTTCCAAATTGATTATACTTTAGCAACATTTTTTGACATTATCAACATTTAATGACTTTATCAACATTTTGCGACATTTTTCGACATTCTCAAAAATGTATGTCCTTTACGAGATTTTTTGACTTTTTCAATACAATTGGACTTTATAATCATTCTTCCATTTTCACGAATTATGATTTTCTCAAGAATTTTGATCCTTTCTTAGGTTTTTTTGAGTTTTTAAACAATTTTCGACTTCATCTACAAATTTCCAAATTAGCCAACATTTTCCAACATTATCAACATTTAATAACTTAATCAACATTTTTCATCTTACTAAGTATTTTTCAACTTTCTCAACATTTTTTGACGCTATCAACATTCTTTTCTACTTTCTTAACATTTTTTGATGTTCTCAAAATTTTTCGACTTTTCCAACATGTTTCAATATGATTGAACTTTAGCAACATTTATCGACAGACTCAACATTTTTCGACTTTCTCAAGAACTTTTGTTCTTTTCCGAGATTTTTCGAGTTTTTAATCAATTTTCGACTTAATGAGCATTTTCAAACTATTAAATTCTTTCGACTTTGTAAAACTTTTCGAACTATTCAAAATTTTTCGACTTTAAGGCATTTTTAGTCTACCTCAATAGCCTAAAATTTTGTCAATATTTTTCGACTTTCTCAAGAAATGAGTATAGTTAGGCAATTAGTAACTCTGTAAATAAAGATCTAAATTTTCCAACGTTTGTTTTGGTCTTAGGCTGAGATTGGTTTTAGTGATGTCGGAGTCAGACTTTTATTAAGAAAAATATTTATTTTATTCTTTATTCAAAAGTAAAGCAAATGAGGATTACTTATCGATCAAAACAATACACAAGTCTCAATTAATTGTTATTTGTTACTTTAGTGAACTTTATTCTCTCCTAATCTCTTAATTTTTGCCAGTTTTTCTACGTAAATTCATAAATTCCCTTATTAGTTTTTTCATGCAATTCGTGTTTTTTCCTTTTTGGTGTTTTTTATAACATACAAAATTAATTTTCATTCAGAATATGAAATCCACGCTGCTTTTTTTTGTGGGTTTAGCATGCAACAAATACGGGTATACTTTGCACATGTATTTTTATAAACTATGCAACACATGTGCAGCATTGCATTTTTTGTATTTATTTTTACTAACGGTTTTCTTTACATTGTAGTTGTGACTTTTATTTCTCTTGCATACTAAACGATTTGCTTTTTTGATGAAGAATTTCAATTAAAATTTGATATGCAAAAAAAAAAGGTTAAATAAATTTTAAATTTTTTTACTAAATTATGTCGAAACTTATTAGCAAAATTCTTGCAGAGTATATTATTTCCCAAATGGATATTTATAACAAACTAGCATTTCCCGGTATGCGTTGCTACGCAATTGCTACAATTTTTTAGGTTAGGTTAGGTTAGGTTAGGTTAGGTTAGGTTAGGTTAGGTTAGGTTAGGTTAGGTTAGGTTAGGTTAGGTTGGTTAGCAAACGATACTAAGCCTAAGTAGCGCTGTTGGTCCCATTTTAATACCACATAAATGATCGAACTGACTAGTAGGAAAGGTTGTTAGGGACTGGATAAGATATCTCTTAAAGAAAAGTGTAAAGGATTTTTATTTCTAGTTTGATCAATTGATGTAGTTGAGCAGTGATCAAATATCGATATCGGTGAATTCACTCAGATCATTGAAAAATGGTTTACCTAGATTCGTAAGCCTGCCTCAAGATTAAGCAGGACATTTGCAGAGAAAGTGCTTGAAATATCTCTTCTCGCTAACATTCATGCAACTCCGACAGAAAGAAATAAAAGGGATATCAAGTGTTTGCCCCAGTGTCCACTGCATATTGCAGCGATTCTTATAATATAAGTGCTGTTTCTGGATACCAGGTCCGAAGTGGTTGAATAGTTGAACGAAGGACAGATTACTTTAGAAATTCTGAAAGTTTCTGGAGTTTTCCACCTGGCATTCGCCTCGGTGAGGAAATACATAAAAATTGTTTTCTTCACTAAGCCTATCGGAGTGCATGCAAAATCTGAATGAATCCCTCTCAGAGAAGAGCCATTTCTTGCTAGTTCATCAGCTTTTTCGTTACCCTCAATACCCTCAATATTCTAGTGAACTTTAACTTCTCAGTTTTGATTTTATTGTTACTGAGTTCAGCGCCTTGATAGCGACCTGACTTTTAAAGAAGATCGCCACTTGTCTGTAGCTGTGATTGGTAGACTTAACTAACCTACAGGCTTTGAGAATGGCGTAAGCCTCTGCCAGAAAGACGCTAGCTGGATTGGGTAGGCTAAGATTGAGATAATTTGGGGTCTTTTGAAAATACACCAGCACCAACGCCACAGTCTGTCTTCGAAAAAGCAAAGGTGAACAAACGAAAGGAAATGGTGGAAATCCTTTGGTATTGGTTTTGTAGATTTTCCATTTTTTTTTTTTTTGCGTTGGCGAAAAGTAAGTGGCTAATTTTCTCTAACTATAACTAATATTGAAGAACCAAAAGAAAAAATTGGTGGACGAACATGGGCATACAATTTTTTTATATTTTTTTTTTATTTTTTTTTTTTTCTTCAAAAATAATAATATATATGAAAAATGCCATAACATGTAAAAAGTGCACAATCAGTTACATAAATATCAATTCTCTTTATATGTAATTTCCTGTTTTTATTGAAATTTGTTTTATGATTAAAAGCGATTTAAAAAGAGCTCAACTGGAAAAATGTCCATTAAATCACATAGAGATAATAAAATAAAATATATTTCTATTTAATCGAAAATTTTTAATATCTATAAACGAAAACATGCAACTTTTATGACGATCGCAAACACATCAGTTCAGACATATTTTTTTAACTGCTGTCATTTAAGTGCATTTAATTTTTCTTTCATTTTCATTCCATAAAATGTTCATATTTGTAAATTCAATTTGTTCGTTATATTAAACAATTTCCTGATCCATAATCAATTCCGTTCTTCAAATATATTCATGCTCGTATTGAATATTCAATTTTATTAAAATCAATATTGCATACATAGATATTTACATACATATACAGCGATATGTTTGTGCGTATGCTCTTTTTATAACTGGCCACTTTTTACTTTGTATTAACCAACTTTCATAGCGCAACTGTCAGTTTTCATTGCATTTGTGTGTGCATGTGTCCTTTGTTGAAATGGCAACCTCATTTAATCGATCATAAATTTTATGTGATTTGAAATGATTTTTAACGGCATTTTTTTATGATTTTTCCAACCAAGCGCGTAGTCAATTCTTGTTGCGCTTCTAACTCGATTCCATCCATCGCATATAATTTTATTATTTTTTATTAACGTCATCGTCATTGGTGATGACAGCGATGATGATGATGATAATAATGACGGTACGTGTAATAATATGTACGTATTTATTTTTTCACGTTGGTATTAATAATGATGATGATGCTGATGTTGCTGACGATGACGTTGCTACATTATTGGCTTTAAAAGAAATCTTATTTTATTTTTAATGTGATATTTTTGCACTTGATTTGATACTGACTTTTGTTAAAGGAAGTGTCAAGAGATACCATTTTTTATTATTGCAAACAAAAACGTTTGTATTTTGAAATTAAATATTGAACAGTGTGCCTCGATATACTTAGTCTATTCAAGCTAGATTCTTAGAGGAAAAGATAGACGAGTTGTCAGCGATCGACAGTAGGATACTAAGTAGTAGGTGCTCGATGATCTGTGAACCCCAACGAGAGGATAAGTTAGTTGGAGCAATACAATATTAGGCGAACGAAGAATATATCTAAACTCTTATGAAACTAGAATGCGAATGCGAATGCGTAAAGTCGCGATCAGAGTGCGCGCTTTGAGGAAAATTGCAATATGGAATGATTTGTGTGAAAAAAAAAACGTTTTACGGAAATGTTTTTATCCAAGCGAGATGATAGATGAGTTGAAACAGGATATTAGGCGTTTGACGAAGATACCTGTTCTCTTATGAAAACAGAAACAATCCAGAATCGTTCGATAGAATGCTGAATATCGGAGTATTAGGCATCCGGCAAAGATATCTAAACTCTAAACAAAAGATATCTGATTCCTAAAGAAAACTGTGTTCCCGGTTTATCAGAGTATTAGGTAGTAATAAGCAAAACATGACCATATCAGTCTTGGTATGGGTCTTGATCTTGGACATTGAGTCTTGATCTGATTTTGATATTGAGTCTTGGTCTTGGGCATTAAGTTATGGTCTCACTCTTGGTCTTGGTCTAGAAAAAACTTCTAAAGATTGTTGAGCTTGCAAAATTTTCAAACCTTATTTTTACAAAGCAGTCTGAAAAGCAGTCTTGGGCTTGATACTTACCGTGACCAAGACCAAGACCAAGACCAAGACCAAGACCAAGACCAAGACCAAGACCAAGACCAAGACCAAGACCAAGACCAAGACCAAGACCAAGACCAAGACCAAGACCAAGACCAAGACCAAGACCAAGACCAAGACCAAGACCAAGACCAAGACCAAGACCAAGACCAAGACCAAGACCAAGACCAAGACCAAGACCAAGACCAAGACCAAGACCAAGACCAAGACCAAGACCAAGACCAAGACCAAGACGAAGACCAAGGCCAAGACCAAGACCAAGACCAAGACCAAGACCAAGACCAAGACCAAGACCAAGACCAAGACCAAGACCAAGACCAAGACCAAGACTAAGACCAGGACCAAGACTAGGACCAAGACCAAGACCAAGACCAAGACCAAGACCAAGACCAAGACCAAGACCAAGACCAAGACCAAGACCAAGACCAAGACCAAGACCAAGACCAAGACCAAGACCAAGACCAAGACCAAGACCAAGACCAAGACCAAGACCAAGACCAAGACCAAGACCAAGACCAAGACCAAGACCAAGACCAAGACCAAGACCAAGACCATGACCAAGACCAAGACCAAGACCAAGACCAAGACCAAGACCAAGACCAAGACCAAGACCAAGACCAAGACCAAGACCAAGACCAAGACCAAGACCAAGACCAAGACCAAGACCAAGACCAAGACCAAGACCAAGACCAAGACCAAGACCAAGACCAAGACCAAGACCAAGACCAAGACCAAGACCAAGACCAAGACCAAGACCAAGACCAAGACCAAGACCAAGACCAAGACCAAGACCAAGACCAAGACCAAGACCAAGACCAAGACCAAGACGAAGACCAAGACCAAGACCAAGACCAAGACCAAGACCAAGACCAAGACCAGGACCAAGACTAGGACCAAGACCAAGACCAAGACCAAGACCAAGACCAAGACCAAGACCAAGACCAAGACCAAGACCAAGACCAAGACCAAGACCAAGACCAAGACCAAGACCAAGACCAAGACCAAGACCAAGACCAAGACCAAGACCAAGACCCAGACCAAGACCAAGACCAAGACCAAGACCAAGACCAAGACCAAGACCAAGACCAAGACCAAGACCAAGACCAAGACCAAGACCAAGACCAAGACCAAGACCAAGACCAAGACCAAGACCAAGACCAAGACCAAGACCAAGACCAAGACCAAGACCAAGACCAAGACCAAGACCAAGACCAAGACCAAGACCAACACCAAGACCAAGACCAAGACCAAGACCAAGACCATGACCAAGACCAAGATCATAGCAGTCTTCTCCATGATGTTAGAACTATATCAGAATCCGGGTCTTGGTCTCGAAAAATTACCAAGGCTCAAGACCGAGACGAATTTTGCCCATCACTAGTATAAGGCATTTGACGAAGATGTTTAAACCTTAGTTAGAAGAAAGGCAAGTTGACACAGTGAAATTTTGAGCATTTGACGAACATATGTATGTGATCCTTTATGAAAACAGAAATAACATCGGATGATAGCATGCTAAATATCAAAATTGAGGGGTTCGGCGAAAACGTTTGAACCATAATGAAAGCGGAGGCAATAGGATATTGAACTATTACACGTTCGGCAAAGATGCAAGTTCGGACAATGGAATACTAGGCATGCAACGAAAACGTCTGATTCTTAACAAAAATAGGGGTGATATAAGGCGGTAGGATGCTGATTTCTACATCAGAATATACGCCATTTGACGAAAATTACTGAACCCTTGAGACAATTTAATGACAGATGTCATTGCTTTGCCACCATTTCTACCAAATCGTACAAATATTTTGATTATAGTGTAATCATTATCCTTTTTTTCTACTTAATAAACCTTCAATTAATTTTTAATTGAATTGCATAACATAATTAGCGCCGAAAAGTTTTCATGGGTAATTAAGTGAATTTATATTTCATAATCAATTAAATTAGCTTGTTTGCGCCAAGATTGAACACCCTGTGGTGTTCGTCAAGTTTCGGAACGATGGACAGCACTGTCCGCTCCTGCTCTTTTTATGTATTATACATATATGTTAAGTTTTAAGTTCAGTTCGTGAAGTGATCTGAGCGAATAAAGTTTGCTTAAACCGACACCGCCGTGTTTTTATTTTCAACCACACTTTCCCGCGCAATTTTAGTTGGTTCCCAGTTTTCTTTTTCCCTAGTCTCCCAGTTTAAAACCTTTCTAATTCCCCCCTTACTCTCCATTCCCCCAAACAAACATTGGTCCTTCTCGTACCGGTTTTTAAGTGCCGTGCTATTAATTAAAACTTTAATTTTTAATTTTTTCTTTAAAAGAATAAACGCCGCGAGTGTCTTCGGAAAAAAAAAAAAAACATTTTGTGAAATTTTGTTTGTCACAAAATACTAAAAGCTTAAAAAAAAAAACTCAAAAAGATAAAAAACAAGGTGGTAAAGTGTTCTTTTTACTTAAGAAGAAATTAACATTTATATAAAAAACAAAAAGAGGTACTTTGCTGCGCTACAACGTCAGAAGCAGCATTTCCCACCATCTGAAATTTCGAGTTTTTGGTCTTCTGGAGGTATATTTTGTTTTCTTACAAACAAAATCCAGGTAGGTGATTTGAATTAAATCACGTTTAGAAACTGAAAGAGTGAAATTTTTGATGTGTCTCGGTTCGGATTCCGCAGGAATTTTGGTTTGGTTCTTTTCGACTAAATTTCTTGGTTTTTCAAAGTGAATTTAAAATTCGTAAAAACGAAGTTTGTGCGTTTATATATACTGCTATATGAATATATGATTGTACTTTGCCATACTTTTTTTGAATATATGTAAAGCGGAAGATTTTTTATTTTTTTTAACGTTAGAAAGACTTTACATAGATCGCGTTATTTTTTTTTTCATATTTTTGGCAATCGGTTTTTTTTTTTTGATAAAAGTGGAGGGTAATAACCTGTGTGCAGTTACAACAACACAGCAGGTTACAAGTGTTGGCATACAGGCAGTCTAACTGCACTCCTAAAAAAAAAAAAAAAAACATATTTTTGCATTCCCTTTGTTGTTGTAACGATTAGGCTTTTACAAAAGTAAAACACTACCTTTTGCATGAAAATTGTTCTCTCGCATAGGTATGTAAATACATACGTACATATGTGAAATTTTTTAGTTTGCTTATGCAGAGTTTCTATCAGCATTTTTTTTTTTACATACATACATACATACAATACATATTTGAAAATTTGTGAATTCTCTTGTTGTTGTTTTTGTACTTTTCAGAAGTGAGAAAGTACAGAAACCTGCACAGTGGGACGAAACACAAATTTTTAAATAAAAATTACACTTGTGTACAAAATAGAGTTTTTGTGTATGCAAATTTAAGGAAAAAAAAACATATTTGGTTGTTGTTCTTTGGATTTTTACATTACACAAATACATTTACACTTGTATACAAGATATTTTTGTGTACAAAATATTTTTTCTTACAGAATACTTGTTTTTTGTGCCCACATTTACTTAAAATAATTTTATTTGGTTCTTGACCGTGTTTTCTTGTATATATATACATTAACACTGGTATACGAAATATTTTGTTTTGTATACAAAATTATTTTAAATAGGTTTTTGTGGATTTCTAGATAAAAGGACAACTTTTAAGCATTTTTTTTTTTGTTGTTGGTGATAAAGTTTTGAAATAATTTTTGATTTTTGAAACCAATAGCAAATTTAACATGTCAGACTTGAAGACATTTATTCGCTTCTCAGATTCACTTATTGAATTTGAGACAGATTTCAATGAGGTTGAATCCCATCCCGTTTTCTCCTTGGCTGCTCAACTTGAAGAGCTTAAATGCCTGTGGAGAAAAGTAAAGTCTGCATATGAAGCAAGTCTGGAAAAATTTGCTGAGGATAAAAGTAACCTTGAAGTTCTGAAGAATAGGTATCGCACTTGCTACCAATCTTATATTAGGGTAGCAGGTACAATTTCGGAGCTTTCACAAGAAAAGCCCCCTAAGCGATCAGTGGATACAGAGCATATGCCTATATCGGGTCACAATATGCCTGTACCTCCGTGCGATACTGAGGTTTTCAATGGAGATTACCTCTCATGGCCGTCCTTTAGGGACATGTTCACGGCCATTTATATAAATAACTTGCGGCTATCTTCAGTAGAAAAACTTTATCACTTAAATTTAAAAACACGTGGTGAAGCAAAGGAGATTGTGCGGAAGTCTCCTTTGACAAATGAGGGTTTCGTTCAAGCATGGCAAAACTTGTCTGATAGATACGAAAATAAACGTATCTTAGTAAACAGCCAGCTGAAAGTCCTTTTTAATCTGCCTCCAGTTCTAAAGGAGTCTGGCACTGAGCTCAAAAACCTCCAACGTGATATCAACAGTTGCATTTTTGCGCTTCAAACACACAAGGTTGATATCTCGAATTGGGATGCAATCCTGGTGTACCTATGTTCCACACGATTGCCTGTGGTCACGCTCTCGTTGTGGGAGCAGTCCATCAAAAGCAAAAATGATATCCCGAAATGGACAGATCTCGATACTTTTTTGACAAGCCGGTTTCAGACTCTCGAAACTGTTTCTGACATTCGCAGCTCAAGTGGTACGGTTCCCAAACAAGTTGCTATGCCATCCTCTTCAGGTCAAAGCGCTAATACTAGTAAGCGGCTTAATAATCATCAGGTTAAGATAACTTCGACCAAGTGCAAAATTTGTTCGTCGGAGCAACATGCCTTGCGTTATTGCCCTCAATTTCTAAAGATGGATGCTAAACAGCGTTTAGCAGTTGTTCGCAAGCATCACTTTTGCATCAACTGCTTAGCGAACTCACATGAGGTGAAAGAGTGCAGGAGTGTATACACTTGTGCAACGTGCAAACAACGTCACAATTCGCTTTTGCATCGCAATTCGACACCAGCCTCTGCCCCTGCTTTGAGTGTGGACTCAAGCAAGTCGAATTCGCGACCCAATCCCCCGGGGTCTAACACTCAATCTCATTCAACGCAATTACAGTCCACTAATAACGACATCCAAAACTGCTTTGCTTCTAGTACCAAGCACGTGTTGCTTGGTACAGCAATGGTGACCGTATGTCACTTAGGAGCAGCGTACACAACCAGAGCGCTTATCGACTCTGGCTCTGAAGGCACGTTTGTCTCAGAGCGTTTGCAGAAGCTTTTGAAGCTCCCTACTCGAGCAGTCAATGCTCAAGTTTCAGGTTTAAATAACGCAGTGTCTGCACAGGTTTCGCAAGCTTGTGATCTGATCCTCAGCTCCCCCAGAAATAGGCAGTTCCAGATTGAAGCCACGGCTTTTGTCCTTTCACGGTTGACTGGTAATTTGCCCTCTGTTTCGATGGACCCTGCGTTGTTTAGTACTCTGCCTGATTTTCAATTGGCAGATCCACACTTTTTCCACAGTGGTCAAATAGATGTACTGATCGGTGGCGATCTGTACCCCGCCATAATTCTCGATGGCCTTCAAAGAAATATCCTTGGGTCGCTTCTTGCCCAAGAGACTGTTTTCGGCTGGATATTTACGGGCCCTATGCCTCGTAAAGAGATCTCCAGTTTCACCACTTGCCTCACTCATTTTAGTGAGGTTGCGGTCGACAAGCAGATCGCACGCTTTTGGGAGTTGGAGGAGCTTCCTAAAAAGCAATTTTTAACTCAAGCTGATAGGTTTTGTGAGGAAAATTATACAAAAACGACTAAACGAGACGAAAAAGGTCGCTATATAGTCACTTTGCCGTTTAAAATTGGCTACCCCGACGAAATTAAATTAGGATTTTCCCGAGGCATTGCCTTTAAGCAATTTCTTAACGGTGAAGCTCGATTGAGTAAAAAGCCAGAACTCAAAGTGCAATATGACGAAGTGGTTAGGGAGTATCTTAAGCTTGACCACATGAAGAATATTACTCCGCCGGAATTCGAGATCTCGCCATCCCATTACTACTTGCCGCATCACGCGGTCATAAAACCAGAAAGGACAACCACTTAAGTTCGAGTAGTTTTCAACGCGTCAAGTCCAACCTCCAATGGAGTGAGCTTAAATGATATTTTATACGTGGGTCCGACTCTCCAGGCTGACTTGACGCTTCTGGTTTTGAAATGGCGTTTTTTCAAATACGTTTTCAATGGTGATATCCAACAAATGTATCGCCAGATTCTTGTGGATCCAAGGCACTCCGTTTACCAACGAATTCTTTTTAGAAGTTCACCTGATGATGATGTTCAAGACTTCGAATTAAAAACGGTAACTTTCGGTGTCAATTGTGCACCATATCTAGCTATAAGAACCATGCTGCAATTGGCTGATGATGTTCAGCAGCAATTTCCTCTTGCTGCTCAAATACTTCGGCACTTCACATATGTTGACGACGCTTTAGCGGGCGCTCACGATGTGGACACTGCCTTAAAAGCTAGAAATGAGCTGATATCTGCTCTTGACTCTGCAGGGTTCGCTATGCGAAAGTGGACAGCCAATGCAGCATGCATTTTAGCGGGTCTACCTGTAGAACATCTTCTGCGCGAGAACTTTTTAAAGTTAGAAGATGAAAGTTGCGCGAAAACCTTGGGGGTTCGTTGGAATGCCACATCTGATTCCTTCTATTTTACAGTAAAACGTCTCGAAGTCAAGTCGTCGTACACAAAACGGGAGGTCTTATCAATTATCGCCCAACTATTTGATCCTGCAGGTTGGCTGGCGCCAGTAGTGGTGGCAGCAAAAATTCTGATGCAACGAATCTGGTTAGATGAAATTGATTGGGATGAAAATGTCCCACCGCACAGTCTCCTTACTTGGCAATCATTCTTGCATGAATACGAAGATATTGAAAAAATTCGTATCCCACGTTACGTGAGTTACTCGCCGACTTCAGAAGTCGAATTTCACGCTTTTTGTGATGCCTCCGAAAAGGCGTATGCTGCTTCTATTTATATCCGCATCAAGCAAGGTGACTGGTTTGTTAGTCACTTGCTCTACGCAAAAAGCAAAGTTGCCCCTGTCAAGACAATTTCACTACCGCGTCTTGAATTATGTGGTGCAACTCTACTTGCTGATATGGTCGACTCTTTGATACCACACATAGATATTGATAGGCATCGATTATATTGTTGGACAGACTCCACAATCGTTCTCGCCTGGCTCTGCAAGCCCCCTTGCACCTGGACAACATTTGTAGCCAATAGAGTATCTCGAGTAGCAGAAAAGGTTGGAACCCGCAATTGGTTCCATGTGGACACTGATGAAAACCCTGCTGACTTGGCTACTCGTGGTGTAACTCCTCAAGAAATAGTGGCTAATTCTCTCTGGTGGCATGGGCCTTCGTGGCTTTCTCGTGAGGGTTTTGGGCAACATAAATCTCAGCCTTCAGTTTTTGAGACTTCCGTCGAACAAAAATCTATTCAGGTTCACTTTTCATACTTTTCGAATTATGAAGATGTTGTGGAACGTTTTTCATCGCTCCCACGTGCTTTGCGAGTTCTGGCGTACGTTTTCCGATTTATAGATCGTACCAAGCCACACACGCGTGCATCCTTTGCATACGCATCTGAACGGCTCGAACAAGCTGAAATCAAGAGGGTTAAAAATCGTTTGATTCTGTTATGCCAGAAAGTTGCTTTTCCAGATGAATATTTCAATTTGGAAACGTATTTGTGGTTCTAAGAGCACAATTTTGTCTCTTAACCCATTTCTGCATACAGATGCATTGCTACGTGTTGGTGGACGACTGGCCTCGTCACCCACGCTCACTTACGATGAACGATTTCCGATTATATTGCCATATAATTGCCACTTCACTCGCCTCTTAGTGCGCTATATCCATGAAATGTCACTTCACGGGGGAAACCAATTGATGCTCCGACTTATTCGAATGGAATATTGGATCCCGCGGGCTAAAAACCTAATAAAAACAACGTTACACCATTGCAAAACTTGTGTTATTCACAAGAAACAGCAGCAGACTCAAATTATGGCTGCTCTTCCTGCTGAGCGAACGGTTATTTCTCGACCATTTTCATCTACTGGTATTGATTTCGCGGGGCCCTTCGACATAAAGAGCTACATTGGTAGGTCTTGTCGGATCAGTAAAGGGTACGTTTGCCTTTTCATTTGCTTTTCGACGAAAGCAGTACATTTAGAAGCCACTAGCGATCTCTCAACCGCTACGTTTTTGGCAGCATTTTCTAGATTTGTTGCGCGCCGCGGCTGTCCAGCTAAGGTATACTCTGATAATGGAACTAATTTTGTTGGAGCGTCAAAGGTGCTTAAAAAAGAATTTAAGTTGTTTCTAAGCCAGTCGCATGACGCTCTGCTGTCTCACTATGCCCACCAAGAGTTGTCGTGGCATTTTATTCCAGCTGGTGCTCCTCATATGGGAGGATTGTGGGAAGCAGGAGTAAAAAGTTTCAAAACTCACTTTAGGAAAATGGCTGGAAGTATGAGATATACTTTCGAAGAATTTTTAACAGTACTAAGTCGAATCGAATCTTGTCTGAATTCACGACCGCTAAGCGCCATGTCTGATAATCCTAACGATTTTCAGCCTCTCACGCCAGGCCATTTCTTGGTCGGCGGTCCGCTTCTCTCACAAACGGAGCCAGAGATCTCTGATCAGCCTATGACTATTGTCAATCGCTGGCAAAAGGTCAAGGCTATGCAACAACATTTTTGCCATCGATGGAAAAATGAATATTTAAAGGAGATGCATCGGCGGGTAAAATGGAAAACACCTCAGCAAGACATTGCTTTAAATGATTTGGTCATTGTTAGAGATGACAATATGCCCATGAATGAATGGCGATTAGGTAGAATATTAAAAACGTATTCCGGTGACGATAACCGAGTTCGCGTTGCGGATATTCGAACCGAGCGCGGTTGCATTACGCGGCCGGTAGTCAAGCTGGTCGTTCTTCCGTCGTCTTAGTTTTAACTTAATTTCACTTTTTCTTTTCTAATTCCAACTCGTTTCAGCATGTCTTCGTCAAGTCTTGCCGGCGACCTCGTTGAGGAGATGCTCCTCAGCGCATCCGAGCTGAGTGAGCCAGAGACGGTGGGAGAACGTATCCCACAGAGTGGGTTGCCGAGTGTGGTAGCCGTGGTGGCACCGGGTGGCGAAACTCCTAGAAGGTGCCGTCTGTGCTCATTGGATCACGGACTTCCATCGTGTCGGCAGTTCTTAGAAAGTAATTTGGAGAAGAGATTGCGAGCCGTGCTCCTTTGGAGGTACTGTTCCGTCTGTCTCTCTCCGGATCACTCTCGCCAGGACTGCCGGGACAACCGAAGGTGTAGCCACTGCGGTGAGGATCACCACAGCTTGCTACATTTGCATAGAAGGAATCGCCCAACCAAGCGACGTTCCAAGAGGCGCCGCGGCAAGCGTGCTGGTAACAGCAATAGGCGAGAGACATGGAAAAACCACCCCAGTAACGGTCAACGGGGCGCTCAACAGAGTGAGGGGCCGTCGACATCTCGTGAATCCATTGCAGCAGCCCGAACAGCAACCCGGTCATTGCGTTCTGCTCCCGAACCACCTTCAGCTGCAACTCTCAAGCGCGTGGTCTCCTTAGTGCCCACAGCAGTTGTACGTATTGTGGCAGACGGGCGTCTTAGTTCGGTGCGTGCCATTATCGATGGATGTTCCCCAAATACGGTGATCAGCAGTGAATTGGTTAGGCGGTGGCGCCTAAAAACAATCAAGGTTGATGGCACGGAAGTTTGTGCCCTTGCACTACGGGCCACAAATGACACGAGTATGACTATTGAGGTCATGGCCCAGGTGAGCAAAAAATTGCGCATCGTAACACCGCTTCGAGACATCGACGAGAGAGTCCGAGGGCCCTACACTAACATAAAGTTGGCTGATCCGGACTTCTACAAGTCATCGCCTGTTTATTTGCGGCTTGGGTTGGATGTGTACCCTCGAATCATGCTGGAGGGAATTCTCCCATCTACGGTCGGGAACCCTCTGGCGCAAAACAGTATCTTCGGGTACGTTCTCTTCGAAGCATGTTCCTGGTGATCGTGGATCACATACAGATGCAGCCGGCGGGCATCTCTAATAACAGCCGCTGGCGCACCAATCTTGTGGGGCTCCCACTATCAGGTAACGACTAGTTAACATTTCTTTTTTTATATAAATGCGGCTGGTAGGCATCTTTCTGCTGGCGCATTTTTTTGTTTTTGATATATGCTGCCGGTAGGCACATCTCTGCTTGCCGCTGGCGCATTTTCCTTCCTATCTTTTTCGTGCTGCAGGTAGGCATCTTCTTGATTAGCCACTAGCGCACTTCTTCTAAGGATTCCACAGCTACCACTGCAGCTGGTAGGCATCTTCCCCAGAGCCACTGGCGCAAATCCGTAGTGTAGCTTCTTTTCATTTTACGTTGCCTTACTGCAAGGCGGGCGGCATGTTTGCGCCAAGATTGAACACCCTGTGGTGTTCGTCAAGTTTCGGAACGATGGACAGCACTGTCCGCTCCTGCTCTTTTTATGTATTATACATATATGTTAAGTTTTAAGTTCAGTTCGTGAAGTGATCTGAGCGAATAAAGTTTGCTTAAACCGACACCGCCGTGTTTTTATTTTCAACCGCACTTTCCCGCGCAATTTTAGTTGGTTCCCAGTTTTCTTTTTCCCTAGTCTCCCAGTTTAAAACCTTTCTAATTCCCCCCTTACTTTCCATTCCCCCAAACAAACAAGCTATTTGTATGTATAATTAAATTGATAACACAGTGTGAACATAGCAGTTATTAGTGTAGCAGAGGGTAATGCTTTTGTAGATTGCGATTGTAATTAGCAGAAGCTGAAAGAATGCTTCAAGCAATGATGATTTTTTTTTTTTTGATTGATTACGATGATCCTTTGCTGTATTAACGGTAATTAAATTAAAACAATAATAACTATGAGCACCTAAAGTTATGCAACACAATTTTGGTGCGCAAATTTTGTCTCAATGCAACGCAGTTGACGTTTCGAAAGAAGTCGTTCTCTAAAACGTCAAAATTAATGTGTTAGCAAATTCAATTTTTGTCAGTTTGTATTGAATAATTTAAATATTAACAAAGTAATGATGTGTGCATTTATATGCGAATTAGTTACAGCTTTTGATAGTGTGCAAGTGTGCATATCGCTATAACGTCATCTACATATAAAAATCCAAACCCAGTCTTTGTTACTGGCATTGACGTTGACGTAGATATTGTGACTGCACAGTAATGCCAATATACAAACTGTATGAGATGCTCTTCCATTTGATTTCACACTTTTTGATGGTGTATGTGGGAAATGTTAAAAATTAAGGAGTTTTTTCATGTATATTCTGTGATTTTTCCGATAAGTATTAAGGTGCATCTTATAATATTAATGCAATAATTGCAAACATAATGCACGATAGAGGCAAGCTCTAAAGTTTAAATCAGTTAAAATATGCAGAAAAGCTGCAGCTTTTCAAAAGTGATCCACTCTGTGTTGCGCGAAGTATATTGATTTTACTACTGGATATTCCTAAGCTATTTCCACAACCAACAGTAGCAGTATCTGCTACTACAGTTGGCAGTTAACTGTCTCTGACACATGAATTTCAATTAATGTCATTCCAATCAGTTGAACACTGCTATTCCAATTGAATTGCATTTTGCAAATTGTAGTCATCATTCTCGGTTGGAAATTACATTCATTCATTCATTCATTTAGTTTTGCACAGGAAATGCCACAAACATCTATTGAATCTAAATACTTAATTAGTCAAATCAAATGAGAGGGTGTATAGTATGTTTTATGTACTTTAAATTCAAATACAAAAAGTACTTGGATGACTTTGGGCAAAATTACTAAGAATTTGTGTAGAATACGTCACTTTTTGTTTTAACAGCATGAGGTCTAACAGCGTTGGTACTCTTATTTTATCTTTCAAAAGCTTTTATACAAACTGCCGCAGTATAAGGTCGCGATCAGACAGCGCGATATGAGCAAAGTTGCGCTCAAAATAAAGCACGGTGAAGATCTAGTTGCGTATATAACTCATAGTGGGCGCTTGAAGCAAAGCATGAAGCGGCACTTCGAATATATCTTTCGTTGAATCTTTCTCTTTTGCACTCATTGCTCAGAAGAATTACAAAAAATTTGTTATTTTTTTTTAACCTTTGGCCTAGCCAATCATTTGACACTTTATGTAGTATTTTGAAAATTTTGCTTGTACGGGAGGTGCTATGACCTCTTGTCTGAAATTACATAGCTATTGCTCAAATTTTGCAATTACTCTCTCAGTGAATAAGGGAAATTTCGTTGAATTATCTCAAAAACCATTATTAGCATAGCACTTTAAAGCTTTTGTTTATATGTGAGGTGCCATGCCCACTTTTACAAGTTTATGCATGGGTGAAATTACGTTGAATTATCTCCAAAACCGTTTTTAGCATAGCATTTTGAAGCTTTTGCTTATATTGGAGGTGCCACGCCCACTTGTACGAGTTTGCTTTGTTTTTATCCAGAGCTTGCATTTATAGTTCTTAATCTCTGTGTGAAATTTCTTTGGATTATAGCAAAAAAAGTTTCCAGCATAGCACTTTAAAGCTTTTGCTTATATAGGAGGTTCCACGCCCTCTTTTACAAGTTGGTGTCTGGGTGAAATTTTATTGGATTATCGCAAAAAAACGATTTCAATATTGGACTTTAAAGTTTTTGTTTATATGGGATGTGCCACGCCCTCTTGTAATAGTTTGCCTTGTTTTTGCCAAGAGCTTTTACCTTCAACTCACAGAATTTTGAGAAGCGTACTTCTGGAGAAATTCCATGAGCGCTGTAGGAATACCTGGATATTTCTTATCGAGTTTTTAAGGTCTATGAATATCAATAAGACAATGCAGTTCATTAAAAATTAATTTAAAACTACTTTTTTTCGACTTTTGGCCAGCTTTTCAGGATTTTGAACCAGTGTGCGCGTTCTTGCTCGAGTTCATTTCAATTTTTGGCAAAAGTTTACACTTACTATTCCTAGCATACATGAGTATTTTGGTTGTAATGCCGTGTATGATACTCCTAAAAAATATATTTTTTGTATGGGCGCTCATTTTCAATTCCACGAGCTGATGGAGGCAGTGTACACAATTTCATCAAATTATATTGCCCCCAAAAATTATCAAAATGGTTTCAACGGACAGACATATAGACATCACAGCTATATCGACACAGGAAGTGGCGCTGATCAAGTATATACATATATATTTCTGCCTTACAAATAAAAGGACAAAGTGAACATACTCTGGGTGTAGAATATAAAAAACGAAAATTTGCAGAATTTCGTCTGCTATAACTTTTCCTTTTGGTCAAACGCATAGCCTGTGAGTAACTCGTCAAAAACCAACTTTTTTGATCTTTGAACCCCCACCCAATAAGGGGGTTTGACACTTCACTGATCGGTGGACTTTTTTTAAGTTACTGTAGCCTAATAAACAATCGTGCCAAGTTTCAAGGCCGCAGACATTTTTTTTTTTTTGTCCTGCGATAAAAGTTCCAGTGAAAACAAAGCTAATCTCTATATTAATACGCAAGATAAAAATTTGTCCTACCTTTTTTACTATGTTAGAAATGGAGTACGACCTTGAATTATACACCATTAGAAAGGTATTTTTGTGCAGATGTGTACAAAGTTAAAATTATTTTAATATTTTCCCAATTATTCAATATTAACAACGAAAAAATAAGCGGTCACAACTGACTGACTTCATGTTTTTTGTTTTGTTTTCGTTTCACATTTGTCATTGTACCTGGGATGATAAATGAGCTTTTCTTTTTTGTACCAAATAGCAAAAAAAGTACTTTGTGTCCAAAAAGTACCAGAAATATTTAATACATTTGTGGTCAAATTTTGAACTTTGACGATTCTAGTTTTTTTTTACTTTCTTGCCAAATGCGAGCCGATTAACATTATAACACTTCTTTTGTCACTTTTTGTATCAACAGTAACATCTCAAAATCTCTCAACATTTTCTGAGCTGATTTCTTACCTTTTTAAGCCGCTTAAATATCATAGCCACGTAATTTGACCGCTGCATTTTACACCCTTCACTCAAACTCAATTATGCTGCCACTCGAATTTGTTTTTTTTTTTTTTTAATTTTAATTTTTTTCAACACTCCTCTGCAGAGATTCCATAAATAAAATTAAATTGGATTTTTTCATTTTGCACACAAACACAAATAAACAACAAACAACGTGCACGTACATATATGCAAACATACACAGGCGCATCACGCTTTACATTAGCATGAAATTTATTCACACATTTACATCATCAAAAAACGTGTACGCGTTTACGAATGCAAGCGAGTGTATGTGTGCGTGTGTCTTTGCGTGTGTTAGTGTGCAAGCACACGTACATCGTCTTATCACACAGCTGCCATAAATTATGCAGCGCACGCAGTGTCTACAGCAGCTTTCAGAGGAACCAAAAACAGACACACCAGCAAAATACCAAAACATCACACCAGCAACCAACCAATACACTTGTAAAGCCACACGCGTGTGGTACAACACTACTTCCGTTGCATACGCATAAGGGTGTTGCAGAAATTTCACTCAGATCCGACAGCAAATTTCCATGTGGCTTATGTTATTTAGAGAACATTTGCAATTGTCGTGCAATAAAATGCACAAAACCTTATTTGCAGACGAATCACCTTGATTGGTAATAGCAAGAAAAACTTTATTTTTAATGCCACCCTAATTGTTATGCACGTACGCTAAAATCACATACTCGCGTTTTCGCGTACAGACAAATGGACAAGTGAAGTGTAAATGCAACAAGGACACGTACAATGTCCTTTCAACGCCATGGCAAAGTGCAGAGTGCAACACCAGCGGCAGCGAAGATGTGTCGTTGTTGTTGTTGTTGCACCGCACTGCAATTGCAATTAATTAATCGAAGTGTATACTACATATATATGTGTATGTATGTGTGTGGACGTGCATAAAAGCTAAGGTCGTTTACGCGCGCATTCGCTGGTTGCCTGGCTGTTTGCGCGTACTGTGATTCGCATCAAAAATTATTTCAATTTGCATATGAACAAATTGTTGTTGTTATGCAACAGCAACAACAACAACAAGCAATTGAATTTCATCTTAACTTGTATTGATGCGTTGAAGGTACAAACTGTCAGTTGGGAGGCTTTTTTTTTTTGATGGTCTTTATTACCAAAGTACCAAAGCCGCTTATTAAATTCATGAAAAATTTAAGAGGCTCTGGCGTTAAGTAAATGCCATGCTTTTTGTGTCCTTCAGCGCAGCGTGAGTTCAGCGAAATGCTGTTTTTGGAACTGCAGTTGAATGCAAAGGATCCACGGTCATTCATTTTATTTGGGGTATGGGCGTATGTTAATTTTCTGTTCAATTATTTGTGCAATTAACACGATTGAGCTGATTTAATTTACGCGTGAATAAAATGCGGGGAATTTTTCAATTTCATATGTTGAGAAGTGCTTGAAAAAAAAAAACACGCAATCAGAGCCAAAAGCGTGCAATGGTGGAATTAGAGGTTGGAGAAGCACAATATAACAGTAGAAATACTTATACGGTAAGAATCAGGAAATATCAAGGAAGTTGTTGATTGAATCATTGATACTAGAGTTCGCCTTATAGCCTAAATTCGACCATTTCGATTTGGCTATACAGCAAAAAGTTTTTATACATTTCCCTGGTCGATAAACCACTTTAATATTCTTCCTTAGGGCTCATCCTATACCCATACCGAAATTCATAAAAATCAATGCCTTGAGCGTCAACTTATAAACATAAAGGTCATATTCTAGTTCCTTAGTATTAGCCCTATATCCATGCCAAATTTCATAAAAATCGATGCAGTGAGAGCTTATTTTTATTTAGGGGCGTGACACCGCCTACTTGAAAACAAAATGGTCATATTAAAGTTCCTTAGTGCTAACCCTATCTCAATACCAAAATTCATACAAATCGATAAAGCGATTAAGCCGTTAAAATTTTTTTTTCCATTAATGGGCGTGGCATCGTGCACTTTAAAAAAAAAAATATCCTAAGTACTGCTCCTCTTAACATCCTTTCCAATAAAAAAAAAATAAAAAATTAAGCGAATATGTTGAGATTTAGGCATAGAAATTGGGACTGAACCGATTACGTTGTTGATATCTTTCCTTCCTGCTGATTCCGTGGTACCGCTCACTTAAAACATAAAGGTCATATTCTCATTCCTTGGTGTTAGCCCTATCTGTAAGCCCAATTTTAAAAAAATCAATGTAGTGTTTTAACCGTGAATGCATTTTTCCATTTAGGGACGTGGTACAGCCCACTGAAAAACATTATGGTCATATTAACGTTTTTTAGTGCCTACTCTATCTCCATACCAAATTTCGTAAAAATCACTGCAGTGGCTTAGCCGTGAGAGCGTTTTTTCCATTTAGGGGCGTTGTGCCGCCCACTCTTAAAAAAATATAGTCTTATGCACTGCTCCTCCTCACAACCATTCCAACAAAATAAAAATCAAGCTAAGCGGTTGAGATCTAGGTATAGAAACAGGGACTGAATCGATTTCGTTTGTCTTTTTATGTATAGATATATATCTTTTACTTTACAGGGTGTATCGAATAAGGTTACTAAGCTTCTCGGAAGTGATAGAAGAGGCCTAGATCAAAAAAAAATTGCACCTAAGGTGGGGAGGGGGTGATTTTCTGACATGTTTTTTTGATAAAAAAAATCTATAGAAAGAACTTTCTTATAAGAAACTTTTAGTTAGTTCTATGAGCTTTCTAAGAGTATATTTGGTTTATAGAATTGGAAAGAATTTTGCAAAGTTCTGGGCCTCTAAAATTGATATCTAAAATATTTTTTTTTTTTCTTAATTTCTGAATTTGGCGGCCATTTTAGTATAAAAAAGATCCTAATATATAACATGCCGTTTTATAATTTTTTTTTTTTTTTTTCTAGTTAAATTTTCTTTATTTTGGCAGTGCATTTGCCTTACCAATTTTTTTGTTTGAGGCCGGAAAAAAATACTTTTCTATATATCACAAAGAATTTATGTTTTTCAGTATATTGAATTTCTTATGTTGAATTCAAAATTGTGTGACAGTTTGTCAATTTGCTATTTCGGCAGTGTGCTCTTTGCCAAACAATTTTCGTTTGTACGCAAAGTTCCAACTGAAGTAAAAAATCAATCACGATGTGCTTAACTCCAAAATTTATATACGCAAGACAAAAATTTGTCTTACCTTTTTACCATGTTAGAAATGGAGCAAGACTTTGAATTATACAACATTAGAAAGGTATTTGTGTGTAAATGTGCACATAGCTTAAATTATTTCTACACAGAGTCAAATCAACCACATAAAATAGAACAAAAGTAAGAAGATATCTCTATGGTTTGCATCCAAGTAGAAGTCACATCAAAACTAATATGTATAAATTTATATGAAAATCTTGTAATATTTAGAAGAAATCTCATCGCTTTCGATACGATTTCTTCTCAATTTTTTGAGAAATCTTCTAAAAAACAATAAGATTTCTTCTTAATACTTTAAGATTTTCATATAAATTTAGACATATTAGTTTTTCTTTATGGTTTTGATGTGACTTTCTTCTTGGATGCAAACCATAGAGATATCTTCTTACTTTTGTTCCATTTTATGTTGTCATAATTCGGCTACCAGGTTTTCCATACGCGTGTATTTAATGAACAATGGTAGCTTTTTCGATGACGACCCGTCATATTTCATTCTGTAAGAACAAGTTGAAGGTAAAGATGATTTATATAACAAAATAAAATTACTTACATTGTATTTTCTTAAATGCCTCAGTCCTGCCGTCATTCCCCAAGCAAAATAAATAAATACAGGGTGGCTGATTCGAACTGTTACCAACTTCAGATAGACTTATCTGACAGATGGAACATGACAGCTGTCTAAAAATTGGCATAATGTTAGTTCATTCTATTGTCAACAAGTAACCAAAAGCATTTGCGCGTCAATTTATTGAAAATAAAAAATTTTTGAAATGGAATTCAAACGTAATAGTGTGATTGCTCTTTATTTGGCTGGAAAATTGCAACCAGCAATTGTTCGTGAGCTGAAACATTTAAAAGTGAATAACGTGTTTGTGTATCGGACCATAACACGTTACAATGGTACCGGCAGCAATGGTACTGCAACATCACCAGAAATGGTTCGAAAGGTGAAGGCCAGAATTGAGCGAAATCCGAGACGCAGTGGCAGACAAATGGCTGCCGAGCTGAAAATATCGCGTGAACGAATGCAACACATATTGTCAAACAAGCTCGGACTAAAGGCCCTCAAGTTCCAAAAGGCGTACGATCTCACTCCTGCTCAAAAAAAAGTTAGGCTCGATAGAGCCAAGGAGTTGTTGCGCTTGCACGCCGCCGGAAATCTGTCACAAATTGTCTTCTCTGATGAGAAAAATTACTGTATCCAGCAATATGTAAACAAACAAAATGATCGGGTTTACTTGACAGAGAGGTCCTACGAAAATTTGAATGTTCGTTTGGCCACCAGGACGCAGGCACCACCGCATGTGATGGTTTGGGCTGCAGTGACTGCTGATGGGCGCTCACCACTCGTTTTTTTGGCCGCTGGCGTCAAAGTAAACGCCCAGGTGTATCGTGAATCAGTGTTGGAGGGTGGGCACGCAAACATTTCGGTCGCAAGCCATGGACATTCCAACAAGACTCGGCATCGTCACACAAAGCTCGTGTGAATCAAGAATGGTTAGAAAAAAACGTTCCTAGCTTCATTTCTGCTCAACAATGGCTCTCAAATTCGCCTGATGCGAATCCGCTGGATTTCTCAATCTGAGGTATGTTGGACAGGAAGGTCTTGACTAAAAAATACCAGAGCGTTGATGCGCTAAAAGTGGCCCTTCAACGAGAATGGCGCAAACTTCCACAAACTCGTTCTTCGACCGTCTACGGGCCATAGTTAAGGCCAAAGGTGGCCATATCGAAAAAATTTTAACATTTCCCAACAATTATAGCGTTTGATCAATAAAATTTGTTTATGGAAACCAAAAATATAGTCTTTTGAATTGGTAACACTTCGAATCAGCCACCCTGTACATAAGAGTTCTATCAAATCAAAACAAAAAAAAAAACATTTTAAACGATTTTCTCTTTAAAACTCGACAATAATAAGTTTCTCACGTTTACTTACATCTTTCTTTGTTATATTCCATATAAAAATGATGCGAAAATCTTTTTAAAATTGTAAGAAGATTTTTTTAGTAAATTCATATAGATTTCTGTATGGAAAATTCATATTGTTTTCTATTTTTTAATAGGAATTCATAGTAAAATAGGTTAATACGACAATCTTATTGTTTTTAGGGGTAATTTTTTGCTCTGTGTATATTTTGCCACTAAGCTTTATTGCAAATTTTTCAATATTATACCGGTACCGAAGAGTGGAAAGGATAATAAGATTCCTAATAACTATCGTCCAATTAGTATGTTAAGTACATTGCTAAAATCTTTGAAAAAATTATACTCAAAAGAATGCTTATTTTCACGAAAGAGAATAACATCCTAAGGAAAGAACAATTTGGATTTCGAAAAGATCACTCTACAGTTCTTCAAATTAAAAGAGTTACCAATATGATCGAACGTAACAAAATAAGCCGCAGGAGTACAGGAATAGTTCTTTTGGACATTGAAAAAGCCTTTGATTCAGTTTGGCATGACGGCCTTGTTTTTAAATTACACAATTTTCAATTTCCCATCTACCTCCAGAAAATTAGTAAAAGTTTTTTATTCAATAGAACGTTCGTGGTATGTATAGGAAAAAGCCAATCGTCGTTGAGAAAAATTCCTGCTGGTGTCCCTCAAGGTTCAGTTCTATCGCCTTTATTATACTCTATTTTTATAACAGACTTTGTTATTAAAAAAAATCAAGATGCTGCATTTTACGCTGATGACAGTGCATTGATCTGTAGTGAAAAAGTTTCAAACTCAATAATCAAAAAAATGAAAGAAGCCTTAATAACGACAAAGAAATTTTATGATAAATGGAAAATTAAGATCAATTGCGCTAAGACTCAGGCAATTATTTTTCCTTTTAACAAGTCTCCTAAGCGAGTTCCGAGTATTCAACTTGAGTTTCAAGGTGAAAACATACCAATTAACGACGACATAAAGTATTTGGGAATTACATTGGATAAAAAGCTGAATTTTAGATCACATACTCAAAATATTACCACCAAAGCTGTAAGATGTGGCAGAGCATCATTTCCTATGTTAAACCGAAACTCTTCACTTAATATCAAAAATAAAGTTCTTCTCTATAATATGTGCATCAGACCTATAATGACTTACGGCTGCCAAATTTGGTTTTCAAAAATAGCTAAAACTCATTTAAAGAAACTCCAGATAATTCAGAACAAAAACTTGAAAATTATTCACAAACTCTCCAATAGATATCCAACTATTGAGCTGCATGAAAATTTTGAACATAAACCAATCAACTCAACAATGAGGGACTAGACGCTGAAATTCAGTGATAGATGCAGATTTTCTAACATCGATTTTATAAGAAATTTATTTGAATAACCGGACTAATAACTTTAAAAAAAGTTATACAGTGCGTTTATTTCATTTCTTATAAATTTTTTTTTTTTTTTTTTTTTTTTTTACGATAACATAAGGTTTTTTCAATACTTAATTTTTCCTTAATTAATTAACTCTTAATGGATTTTTATACATTTTATTTAAAGATATCATTTGATGTAATACCTCTAAGTTAAATCTCAAATAATGTTATTTCTCTTATCAAAAAATAATGATTTTAAAGTTTAATAAATTACAATTACAATTACAATATTAACAACGACAAAATACGCGGTCATACAGAGCTGAAAATAGGATACAGCACAAAGAGAAAGACAAAAAGCTGACTGGCAATGATTTTATGTTTTTTTTGTTTTCTTTTCGTTTCACATTTTTGATTGTACCAGCGATGATACATGAGCTTTTCTATTTTTTACCGAATAGCAAAAAAGTACCAAAACTGTCCAAATAGTACTAAAATTATATTATACTTTTGTGGTCAAATTTTGACCTCTGAACGATTTTAGTAAATATCATCTCCTGACGCACCGGAATGAGTTTTTCTAAAAATTTTAACAAATCATCTGTTGCTGTATTAGTTATATTTATCATTTGGATAAACAGAAACGCTTTACTTACATTTATATTCACAACTATTGGATTCATCAGAATCTTTAAAATGGATTAGGTGATGCTTCAAGAAAATAGTTTTATCTGTGCTTTTTTGTATGTTTTCTACCAAAAGTGGGACTTTTTTTTGTTCCATTTTATATACCACTTCTGGGAGAAAAAAATCAAACAGCACAGATAAAAATATTTTAATGAATACACTCTGCATCATTCCATACACAGAAACAAACTAACAAATTTTTAAAGTCATCATCATATAGTTTTCTTATCTCAAATTTCATCGCAATGTAACATCTTCTAAAATGGTAGTTTTCTTAATGTTCGTTCTTCTGCAATTTACGATCGACAACATAAATATTTGATGACATAAATTTATGTCAATTTGATATAGAAAAGCACAAAAATATTTGCAAATCACTAAATGACAACGACGACACACTTTAACCCCTCTTGCGAACTAAATGCACTGCAACTCCCATACCCCCGTCCGTTACAACATTTCCTTTCCATTTGTTATGATACTTTATTATCCTCTTCTTCTTCTTCTTCTGTATAGAATTTTTATCGTGTGAAAGCAACAAAATGTGCAATATGATGACTACTCGTATGTATGGGGATATGACCCCCACAAAAAATATGCTCCACATACAATCGCAAGCAAAATATTTCACTCCACAATGCCATTGACACACAGTCTGATGACACACACACACACAGAAATAAGCATAAAATGAACATCAGTGTTGCCAACATTTTAATGATTATGTTGTTTGGGGGTCGCCTGTGCAACGATTAATCAAAGTTTGAATGTCACTTAATTTTATGGCTGACATCATAAAATTTCAAAATGGCAATTGTTTCTTTATTAGGTTGAGGTTAACACTAACACGCTCTCGAGCAGAATAAACACAAACATACACAGTTATGAAGTTCGTCGCCCAAAACAAAAACAACTAAAATAATCTATATATAAATAGGCAAACGAAATCGGTTCAGTCCCTGTTTCTATACCTAAATCTCAACCGATTTGCTTGATTTTTAATTTGTTGGAAAGGTTTTGAGGAGGAGCAGTGCATAGGATTATAATTGTTTTTGAAGTGGGCAGTGCCACGCCCCTAAATGGAAAAAACGCTCTCACGGCTAAGCCGCTGCATCGATTTTAACAAAATTTGGTATGGAAATAGGGTTAGCACTAAGGAACGATAACATGACCATTATATTTTTCAGTGGGCGGTGCCACGCCCCTAAATGGAAAAAACGCTCTCACGGCTAAGCCGCTGCATCGATTTTAACAAAATTTGGTATGGAAATAGGGTTAGCACTAAGGAACGATAACATGACCATTATGTTTTCAGTGGGCAGTGCCACGCCCCTAAATGGAAAAAACGCTCTCACGGCGAAGTACTGCATAGGATTTTTATGAAATTTGGTATAGATATACAGTTAGCACTATATAGCTCGATAGCATGATTGATTTTAATGAATTTTGGTATAGAAAGATATCAAAAACTGTTTGCTCTTTAGTAGGAGTTACACGCCTCTTAATGGAAAGTACGATATTGCAACTTAGCTGCTGCACCGATGCAGATGACCAGAACCCTAAGGAAGAATATTAAAAGCTTTTTGTGTTTTATCGACCAAGGAAGGGTATAAAAACTTTTCCCTTTATTTTATGGTCAAATCGATATGGTCGAATTTCGGACACAAGGCGAACTCTAGTAATGATAAAAAGACAACATTGACACCCGCCGCCACCGCCGCCTCCGTCGTTGACGCTATGGTTATAATGGCATTAAGGTAACAAATGACACGCGCTAGCAGTTGGATGAGGGAAAGAGGGTGGAAGGGGCGTGGGTGGCTTGTACTAAGCTTACACACAGCTCTTTTGGTCGTTATTTTCTGACAGGAAGCGCAGAAATCTTTAATGTTTTGGGATTTCACTCCGGAGAGTTGCTAATTACGCATAATTTATTGCTTTTTTAGTTGTGTTAGTTTGGGCAACAATTTGTATGGAATTGATACCAACTGGAAAAGTTTTTTGTGTGGATTTTTTGTTTTTGTTTTCGTTTTTTTTTTTTTTTTTTTGTTTGGAGAGTTTGCAAACACTTTTGTGTTTTATGTTGTGGTTTGTTTTTCCGATATTACAATTTTTGTTTATTTTGACCGAAAAATTTCAGATAATGAATACAAATCCTCGTTTGTTTGCTGCGTAGACTTTGGAAGTTCTCCTTTGAGTTCAATAGATAAAAGCTAAAAAGAAAGGAAACAAAAACAAAATAGATAAATGTAATTTATTGAGACTTTTTTTGAAATTCAAGCAATGTCCGTTTTGACTCAAATCTGGGAAAAGAACAACAATATAATACCGCTCTGTTAGTCCTGGGTTAAAGTATTTGCCCACTATGTGGAACGTCCGATATGAAAATAAACAGACTAAAAAATTATAGTTTACTTTTGTTACTTTTGATTCCCTTTAGTATTGAGTTTAAACTGTTTGTTTCTTTCCAAAAAAGTTTGAAATTTATTCCAAAAAAGTATAAAATTTATTCCAAAATAGTTTAAAATTAATACCTTTTTTAGCATTGTTCTATATAAATGATTTGAAATTAAACTAAAATTTTTACTGTGTAGAATTCTTTCACAACAGAACAGTAAAAAGTGAAAAAATTTTGAAAGTGCATTCATGGTGATATGTTAATTGAAATGAAAATAATTGAAAATATAAAAGCGTTCAATTTAAGTATCTCGTTTTTAACAGAAACGTCCGACAATATTGTATTAAAAAAAGCTAGGCTTTTTGATACTTAATTGCATGAATAATTTGTTCTGTTAAAAATGCATAAATAAGATCCACGATTAACATAAAAAATATTGCTGACGATTTAGGGTTAAATGCCATGGTTGTATCGTGCATAATGAATAATAATCTGCAGTACACGGAAATATGTGCTTCAGTTTGAGTTCCACGAGTTCCGTTCGGAATCGGAATTAAATTCCATATGAGATGTTCCGCATTTCAACAATTAAAACCAAATCCGAATTACGTTTCAGTAAATCGAATAGGAGCCAATCACAATTTTTATTTGTAAAAATACAATTCCGACTCTACTTATTTTCGCAATGCAGATCACCTTAAAATTGATTAAATTCCGATTCCGAAGAAATTCGGATTTTTCGATACCCAACAAATCAAACATTTCGTATTCCAATCATATTCGTTCTGAAAAGTGGGCAAATCTCTCCAATATTGGTACCGAAATGGTAACGAATTTTGTATGAGTTATTGATTTTTTTGTAATATTCGAAGGATGAAATATTTGTTCCAAAAAATTTAAGGTTGTAGAGAATTAAATGTTAATTGATTTAAAATATACGAACTAATTATTAAAATATAATCAAGTTTTTTCTCTTTATCTCAATTAGTATAAAGAAAAAAGTTTATTAGAAACAATTAACTTGCAGTCGAGTAAATATTAAATTAATATAACGAAAACTATTGCACCTTATTGACTGCAACGCGTAATAAATGAAAGTCAAAACCGATTAAGCTTTTTGTTAATATTTATTCAAAAACTTTGAATGCATTTCGGACCTAATACGGACCATCATCAGCAATACACTAACAGTATAAAAAGTTAAAATTCAAAAAGAAAACATAAGAAAAAGAATTGAAACCAAATTCACCTCAAAATAAAATAAAAAATAAAAATTGAAATCTGTGGTGAATACGAAAATACTTTGGCATTTACAATATAAAATTTTAATACTCAAACAAATCAAACAGCTGATAAAAACAACAAATGACAATTATTGAGTGAAAAGACAAAATTGAGAGTCTGGTGAATTTATGTACTTTGAACAGTTACGTTATTCTAATAATAAAACAGCTAACAATTATTGAGTGTAATAGGTAAAATTACAAAATGTGGTTAATAAATAAACTCTGAACAGTTACAATATTATGGAAATATAAACAAAAAACATCTGATGAGTAATAGGGAATAAATTATTGAGTGAAAAATCAAAAATGTAAACGAGACATTTAAAGCAAGTTAAAAAGTGGTGAAATAATGTTTCCACTGTCGCTGTTTATTAGGTTGTTGCTTTTGTGGATATAGATGCTTCCATATGCATCAAGTTTCTTTCGCTAAATATTTGTTTTAAAATTTTGACATGATTTAATTCAATAGCAGCTCACGCTCTCAACAATAACCACTTCGATAAGTGATAGGCCAATTTTGCGTTTCTGATTCAGCATCGACATATACATTAGAGAGGATCAATTTGTTCCAAGCCAAATTTTTCCACTTACTTTCATTCAGTTTCGGATTCTCCGATAAAATCTAAGTTAAAAACTCCTTGGAACCATATGTCTGCGGTGAATTTCGACTCAGCCAAAAATCGTTTGAAGTTTTGAGTTTCTTTCGCTGTTGCGAGATTGTCTTTGATAATTTATAACTTCCGAACAACTAGTTGTATTGCTATGATTTTAGCACCGTTAGAAAGGTGTTATTGCGTAGTATCAACGCTTTGGCTAATTTATTGAAAAAAACATATCTAGTTCAAGAGTTATGACCTTTTGAATGAAAATATATAAAAACTTTATACAAAATGTACCAAAAATTTCATCTTTATTTAAAAAAAAAAATATACTTTTAAATTTTTTTTATAGTGTGTAAAAAGAACTATCTAGAGAAGGTCTATTCATCCAGATAGATAGTCATTTCAAAGTTACGACCGTTTGAATGAAGACAGATAAAAGCTTCATTCAAAGTATATTAGAAATTTAATCTTCCAAAAACAAAAAAACCGTTATTTTTGAATTTTTTTCTATAGCTCATTAAAACGCCTTTCCAACGCAGTTCTGTTCTTTAAGAAACGGCTAGCAGTTCCAAAGTTATGACATTTTGAATGAGAGCAGATGAGAACTGTTGAGTGAAAAAATATTTAAAACAAAGTTCAAAAAAAAAAAATTTTTTTTATTTTAATGAGTTCTTGTGTAGCACTTTCGATTACCATTAATTAGTAGAAAAAAACCGCCAAAGGATTTTTTGAAGTTGGGTCATTAAGCGGTGCTATAATGGCTCAAAGTTCGAAAAATTAAGTATTATAGAGAAAATGTATGCTTTGATTCAAAATGTCATAATCTTGGAATTTCTTGCCGTATCTTGTAGAACAGAACTGTGTTGGAAAAGCCTTTTAATGAGCTATAGAAAAAAATTCAAAAATAACGGTTTTTTTGTTTTTGGAAGATTAAATTTCTAATATACTTTGTATGAAGTTCGTATTTGTCTTTATTCCAAAGGTCATAACTTTGAAATGCCTAGCCTCTCTAGATAGTTATTTTTATACACTATAAAAAAAATTTAAAAGTAATTTTTTTTTTTTTGAAAAGATGAAATTTTTGGTACATTTTGTATAAAGTTTTTATATATTTGCATTCAAAAGGTCATAACTTTTGAACCAGATAATTTTTTTCAACAAATTAGCCAAAGCGTTGATACTACGCAACAACACCTTTCGAACGGTGCTAAAATCATAGCAATACAACAAGTTGTTCGGAAGTTATAAATTATCAAAGACAATCTCGCAACAGCGAAAGAAACCCAAAACTTCAAACGATTTTTGGCTGAGTCGAAATTCACCGCAGATATATGGTCCCAAGGAGTTTTTGACTTAAATTTTAACGGAGAATCCGAAACTGAATGAAAGTAAGTGGAAAAAAAATGTTATCCTCTCTAATATACATTGAAAGTGGCTATTTGGTTTATTGCGTTTTTCTCTAAATACTGTTCTTCGACCTCATTTCAAAACCAATCACTAAGTGCTCAGCGATAATTTAACATTTTTTTGGAATTCAAAACAACTTTTTTTAAATTTTTTCCTGTATGGCTTACCCGAAAAGTTCTCGAAGTTCTCGATTATCTCTGCTGGAGCGACAAAAAAAAAAACAAATAAATGCTATTTTCGTATTCCGCGTCCCCAAATTAGCTTAGAAAATATGACTACCAAAATGTTCTCTTAACCCATATTGGCCCAGAGGGGTAGTTTTCTACCAATAAGCTAAAATAGTGATTTCTATGAAACTAATAACTATAAAAATTATTTGTTGATACATATCTGATCTTTAGAATGTTGGCTATCGTTTGTGTATCACGAAGACTTGGGTTCACCAGCCCACACCGCCCCCGCACATTAAACGAAAGTTTCCAAAAAGACCATTTTTGAAAAAAAAAAAAAACTACAAATATTTTAATATTCAAAATGATAAATCAACACTCGTCTCATATTGCCAAAGGATGGTAGTTTCAGCATGTAGAAAAATAGTTCAAACCGGGATTGCTATGTCTGAGATATCCGTTTTCTTAGTTTTTGGGGTAGTTTTCTACCCCTTAGGCCAATGTCCATATACTTTTCGGATAATTTTGACGTTTTTTGAAAGTGATGCCATATTTTGTGAGAAATAAACGTTCTGTTTCTGAATTCTGAAGGTTTTTGACATGCTTAAAACGATGCCGTAATCAGTTTTGTTGTATCACGTCAGAACTTTGAGATATTCTTATTTTAATGTAAAAGGTAGCTGTGTTTTGGGCATTTAGCTTCGAAGTGCGCAATATGGCTATTTTGTCACCTGGTCATAGATTACAGAAACATGCATGGGTTTCGATAAAACTAAATGAGATATGTAGAACATAAAACAGTTTTTGATACAGCGCATCAGATATGTTTATTTTCTTTTTCCTTAAGCCTGAATTTTGTCCTTGAAAATAAAGACGTTTCATACCAAGAACCCAATATGGCCACTTGGTCACGTGTTCATGGACTACTGAAAGATAAAAGGATTTCAATGAAATCAAATGGGATTCACAGAACATAAAACAGTATTTGAAACAATAAATATATATATTTATTTAGAGCAGTTTGTTTTTCCTAATGTCGGAATTTTATCCTTGAAAATAAGGACTTTTCATACTAATTACCGTATATGGCGACTTGGTCACCTGGCCATGAAACCAAATGTGATCTATATAAAAGAATATATAAGTTTATTGTAGTTTCTTTTTCTTGAGGCCGGCATTTCTTTCTCGAAAATAAAGACTTTTCATACTAAAAACTCAATATTGCCACTTGGTCACCTGGCTATGGACCACAGAAACATAGTTGGATCCCGATGAAACCAATTGTGATCTATAGAAAAATAGTGTTCAAAAAAATATATCAGGTTTGGTGTAGTTTCTTTTTGCTGAAGCCAGAATTTTTTCCTCGAAAATAAATACTTTTCATACTAAGAACCCAATATGGCCACTTGGTCATAGAACATAAACGAACTCCAATGAAGCCAAATGGAATCCATAGAACATAAAATAGTGTTTGAAACAATATATCGGCTTAGTGTAGTTTCTTCTTCCTAAAACCAGAATTTTATCATTGAAGATAAGGAATTTTTATACTAATGACCGAAAGTGGTCACTTGGTCACGTGATCGCTGGCCACTGAAATACGAATGTGCGCTTATTGAACTGAATAGTTCCGAATTGACTTTATGTATTGGCCCAAGGGGTAGAAAACTACCCCAACCGTAACTCGAAAACCGTTCGAGAAATTCAAAATATTCCAACGGTTTTTTCTTGACTAGGCCCGAATTAGCCTGCGTTCTAAAATTCACAAAAAAATTTGAACGGTACCGGGCCGATATGGGATCAAAAATTTAAAATTAATAGAAAAAAATTTAAAACAGATTTTTTTTTAGACCGTAAGACCGGCTATATACCTTAAAAATTAATATTTTTGAATGACTTTTTTTTAGAGAAATTTATATGTATTTGATTATCTATAACACAAGACTTTTAGTCAGTGGCGGATCCAAGGGGGGCGCGATGGGGCCGATCGGCCCCCCTCTCAAGCCAAGTGATTACATTTTTTTTATAATTATATGTAAAGATTTTAAAAACATTCTGTTATTATCTAGAAATGTAGTCAACCGGCCCCCCCTCTTGACAATGCTGTATCCGCCCTTGCTTTTAGCACAAATATTCCGACTTTTGAAAATTACAAAAAACCAATTTCTAACATAAAAGCAATAAATGTAATTTTTTCTTAGAAAAAGAAGATAAAGTTGGCCTAATAATTTCCTACGAAAGTTATCTCAAAGATTCTTCTGAAAAGGTCAGTAGTTTTGAAATTACGAGCAGTTAAAGCGATTTGCCTTTTTGTAGTTAATTTTTCAGGCTTTGATGGAAAACCGGTTGGTTATTTTCCACTTCGTATTCCAAAGTTTTTTTTTTTTTTGAAATCTGATTTTTTTTTCCCTTTATTTTTCGACTCTATTAAAACGTGGGGCATACAAAATCACAACTTCGCACGTATGGACGCTCTAATGTGCAGAAATATAAGTTAAGTTTAGCATTTACAAAGTCAAACAATCTAAGTTCTATATTTCGTATTTCAATATTATGTTCCAATTGAAGTAGCTACCAAGTTTATTTGCAAATTCAAATTAAATGCAATTATTTTGTTAAATATTCAAGCAATTTCCGGAACATACTATGTACTTACATAAGCATAAATTGGCAAACCAATTATGGTCCAATTAGACAATTCAATATAATGATTTTTCTATTTTTAAATGAAATATAATCAAAAGAAAAAAAAGTTATTTGTATTTTACTTTGTCTTCAATTACATTTATTTTTTCTGGTTAAAACAGCTTCAATAAAACACCAAATTTATGTATACTTTCCATATACAAAATGGAATTGAATTTTACAAAACAAAGCAAACACAAATCTTGTGGTAACTCTTTGCTAGGACCATAACACTCCTTTGTTGTTGAGTTTTGCATTGAGCTTTTTTCCATCTACATTTCCATTTTCTAATAAACTAAATATTTTATGTTTGTAAATGTCTAAAAGGTATTTTTATGAAAATAAATTTTTGCCAAAGTTTTGGCAAGATAATAACCTTTAGGTTATGTGGCATTCGATACAAAACTTCAAAAAATACTCAAGTTACCTTTGACAGCAAAGAACTTTGCATATCAAATTAAAGCTTTTACTTTTTTTTTGTTTTTAAAGGCAACTTCCAGAATGATGAAGTGTAAACAATGCCGAATATGTGAGTTAGTTAGTACACAATTGTGTATGTTTATTATTTTTTGTATAAATTAGATTTTTCATTTACATATTTCATATTTCGTATAACAAAAGCCAATTTCAAGTTATTTTATTATTGGCTTACTCATGTTGGTTTTGCTTTGTAATGCAATTTCAACTCTCTTATCACGTAGAAAGTGAATTTTTTTTTTTTTTTTTTTTTTTTGTTTTTGTCGATTCACTTCCATTTTGCTGTATTAAATAACATGTGCGCGTGTGTGTGTGCGGAACTAATGGATGCGCAATCACATTGTGCATTGGCAGTAATCCCATCATGCAATGCGTTTTGACTTCCGCAGCACTTTTGGTCTGTGCGAAAAGTGCAAGTTTTGCTGATTCTTAAGAGGTGTGCTACGCTCCACTATTCCATTAAAGGATTTCGTAACAGTGCGTTGTGAACATCATTGCTTTTGCTAAGGATGTTTCAAATATCTTGTTACCGCATCATGGTGTATAAACCACTAACGGCTGTAAATGGTAAAGTAACAAAAATATATGTTTGGTGGAGTTATTTTCAAATGTTCCATATCGTTGAGTACTGAACTGAAAATGCATTATCGCTTATATGATCGAACTTAACGCTCCAAATATGAAAAAGAAACACTTGGCTTACTTGGATCCGTCATTTCGAAGTTCAATTTCCTAATTAAAGTAAATAGACCGAATTTTTTCAGAATCATATTAAATGAAAAATCGTACAAAGTTCCAAGCTACAAGAAAGGATTTTAAAAATATTTTCATATAGCTCATCGTTTAGGAGATACACAAATTGAAAAAGTTATTAATGCCACGAACGCATTATTGCAGACAAGTATCAAGCTATATAAGTCAAATATCAAAAGTACTTTCTGTAAAAGCATCAAAAATGACGTATCGGAAAAATGAGAAAAATATTGACAAGTAGCAGAGAAATCAAAAAAAATTAGTTATTTTTATGTCGTAAGAGAAAGTCAATAAGAATCGTAAAACAAAAGAAATCAAAAGGTATTGAATATAAAATATCAAAAGTAGAGTAGAACGGGGTAATGTCGTGCAGGGGGTAATGTCGTGCACTGGCTGTTTTAGCCCAAAGAATTGAATGATTTACCAACTGTTCGTAAGGTAGGGACCTGCTGACCTACTGAGCTTATGCACATAATACTAGCAATTTCCACCAGTTCGTCTCTACAGAGTAACCTTTTTTTCAAAACGCACGCTTTCGGGACGATAAAAGTGTTTTTTTATCGGGTCAGAAAAATAATTTTCCTTCCGGGAAAATACACCAGGTAAGTGTTTTCTGAAACGAAATATCCTGGCAAAGAAAAGAAGTATTTGGTTTTCGAAAAAAATTTTGGGCTTGACCGAGTTATCGAAGTTGACCTTTAAAACGACCATTGGGGTAATGTCGTGCACATTCACTTACACAAACACAATTTCTCGCTACACAAATGTTGTTACACATGGATGCAACCAATGAAATTATCTTTCGATCAGATGCTTACTCGTTGCATTCGCTTGAGATGTACGGCTTTACGAGCATGTCAAAGTTGAGTGCACGACATTGCCCCGTTCTACTCTATACAACATATTATGTACTTTACACTTGTATAATAATGAATAAATACATGATAATGCCAAATCTCCACTACCTATCATTGCTCACATATTTTGGTACCTTTACTATACTCGGAAAACAATGCACGACATTACCCCACAAATTTTGAGGGGGGTAATGTCGTGCACATTTTTTTTTTTTCTTCACTTACACAAACACAATTTCTCGCTACACAAATATTGTTACACATTAGGCCGGGTCAATTTGTTCGGGAGGCAAAAAATTGGCAAAGAGTATAGCAACAAAAAAATCTATGGAAAATTCTAAAAAACTTTGCCCAAGAAACCATGGGTCTAAAATCAATATCGAGCCGCCGTAAATTGCGTTGAAGTTTTGTATGTAGTACTTTAAAATACAATAAGAAAAATAAAAAATTCAAATTTTTTTTTACTTGTTTCATATAAAATTATTCAAAGTATTTGAATTTTTTGATTTTTTTTATTAAATTTTAAAGTACTACATACAAAACTTCAACGCAATTTACGGCGGCTCGATATTGATTTTAGACCCATGGTTTCCTGGGCAAAGTTTCTTGGAATTTTTCGTAGATTGTTTTGTTGCTATACTCTTTGCCGCAAAATAATTTGACCCGGCCTATTACACATGGATGTAACCAATGAAATTATCTTTCGATCGGATGCTTACTCGTTGCATTCGCTTGAGATGTACGGCTTTACGAGCATGTCAAACTTGAGTGCACGACATTGCCCCGTTCTACTCTAACTACCGAAAAATCAACAGAAAAGTATCAAAATTTATAATAGATGTATCGGAAGCAAGAAAAATATCGAATAATAACAGATAAAACAACAAAAGCAGCAATTTATATGTCATAAAAAAAAGCTAAAAAAATTCAAAAAAACTAAAGTTATTGATGACGTCAAAAAATATTAAAAGTACCTACCAGCATCATAAAAGTTTCTTAAATGACAACGGAAGGATCAGAAAAAGAAATATACCGACTAGTAGCTGCGAAGTTGATAAAGGTCAATACTTGATTATCATAAGATAAAGTCAATATTAATCGAATGTTATCGAAAAGACAGGATACTGGTAGTATTGAAAAAAGAAAGAAATTTAGGAAAATACAAAAAAGTCGGAAACAAATTTAGTTTCACGTATACAAATAAAGTAAACTAGTCCGAAAGCGCTGCAAATGCTCAAAATCTCAGGCAGCTTTACGATATCACCCGCAGATTATCTGGCAGAAAACTCCAACAGAGCCGCCCTATCAAAGTCAAAAATGGAAATCTCTTAACATCCGCGGACGAACAACTAAAGAGATGGAAAGAGTATTTTTCTGATATACTAAATCCCATGTCTACCACATCTCCACAAACATAATCACCAACTACAACTGCCGCAGTGACTCGCAGTATTAGTCGAATACAAACAACACCGCCTACAATCGATGAAATAGTGAAAGCTATCCATAGCATGAAAAACAACAAGGCCGCCGGTATAGATCAAATAACAGCTGAACTGCTAAAGGCATGCCCCATGACATCAGCTAAAATTTTCCATTCTCTGCTCACCAAAATCGGGAGCGAAGAGCGTTTGCCAGAAGATTGGCTACATGGCATGTTAGTCAAATTGCCGAAAAAAGGTGACCTAAGCGAGTGCCGAAACTATAGAGGCATTACCTTGCTCTCAGTACCATTAAAAGTATTGACGAAAGTGATTTTGAACAGGGTAAACGAAAAACTTGATTCGGACATTTGAAAGCAGCAAGCAGTATTCCGACAAAACCGATCATGCGTGGATCAAATCAACACGCTCAGAATAATTGTCGAACAATCATGCGAGTGGCGTGCTGCACTTCAACTTGTCTTCGCAGACTATAGCACTGCCTTCGACAGTGTCTCCCGAGAAAACATTTGGGTCTCACTGCAACGAAGAGGTATTGCCGCAAAGGCCATAAACTTAGTACATGCACAATATGAAGGCTTTAAATGCAGTGTGTTACACAATGGATTGTTGTCACCGACATTCACCACTAATTCAGGCGTACGGCAGGGATGTTTACTAACACCATCTCTCTTCCTTATCGTTCTTGACGATATCCTAGATAAACCTCTTAATAAGGCCAAAAGGGGTATCGAATGGAACTTTACCGAACATCTGGAAGATCTCGACTACGCTGATGACATCTGTCTCTTATCGTCCAAACATTCAGATATGCAAAGCAAAATTGAAGACCTTGTCTTGGAATCACAAAAGGCCGGCCTAAAAATCAACGTATCCAAGACTAAAAGCATGAAGTTAAACGCAAACAGGAACGACATCACGTTTAGTGCTGGCAGTGATGACATCGAAAACGTCGATAGCTTCACGTATTTAGGCAGCATTATCTCCATGGATGGTGGAGCAAAAAAGGATATCAACTCAAGAATAGCAAAAATAAAAGGCGCGTTTGCTCAACTGAGCAAAATATAGTCTTTACCCGTTATATCCACTAAAACGAGAGTGCGCATTTTTGATTCCAATGTGAAATCGGTTTTGTTATATGGGTGCGAAACATGGCTTGTTACTGAACAACTAACTAACAAATTGCAAGAATTCGTCAACAAATGCTTAAGGCGTATACTAAAGATTTTGTGGCCTCGCACTATATCAAATGCCGAGCTACATCAAAATGTAATCAGAGGACTATAGCAAACGAGGTCAAGCTGCGCAAATGGGGATGGATTGGTCACACTCTCCGGAAACCACACAGCGAAGTTTGTCGCCAGGCTCTTGAGTGGAATCCACAAGGCAGTAGAGCACGTGGTACACCCAAAACCAATTGGAAAAGGTCGCTGGAAAAGGAAATCCAAGAATCGGGAAAGTCGTGGCAAGAGATCAAAGTCATCGCAAGGGATCGCGACGAATGGAGATGTTTCATATTGGCCCTATACTCCTCCTAGGAGTTAAAGGAGAATACATACATACATTCAGTTCCCATATAAAATACACTATGGGCACTGAGTGCCCAAAAACACGAAAATAGGTTGGCCAGACCATGCACGATTCAAAGGTTAATTAACTAAAATATGACATATAACATCAAGTTTCGCTTAAATCCCCACCAAGCTGTCTTTACACGATGAAAAATATTAGTAGTAGTTAAACAAATAAAATAACTAATACTTTATTTTGAACATGAATAAACATACGTATAAACTACTTTATAGTTCCGTAAAGTAATATTAACAAATAAAATATAGTGACTTTGACTTGCCTACATTTTCCTATACGTAGAGTAAATTATGCTTCCATGCATCATCATTTTTACTTCATAATTCTAGTAAAAACATTTATGTTTGGACATAAATTTGTAGAGATCTAACAAGTTCGTAATTGTTAGTATAAATAATATGTTTCTATCTATCACATGGATGGACCCTGGTTCGAATCTTAGTGCTGCAGTCAGTTTTTTTTTTTTTTTGTTTGAACCTTTCAGTAGGGTCAATATAACTTAAATTTTTTCACAAAAGTTACTATACTGTAAGGCAAAATTTACTAGAAGTAGTCAAACTATCCTTTTTCTCCGTGTAGCTGTTTCGACTTTTACTTACTTTTTACGTACTTTTTTACGTACGAGTATAAACTAATGTAAGTACGTCTTGACTTTGATTCGTCTAAATCAAAAGCATCAAATAGCGGGAATATCTAAGACAAAATTGACGTTGTCAACTACAGCAAACAATTGTTACAAAATTGCAACACCAAATTCAAATTTTTAGTTGTATGTTTTAATTTATCATTGTATAGTGACTAAAGTAAAATATATCAAACTGGGTTATTACTTTTGCTTCACCTTGAGCCCCATAAATAGAAATCTAAGTGACAGTATACAATAAAATTTTTTTGCTCAAATGACTTTTTCGAAATAATTAATACCACCGAAAAATAAACAACAATACACAAAATGCTAAAAACAAAATATTCCACTAAAGTCAACAAGAAGAGAAGTAAATTAAAGTTTTTACCAAAAGAAAAGTCATTCTTGACAAATGCTTCCATGTCATGGCGCAATTCTAATTAAAACATTGCTGTTGCTGTTGCCGCTACTGCCGCTGTTGCTACTACAACCAGCGCAAATGAAGGTCGCTGTTGCAGCAGCAGGACTAACGGAGCGTAAACGAACGAATTGGCCATTTGTTATTGAGTTTAACGAAAGATACAGGAGGAACGCAACAACAGCAGTAGCAGTAGCAGCTGCATGATAACAATGACAGGATCTTACAAGCAGCGGAGTAAAGTACATGAAAAAATACGAGATTTTAATTTCAGGCAATACAATGCACTTGCAAATATTTTTTCTTGCAATTTTTATCATTTTTGTTTTTTTGTAATCTCCTTTTGTCGACAAAAGTTTCTTTAAGCAAAACTTTTGTTTAAAATTTTCTCTCTCTCTCTCAGCATCCTTCACTGTCCTTAAATGTCTGTCCAGTGCTGTAGCGGCGCTCGTACTACGTTTTGATGAAGTAAATATTTTTCGCTTTTAATTGCAAAATTTTTAACACAAAATGAATGATGATTGTGCAAAAAACCACTCGTACAGACTGAGAGATGTAGCTGGAGGAGAATCTCTAGTATAAAATGCCAGCGAAGGAACTTCTAGTGTATAGTAGTGAGTTTTGGTTAAATGTAAGCGTTGCAGATTTATAGATAAATGAACAGTGTTGCTTTGGTTTTTTTTTTTTTTTATTGGGAGCACAGTATGCTGGAATGCTGAAAGAATTGCAAAATCTGCAAAAATTTTATTAACTTTCAATACTAAATAGTACTGTGAATTTACAGTAGGGTAAGCTGGAGTATCTTTGACATTAGGGCATATTTGACTTTGTCGTTTTTGGAGTGAACAGTTGCGAGAAGCAGACAAACAGTTATCAAGCCTAGTTTTTTTGTAAGTTTCAAAAACTGTAATGACTATTAATATCATGAAATAATTTTCGAAAATACAAGCTTTTAAAAATATCGTGTCAAAATTACCCCAGTTTACCCTATCAAAGTAATTTTTTTTATAGGTTAGTGTAATATCAGACGTCATTTTTTTGGATAACAGCGAAGATAGTGCCAGCAAACACAATTAAATTTCCAAAGTGACAGCAATAGCGTAAAACTAGTAAGGGTGTAACCTTTGGCCTGGCCTAAAAATAAATACCCAACACTGCAGTATTTTGAAAATTTTGCTAATACAGGAAGTGTCACGCCCTCTTGTCTGAGTTCGTCTAGTTTTAGCTTTGAGTGTGCATTTATAGTCTTGAGTATTTGAGTGAAATTTAGTTGGATTATCTCAAAAAAATCTTTCAGTAGCATTTTGAAACTTTTGCTTATATGGGAGGTGCCACGACCTCTTGTCCGAATTTCCCAAGTTTTTTCGCAGAACTTGCGCTTATAATTCTTAGTATTTATGTGTATTTTGGTTGCATTGTCTTGAAAAATACTCCTAAGGTTGCATTTTGAATATATATTTTGTATGGGCTGTAGGCGTGTGCGTTGACCGATTTCGCTCATTTTCAATTCCATGAGCTAACTTTGACAACGAAGGCAGTGTACCAAATTTCATTGAACTATCTTGCTTTACTTTCCCAAAAGGGTTTAACCAACATTATTTTAATATCAGTCTTTTGTAAACCATTAGTTAAACTCTTTAAATTCATTGGTTAACCATTAGCCATGCACAACCATGCAACATCTTTTTCATGAGCCGTAACAGTATCGGTTTTTTGCATTCAATTAGCCTTTGTGCCTTTCCACTAATTTGATCAGAAAATTCAGGTGGGTATTTTAAGATTCTTAATTAAATTCTGTGCTGAAATATTTCTTTTTCCATTGTTTTGGTTAGCAAAACACTGAGAATATAAAACGATGGTTAAACTCTTGCCATTTTAGTTAACTAATTGGTTAACTAATGACTGTGAATAGATGGCCCGTAAGGTAAGTGACATTCTGAGGGTTATATTATTATGGGTTAAATAGTCTGCAAAGTACGTAAATTAAAGTAATCCTTTGACTATTAGTGTAAAGTTCAGATAGTCAAGCAAGTCACAAATTCGAAATTCAAAAAACAAAAGCCATTTAAAATCATTTAAGCAAACCGTGCAACAAAGTGCCATCTATTATGTAACACATTTCCCCCAACTCTTCGCCTCACTACCTCTCCTCCCCTCCTTCAAATTCAACACTCCACAGCGAAGAAACTACCAACTGAAACTGCTGCTACTGCTCATTCAGTGCTTGGTCAGTGTGGTTTTCTCTGCTTTATTTCAGGACGTCTGCTACATTACGTTGCACTACACTACGCGCAGTACCTACTACACTATTGTAAATCTTCTCTGCAAATAATTCACAATAATATTGCGCACATACAACGCTGGCAATTATTTAGGGCTCAACATGATGAGCAGCAGCTAAGGGGAATGATAGTGCAACGCGGTCTTCCGCTGCAGAAAAAACCGTGGTCGGTTGGTCGTCTTTTGATTAATAAATCGTTGAAAGCGTTTAAACATTTTTCGACTCTTTATCCCGCCAAAGGGAAGTAAATTATTTTGCAAAAATTAAATTTTCTTCATTATGCGAAATGGAAAAAAACAGTAAATAATTTCATTGGATTTTATAACAAAAACAAAAAATGGAAATGATAATTCATGATGAAACGTCGTTACAGAAATTATTTTCAAATTTGTTGTTAAAAAGCTGCAATTGAGTTGCAAACAAACGAAATTAAATGGTAGAGAAACATGATTTATGTTTCCGGGGGGAAGCAGGGTTTTGGGTGTAAATTCTATGGAATTTTAAGGTATGCTAGGTAGGGAGTGTAAATTAAGCAATACCACAGCGTTGTTGCTGTTGTTGAACATATGTATGGTATGATGTTTGTTTTTGTGTTGAATTAAAAGTAATCACTTCATATCAAATGACTTATGGCAATATAACTACCAAATAATTGCTCTGTATACGAAAAATTTGATTTGTGCACAAGTTAATTTTGAAAACATTTATATCTAATTTGTGCACGAATTAATTAAGCTGGGATAATTGGTATTAATTATATTTATAAGAAATTGTTTGAAGAAAAATTTCAGCGTGCACGAAAAATATTAGTCACACTACTTTGATTTGATGAATTGAGTTTATATATTGAAGTACTTCGGACAGAAGTCCAAATCAACAGAAGAGTATAAAACACTTCTCGTGCCAAAGCAAACATTTGTAGACTTTTTTTTGTGTGTGCACGAAGTTTTGAGTTATTTGATGCTCCTAAAAAATGATTTCTACATGCTTTTGTCGGTTAGATACGGATTTAAAATTTCAGGGAAGTTAAGAAACAAAACTGAAAAACTAAATCTTACAGTCAATTAGAAACACCCACATATGGGTAAAACTCTAAAATATGTACAAAACTAACAACAACAAAAACCGGTTGGCAACCCTGAAAAATTTATATACAATTTGAGAAAAGTTTATCTGATCGGTTCTGAAACCAAAAATTTTAATTTAGTCAAAAAACTTAGGAATTAAATAAGGTTTTCAAAAATAACCAGGTGGCAACCCTAAAAATTTATACTGGATTTTTGAAAAGTTTTTTTATGTGTTTTGAGACTGCATTTTAATTATTTGAATGAATGTTTTAAGCAAAACTAAAAAAGAAAACCAGGTGAAGAATCATTATGCGGAGAATGATGAAACGAAGAATGACGAAATGTTGCAAAAACAGTAATATCACAATGAAAATAGCAATTATTTTTAAAAAAGTTGAATCTGGTGAATAGCCCCTCTAATTCAGTATTGATTTAATTGTATTAAGATAAAAAATATGCATAGTAATACAAAAAAAACTTATGCGGAGAATGACACACACTTGCATTCTTTATAAAATTTTTAAACTTTTTAAAAAAAAAAAATCGCACGAACACTCACTTTTTTATTTCACTTTCAGTTCTATTTTTTCTAAATATTAAAAAAATTTACAGCTAGAATAAAAAAAACTGAGCAGAGATAGTCTAAAATGAGGGAAGAACTTCTATGCATACCTATTCCACATACAGTAGGAAGCAAAACTGTCAACATGTTTGCTATTTTTGAGTTAGTACTGCTATAGCGTCCGTTCTGATTACATGATTAACAAGAAATATGAACCAAACGGAAGCTTAACCTATCCTCTATTCAAATATGTGAGCAATTTTACCGAACTTCAAACCATAAAAAAATAATAAACAAAAAACCATTTCGAAAACTTGTTGACAGTTTTGCACCACTGTAACTGATGTGCGTACAAACCTGGAACGTGAATTTTTCCTAGTTTAAAAAAACGATTCTAACAGATTCTGTTGTGTTGATTCCAAAACTGGCCACAGAATCTCTCTACCTCTTCAGAATTTCGAGGTATCCTAAATCTAAAGTGCAAAAAACGACGTTTTTGCTGTTTTTCATACTAGCTTCAAGGTCACAAGGATTTTTTCTGCTCTATTTTGTAAGATAAATTTGAACATCTTGCTTTTTCCCTTTCCAAAAAAGTGGAGAATGGTCATCTACGATTTTTTTTCGCAAAGTTATGCCCACTCTAAGATGACATCATAAGATCTTAAAAAACGGATATAGCGGCAGGGTTTGGATTTATGTCATCTTAATATGGTTCAATTGGTATAAATGGTTTATAAACATATCCTTATGGAGAAATATGGCCAAAAAATACCCAAACTACTCTTGGTATGAATTTTGGGTATTTCATGATGTCATCTTAGAGTGGGCATAACTTTGCGAAAAAAAATCGTAGATGACTTTTTTGGAAAGGGAAAAAGCAAGATGTTCAAGTTTATCTTACGAAATAGAGCAGAAAAAATCCTTGCGACCTTGAAGCTAGTATGAAAAACAGCAAAAACGTCGTTTTTTGCACTTTAAATTTAGGATACCTCGAAATTCTGAAGAGGTAGAGAGATTCTGTGGCCAGTTTTGGATTCAGCACAACAAACTCTATTGGAATCATTTTTTTAAACTAGGAAAAATTCACGTTCCAGGTTTGTACGCACATCACTCAAAGTGGTGCAAAACTGTCAACATGTTTTCGAAATGGTTTTTTGTTTATTATTTTTTTATGGTTTGAAGTTTGGTAAAATTGCTCACATATTTGAATAAAAGATAGGTTAAGCTTCCGTTTGGTTTATATTTCTTGTTGATCATGTAATCAGAACGGACGCTATAGCAGTACTAAGTCAAAAATAGCAAACATGTTGACAGTTTTGCTTCCTACTGTATATAAAAAAAAATTTTTCGAAGGGTTAATTGAGGCTATGAGCGCAATAGTGGCCTAACCCTCTCTTCGTTAAAAAATCAAAAGCAAATAACTTGTGCTTTTATCGACTCAGGATATGTGCTTTTGCTTTATCAACGAAGTAAAGGTTAGGCCACTGTTGCGCTCATAGCCTCAATTCAGAAAAACAGTAACACATATATTTATACAAACAGTGTTGTTTGGTCGGGGACCAAAATTTATAGCTTTCGCTATAATAAATTCTTTAATTTCAAATGGTTACCTTTTGATGGGACATTGCTGCGACTACTGCTGCGTCAGTCAACTTTTAGCATGATGGGCATGCACGATTACGACGCTGGTGGTGAAGGCACTGCTTCCAATGATGACCATGAGTCACTTCAGCGGACTATGAGTCCTTGCTCCAGGCCAGGAGTCACTGGTGATGGTCACGAGTTAGCGATGCAGGCGATGGCGATACTTCAAAGGGAAGCGATAAACTGCTTAAGGCAGCAGTGAGCAAAATTACCAGAAATAATTAAAAACCTGAAATATTTTATTTTACTTAAAATTTACTTTTATTGAACTTTATACTTTATAAAATTATGAATTAGTAATAAAAATGAACGTTATCAAAAGCTCCAGTTCTTTTTGCTGTGGGTTATAATCAACGAGTGAAGAATTTTCCCAACTAGAACTTTAGACTTCAAGTTAAAAATTGTGCTGAGCAATTGTTAGCAATTAATATTGAGTACGAGTGAGCGAGATGGCAACACTCGTCAGTGCTAAAAAGCATTCTACATATATATTTCACGTTCTGATCATCGCCTGTAACGAGTAGTTACAGATCGAGTGGCTGCGTAATGTTGCTGTTCGTCGAGGAATCAAACTGGAGTTTGGGAGTTTAAGTTTACGCATTTCCCTGCGTAAGCAAATGTCGTATAAGTTTTTTTTAGAAAATAACGTTGTAACGGAGAGTGACCTTTTAACACTTCATGATATAATTTCATAGTAAAATATTAAGAACTATTTTTTTATGCTTTTCGTATGGAAGCTCTTAGTAAGTATGTATAACAAATAGCTAAAATATGAAATTTTCAATTTAAACACGGTTTTGACCGCCGGGATATTTGAATAGTACATTTTTTGGAAAATCACCCATACACACACAACTTAAGTATCAGTGTCTGACGCAAACGCAATATAAGGCGATTTCAACTGAACCAAATTTGGCTGTGCACAAAAAAATGTTTGTGCGCGAAAAAGTTTGTTCGATTTATTATGTACTAGATTGAAGTATATAAGCTAAGTTGACAGTGCACGAAACAAAAGCTTGTGTGCAAAAATTATTGAATACTCACGATATAAATTTAAATGAAGGAAAAGTGGCATATCCTTTTTTTTTCTTTTGCAATGCACAAAATTTGACTGTGCACGAAAATACATATTTGTTCAATTTATTTTGTATCAAACTCTAAAGCGAGTATGTGAACAATTAAAAAAACTTTCAAAAATAAAAGAAAATGTATTCAATTGTATAGAAAAGTTATGTATATTAGTGTGCACAAAATTCTTGGATCAAAACATTAACATACCATATAAACAAAATTTCACTGTGCACGAAAAATTATCCACGCATGTTTATATTTGACCATTTGACATGTTTCTTCTTCTTAGGATTTAATTTATGAGACTAAAAAATGTTTTAAAATACTAGAGTTAGATGTTTTCAATTTGAAGCAAACTTTTACTGTGCACGAAATAAATGTTTGTGTACATAAAAATTTTAGCAACTTTTTCTTTTGTATAGGATTCTAAAGGAATACATGTACACTTATAATAACTAACTGCATAAGAGTATCAGTGTATATTGTTTTTCATTAAAAACTTAAAATTGTGCACAAAACAAAAGTTTGCGTACAGATATTACATCGGAAAGTATTGAAAAACCCACTATAAAAATACAAAAAGAAAGAGAAATATCAATACATTTTCTCGTTTTCAAACACCAACATAAGTAGCTTAACCCTTTCATGCCCATAGTTGCCTATAGTCAACATTGTATATTTGCGCTAAAAACTCTGTTATTTTCTAATTTTTTCGCCAATTACGAATTTTGTTCAATAGTTTGATATATGTTGCTTGCTTATAAATAGATTTAACTTCATCAGCATAAATAGTTATCATTTGAATTATGTTCTTTGCTATGTCCATACGAGCGAAAAAAATTATGCAAAAAGTGGATGTATATTACATATAATTTAAAGTCAATATATAAATAAATTTGGATCAGAAAGGATACAAAATAATTCAAAACATGTCAGAGAATCAGAAAAATTAAATAATTGCACAAAAAAGGTCTTAGTTGTTCCTCAGTAATTTTCTAAAGCCAATGTTGCCTATGGGCAACATTGGGCACTTATGGATATATTTCGAATAATTTTATCTTTTGAATTAGGGATGCTTTCCATGGCTAAAAATCATAAAAATATGCAAGCTTGGTTAGGAAAAGGCCTCTGATGGAAAGTGGACCAGAAAAAAGCGAAATATAGTAAATTTTCAGAATAATATTGAAAAAACCCCACAACAACCCATTGACAGAGGTGAAAATATTGAAGTGAATTTTCGGGAAAGAATATTCACGAAGACATGGAAAATCACATTGAACAAAAATAGAATGCGAGTTTTTTGTTAAAATCAACTTTGGAAATTTTAAAATGAGTTGGTGTTTCTGGAATTTTATATGACTTCTGTTTGTAAGTTGGTGAGGAACCATATGAATCATTTTAATTAGGAATATATTCAGGCATTGTCCTATATTCGACCTCCAACATTTCCAAAAATTATAATTTTAAAATGTTTTTCGATAATGGTTTTATTTCTAATGATCGAATTATAAGATACATTTCTGATGAGCACTGCCGTGTACAGAACTTGATATTGGGGGAGGTATTTTCACATAAAAAACGAAGGAGAACTATACTGAACACTAAATTTGTGCCGTTATACTTATATGGGTATAAATTCTTTCTGGGGGGTTGAACCTAAAAACCTCCGTGTGGACAGACCTGCTTAAAAGTAGGAACAATTCGTTATAATCGTCTAGAAAACTGTTTTCTAAGTCAAGAAAAGGAGTTATGTAGCTTAAAAGGACGAAGATCACACTTTAAAGCTTTTGGGTAATCCTCGTCCAGCTATTGATAGCCTCAATGATCATGTGGGAGCTGTTGATCTTTCCGATATGTTGCTGGAACCATCCGCGATTAACTGTCGTTCCAAGAAATGGTATCTGCGCATAGTATCTTGGTGCATAAATGTATTGTATGCATTTTATCTCTATTTCATACTTGAGTATAAGGCCAATATGCAATGACTTTTATCTTTTTTCAAGGCACTTCTGTTGGAGTTCCTTCTCCAAAGACCTTTTCCCGGTGACTTTTGATTAACCTATCTAAGCTGCCTTGAGGATGCCACTCAAGTGCTGTAAATTTCGTTGTTTGGTCTTCGGATCTCTTTTAGGTGTAATTCAGATTTGGGATGTTGCATAAAAGAGGCAGAAGTAGATAGCTATTCTATCACAGATATATAAAATATGATAAAACAGGAACTTTCAGTTAGATATAGCTGATGAACTACTGCTACACTGCAAAAAGAACAGCACCTACACACAAGAGAGCAAATTTGTCACCTGCTAAAACCCCTCCAAACTTAAGTATATTATAATTTTACAATATGGACCCTGAAAACCCTTTGAGACTTCAGCAGACTATATATTGGAGAAAATAGGTATCAAATTGTAAAAAAATTCTATTCAAATTCAATACAAAAACTGCATTGTTCATTAATTTTATTTGACAAAGTTTACCAGCAATGCCCAATGTTGCCTATAGGCAACATCTTCCAGAGAACAAACTAGGATATGCAGGACCTTGAAATTAATACTATTTGTTCTTTAGGCCTATATTTGTAACTGTATAGTCTCAAAAAAATTTTAAGTCCCCCCAAATTAATTCGGGCATGAAAGGGATAACACATAGTTTAATCCTTAAACATTTTAAGAATGCATAGGCAATCTTACAGCTTCTTAGGTTAAAGGCAAATCTGCATACGATTGTTATAAGAAAATAGTGCTAAATCTAGTGCTAAAGTTTCTTATAAAGCTTACTACTTAAACTCTTTTGATTTAATACCGTAAAATTGCTTACAGCTTAAAATTCCTAAAGAGAGTTTGCTCAACACAAAATAAATAAAATGTAGTAAACTTGTAAAAAGTAATGCAATGACAAAAGCCAAAAATAATTTAATTAAAAACTCTGTAAAATGAAAATTCTCAAGTACTCACTCAATATACTTTACGTATGTTATTTACCCGTAGGAAGAAATTTTTCCAAAACTTTTTGCATAAATTTTAAAGAAAAAGAAAAAAAAAATTGACAATTTCTCAAGATTACGCACACACAACAACCACATTCGCTTAAGCACCTTTAGAAAAAATAAATTTTTTTTTTTATCAAAATGTACGGAAATGAAATATTTTTAACCACTCCACACCTCCTACATGAAAAATTATAACTTTTTAAACTTTAAGCGTGGAAGCGGCGGAAGTGAATTTACTTTTTGTTATGCGCTTACTGTAAATGCTACAGCATCAACAAGCGTCAACTCCTAAAAGTATACAACGAAAATGTAAAACAAAAAAGAGATGTAGAAAAAACAATTGAAGCTGTATTATGCAACGATGAATTGAACCCAAGAGAATTTTAAGAATTCTCACTACTTCAACGAGGTACTTCGCCTGAGTCGTCTAAATCATGTGCAACATAGAGTTTTTATTTTGCTTTTTTTACATGGCAAAATAACATTCAAAGCAAGTCATGAAAAAAGTTGACTTCTGTTACGTGAATCAGAAATGAAGGAGAAAATTAAATCCTTTTCAGCTTTTTTTTAATAAAAAGTAGAGGAAACTTAACTTTAAGAGCAAACGGATTTTGCCAAAACTCTAGCACTAAGCAAGTGGAATCTTTTTAGTAAGAAGCTCACACAGTGACGAGCAAACAAAAGTAATTGAAGTTTTGTTGAACAAAATTTTCATAAGATATTTTTAATAAAATTTTTGTTTCTTTTCTATTCTATATTATATATTCGATATTCGATATTCTATATTCTGTATTCTATATTCTATATTCTATGTTCTTCATTCTTTATTCTATTTTCCATATTCTATATTCTTTATTCTCTATTCTATATTCTTTATTCTATATTCTACATTTTATATTCTATATTCGATATATTCTGTATTCTGTGTTCTATATCTATATTCTATATTCTAAATATATTCCAAATTCTATATTCTACAGGGTGGCTGCTTCGAAGTGTTACCAATTCAAAAGACTATATTTTTAGTTTCCATGCACAGATTTTATTGATCAAACGCTATAATTGTTGGGAAATGTTCAAATTTTAAGAATCTACTTGAGATTTTCGATATGGCCACCTTTGGCCTTAACTATGGCCCGTAGACGGCCGAAGAACGAGTCGCATGCTGCACGAATTTGATTTTGTGGAAGTTTGCGCCATTCTCGTTGAAGGGCCACTTTTAGCGCATCAACGCTCTGATATTTTTTAGTCAAGACCTTCTTGTCCAACATACCCCAGATTGAGAAATCCAGCGGATTCGCATCAGGCGAATTTGAGAGTTATTGTTGAGCAGAAATGAAGCTAGGAACGTTTTTTTCTAACCATTCTTGATTCACACGAACGGTGCCTTGTTGGAATGTCCATGGCTTGCGACCGAAATGTTTGCGTGCCCACGGTAGTAAAGCACCCTCCAACACTGATTCACGATACACCTGGGCGTTTACTTTGACGCCAGCGGCCAAAAAAACGAGTGGTGAGCGCCCATCAGCAGTCACTGCAGCCCAAACCAACACATGCGGTGGTGCCTGCGTCCTGGTGGCCAAACGAACATTCAAATTTTCGTAGGACCTCTCTGTCAAGTAAAACCGATCATTTTGTTTGTTTACATATTGCTGGATACAGTAATTTTTCTCATCAGAGAAGACAATTTGTGACAGATTTCCGGCGGCGTGCAAGCGCAACAACTCCTTGGCTCTATCGAGCCTAACTTTTTTTTGAGCAGGAGTGAGATCATGCGCCTTTTGGAACTTGAGAGCCTTTAGTCCGAGCTTGTTTGACAATATGTCTTGCATTCGTTCACGCGATATTTTCAGCTCGGCAGCCATTTTTCTGCCACTGCGTCTCGGATTTCGCTCAAATCTGGCCTTCACCTTTCGAACCATTTCTGGTGATGTTGCAGTTATTTTCCGACCACCACCATGTCATTTGGCAACGCTGCCGGTACCATTGTAACGTGTTATGGTCCGATACACAAACATTTTATTCACTTTTAAATGTTTCAGCTCACGAACAATTGCTGGTTTCGATTTTCCAGCCAAATAAAGAGCAATCACACTATTACGTTTGAATTCCATTTCGAAAATTTTTTATTTTCAATAAATTGACGCGCAAATGCTTTTGGTTACTTGTTGATAATAGAATGAACTAACATCATGCCAATTTTTAGACAGCTGTCATGTTCCATCTGTCAGATAAGTCTATCTGAAGTTGGTAACAGTTCGAATCAGCCACCCTATATATTCTATATTCTATATTCTATACTCTATATTCTGTATTCTATATTCTTTATTCTGTATTCTATATTCTACATTCTACAGTCTATATTCTATATTCTACATTCTATAGTCTATATTCTATATTCTTTATTCCATATTCTATTCTATACTATTCTATTCTTTTTTAATCTTTTCTTTAATTTTCTTTTCTTTTTCCTTCTCGTTATTTTCCTTTCCTCTCTTTTTTCTTTTTAATCTGTATTTTCTTTTACTTATTTTCGTTTCTTTGCTGTCATAAAATCAACCGTCACTGTACTCTACATACACATGAGTGCAAAATTGTTTATGTGTGCGCTTGTACTTGCAAATGATGTACAAATTTTGTTTTATTTTTTACTTATTTTCTGTCATTTTGGTTAAACCCTTTTATTTTAAATTTTTACAAATGTTTATCCCTTCAACGAACACGTAGCATACACACAACGACAACGTTTCAAACGCTTAACGATGTGCTTGTGTGTGGGATATGGGCGTGGCACTGGTGTGTATGTGTGTATTTCCCCTTAAGAAAGCAACCGAAGTAGACAAACTTCAATTCTTTTGTGTGGTAACTGATGTGATTTGTTTCACACATGAGACTATGCGAAAGATTTTTTCTAAAAACTACGGATGTGAGTGTATACTTATGTGTGCGCTTGTCATTGTTGGTATTTGTGCCTGTCAGTCGCGCTTTCGACCTCCTTCGCCAAGCGCCTGTCTAACTGTAAATGCTTATGCTCTGCGGCTTGCGATTTGTTTTATTGAGTGAAGTTTTAGTGGAAAATCCTGGAAAAAAAAACTGTCGGAATTTAAAGAAAAGAAAAAAATGAAAACGTGAATCTGCATAAGCGCTGCAATTTCTTTTAAACAGCCAGTGTTAAAGAATGGAATTGAAGGTACGATAGTGTGCATGAAGAAGAGGAAAAATTACATGAGAGCACGTTTATAAAGTTTTGAGTTCGTAATAAGAGTTGACATAAATTTTATGAAAAGAAGAAAACAATTTGATGAGATTTATTTGTACGTGGGAAGATATGTCTGAGCTTCGTTACCTTATTGAAGCCAGATAGTTTCAAAATCATTTTAGATTTAATTATTGAGTTGAAAATATTTAAATTAATAAAGTTGGGACTAGATTTTGTGCTGTACAAAGTCAATGTGTCGTTAAATATCAAAACTTCCTAAGCCCCTCTCTGCTATGTAGGCAAAATAAAATAAATTTCAATGATATGATTTTTATTTATTTTATTTTGCCTACGTAGCAAAGATGTTTTGATATTTAACTACACATATATGTAACAGGTCATTCAATAAATCCGTAGGATAAGTAAGAAAAAAACAAAATTTTGACAAAACTCGATTTTATTATTCAACATAGTTGCCTTCGAGGGCGATACAACGAGTACTCGTATAGCGATTTTCCAACTTTTCGATACCACTTTTATATTACGATTTCTCTTTTTCGTCAAAATAGGCCCCAGCTGACTGTCTTTTGGATTCTGGTGTGTAAAAGTGAAGCCATGTTTCATCGATTGTCACATATCGACGATAGAATTTGATTTTATTGCGGTTTAACAGCGGTTTAGCACTCCTCTGAAGCATCAATTCGTTTTGTTTTGGTCGACTGTGAGCTCTCGCGGCAGCCACTTTGCAAAGAGCTTTTGCATACTCAAATGCTCGTGTAAAATGGTAAAAACACTACCAATTGATACTTTACAATGGCAGCTAGCTCAAGCTTCTTCAATTTGCAATTGTTCATAACCAATTTGTGGATTTTTTTATGTTTCCTGGAATAACAGCCTAATTTGGGAGTCCACAGCGCTCTGCATCATTTGTGCTGGTACGACCTTGTTTAAGTTCAGCAATTCATTTGTATCGATGGAAGAGAGTTCGAATATTGTTTATCAATCCATTGTTTGGTTTCCACTGTATTTTTTTCATTAAAAAGCAATGCTTTATCAAAACTAGAAGTTCACTTTTTTTGTTTTTTTTTACTAACAAAAGTTGCTTCACACAAAATGCTATAACTCACGAATCAATAGTCCGATTGCTGTCAAATTTATACACGTATCGTTTGAAGGTTAGTACTAAATAAATATCATATGGAAAAAATTCTAATAATGCCATCTATGTGTCATCCTACGGACTTATTGAATGACCTATTACTTTATTAAAAATTTAATGCAATTAACACAGAACAAAGTTCACTGAGGAAGGCCAGTAAGTTGATAAGCAAATTTTTTTTGTTCCTTGCTTTTGTTATTTTTATAAGCATTTTTACGCATTATTCTTAAGATTTAAGCCTTTCTAGCTTTAGACGACCCACAATGAAATTTTCCATAAAATATTTTTGACGAATAATTCATAATTGGTTAAAGTATTCTACAAAAATATTTATACATGTATAACCCAGGCTTTTGAAGGGAATAAAGGTGTCAAAAATAACCATTATAACAGGATGTTGTGAGGAAGAAAGTTGGCGTAACCAGTAACTAATCATTTTGTTGTATTATTTTTTAAGAAAACGGCAATTTAAACACATGAAATGTAATCTATTTTATTATTATTAATCAAAGTAAGGATTAATTTACGTAAAAAAGTACTTAGCCAAGAAAAATAAGCATACATTTAGTTTAGGGTAAAATTCCCACCACATCAGCAAAACCAGACGCAACGGCAATACTGCACAACAGCTGTTTCTGACACACAGCTGTCGTTCGATTTGTCCAATGTCAAAGAATCATAGCAAAAATTTAGACACACAGCGGTTGATCACGATAGTCTTTGCTTGGCCGGTGACCGGCAAACAACAGCATCAGCTGCAGTAAGCAGAAGGCGGAAAGCAGCAACCGGGAAGAAAACCAGGTATTTGCTGAGTTAAAGTATTTGTACAAGAGTGAGGGGTCACACAAACGAGTAGACCGATAATACATAAGTTATTTGTGGGTGCGATCTAGTCTCATATGAGGTTGGATATACAAACAGCAGCGTAGCAAACAGAGTAGGGGAATTAATTCGCGTGCAGAAGAGCATTGTAGTCAATAGAATACCATTGCGTTAGGTGTGAGCAGCCCGATACAATATCAGCTACTTGCAGTTAGAGAGTACGTGTTCAAGAGAATACCGTTGCGTTAGGTGAAAGCAAGGCAACTAACCACTACTACACTCAACTAGACACTGTGTGTCAGAAGGAGCAATGTACAGGAGCAGAGAGTGGTGGGGAGTAGAGAGATATGTTTTGTTTATTGATTTATTATGTTAATATAAATATATTGAGAGAAACCGAATAAAGAAATGAAAATGAAGTAATTTAATAAAACATCAACCCGTGACTTTGAATTTAACCTGGCCACGACGAACAAAACCGCAGACAAAAAGGTTCATTACAGTATAGTATATCAATGAAACAGTTTCATCATTTACAAGAGCTCAGGGATCGTGACACTAATAACATTCGGCCATGGTTTTTTCCAGCCTATTTTTTTAATAATCTTTAATCCATTTCAATTGAATATTATGAGAGAATAGTTTATTTCGTATAGTTTCTTTTCCTTTTGTAAAGCTTTATACATGCAAAGATAGTTTTTTTTTCCCCAGAGACTTGAAATTTACTTTTGATTTTTAATGACCAATATGCATAAGTAAGGTTTTTGGTGTTATCGATTAACCAGATAATTTCTTATGTGTTTTTTTATAGCACGGTTTCTTTATCAATCCATTTTCTGCAAAATATTCACAAATATTTGGATATTTTATTCCAAATATTTTCTTAATTTTATACCGCTTTCATTTTATATTTTGGGTTCCAGACCATATATTTATCTCATCACATATGTGCATATTATACGCTTCTTTGCTCTTTTATTTTTTGTTGTAATTTTTTCTTCTTTAAATTATGAAAATCGAACGCACACACATACACTCATGCGTGCAGATGCACACACTCACATCACTATTGACATTTCTGACAACCAATTTGTCATTTTAATTAATTTCTTCTTTGCACTCGCGCATCCTCATCCAGCATGCTTCTTCTCTATGCACTGTGTGCTGTGCAACAATCATTGTTTGCCATTCATTGTTGCTGTGACGTTGCTATTGTTGTTGTTATTGCGTTCATTTGCATTGCTAGTGCTGTTTGCTGTTGATGCAGCTGCAACTACTTTTGCTGCACTCTCATTCAGGAGCTTGTGAGATGTTTGCCTACTTTGGTAAACTCACTTTATTTGTCGTTACACATACTTGTACATGTGTGTGTGTGCATATGTGTGTGCAACTATCGAACAAACACGAATACAAGTAAACATAGAAAAGTGCATTTTGCCACAAAGCGGTTGAAAGTATGCAAGTAGTTTTGTATGCACACAAACTAATGAAATGATTAAATGTTGTACTGATGAAAAAATTCTTCTTTGCTTCTTGTCATTGTGTGCGTGTCTGTGTGTGTGTGTGTGTGTGTGTGTGTGTGTGTGTGTGTGTGTGTGTGTGTGAAGAGCTTGCTTGTATGCACAAAATTTTCAATTAAATTTGAATTATTTTAGTAGATTATTAGAATAAATATAGGGGTGCAGCACAAGACAAGAGTGCAATGAAGTTGCTGCAAATGAAGTGGGAAAGTTCAACATGGGAAAATATGAAATCCCTGTTGAGGATTGGCATGTAGATATGCAAAATATTTGAATTTTATTTAATGGCATACTATGGAAAAACTACTATATTATAGTATTTCCCTAAACAGCATCCTCAACTTCATCAATTTTAAGATATATCTACCGCCTCCTCTCATGTATCTCTCATTTTCATGCAGTTTTTTGGTGCTCTATGTATTCTTATATCTTTTTAAATATCCATCCAATGTTGAATGCTGCCTTAATTCAGCAAAGCTCATAAGAAATTCTGGCAACGATTCGTTTGCTTCTCAAGCTGAGCTTTATTTCTTTTTCGTCATTGTGCTGCTGCAGAAAAAACTTTTTGGATGATAGTCATTGTGTTACTGCTATGGGATTTCTCGAATAATTTTTGCATAGCTACGTGTAAGTAAGATTTTTATATGTATGTGTTTTCAGTTGAATGTATATGGGTATGTCTACCTAAATTATTCAAAGAAATGCACAAAAGAATGTAACTTCTACTTACTTTTGGGTTATGTTGTATTTAAATCCAAGTTACTTTGTAAGAAGTTCTATTCTCCAACTGTATGGGTTGTTATATAACACTTTGCTGAGTAGTGTATTCACTAAAGTGTAATCTGGCCTTGCCAGATGCGACTAAAAGTTCTTGTCTTAAATTTGACAAAAAGTAAAATTGACATTATGGCACTGCAATAAGAGTTGCTTCTTGTGTAGTCAAAAAGAGATTTCGTAGCATAACACAACTTTTAGTACGCAAAAGTAAAAATTTGAAATTAAAGCAAAAAATAACAAAATTTGCATGTACATATAATTCTAAGATATCACATCTCATGATAGGCTGAGGAATGCTATCATTTGCTTCCATGAACTTCAATTAATACCAATTTGAATTCAGAGAAAACAGAGAAAACTCTTTTTCAAAAAACCAAGAAAATGTCACAAAACTCAGAAATTTCAAACTAGGTTAGAATCATAAGATCTGATACCACTTACTAACCGTCCAGCCTTCATGAAGAAAATAAATAGTTCGTACTACTTTATTTCTAGTAAATTAAACCGTTCAATTTAAAGATTCTTAAAAATATGGATATTTAAGTATTAATATATTAGAGAAATTCATTAAGCATACAAATATTGAATTATTAGTCGGAATTTATAAATCTATCCACTTTTTCCGGGAATCCTGTCACTAACGATATTATAGTTGTTTTCGTTATCTTTTTGGATAACTAGACATATCCTGGGATAACTTTCCTGTGTTTTTCATTTCCCTTTTCACGATCGCCCAATATCTCTCCACTGGCCGGAGGTCTGGACAGGTGGGTGGGTTTGCCTCCCGTGGCACGAAATTTACAGTATTATTTGCATACCACTTATGGTCCTTTTTCCCATAGTGGCATGATGCTAAATCGGGTCAGAAATATGTAGGCACTCTGGCTTTTTTAAGAAATGTAAAAGCCGATTTTGAAGATACTCCTTGATATACATTTCTGTATTTATTGTTCCTGATGTCACAAATGATTGGCTTCTTTTGCCACAACTGCAAATGGCTTGCCACACAAGAAACTTCTTAAGGAATTTTGTTTGTTTTTGTCCGGTGTTGTTACTGAACAACATATCAGCCACATAAAATCTTAACAGAAGTGTTCGGAGCTCTTCGTAAGAGTAGTTCGATATCTTTTGCCTTACCAGTATTTGTGGGACTTTTTTATGGTTAATTCTTCTTTATACTGTTTAATGGCTTTTAAAACAGTGTGACGATGAATCTTGAGATCTGTTGCTATTTTTTTGAAAGTCCGCAATGGATTTTTTTGAAAAGTTTTAATTATTTTTTCACATACTTTTACTTCGCTATTCATTTTGAAAGAAATAACAATTGAAAATGAACAATTTAAAGCTAACACAATTGGACGCAGGATAAGTTATGGCTAATAAAGTGTGTATAAGTTTTTTTCGACACACTCTTTATTAAGGCTTGTTGATAGTCGGCCACAAATGTTTTCCTTCTAGTATGCTTAGATATTCTTCGTTTTGACTACGAAATCTTCGGGTGATCTTCGATTAACTAGTAATTAAGGCTTGTTGATAGTTCTCTTTAGATGTTTTCCCTCTAGTATATCTAGATATTCTTAATTTTGAACATAAAGCCTTCGAGTGACCTTCTAAAACCTTCGAGTATTCTAAAAAACTATCAAGTAAAGCTTGTTGATAGTCTGCAATAGATATTTTCCCCATAGTATACCTAAATATTCTTCGTTTTGACTATCAAGTCTTCAGATGACCTTTGGGAACCTTTGGATGACCTAGAACATCAATTGAAACTTGTTGATAGTCCGCCACAGATATTTTGCCTTTAGGGAATCTAGCTATTTTTCGTTTTGATTATGAAGCCCTCGGGTGATCTTCGAAAACCTTCATGTATAGCATAAATCCTTCCCATTCCTGAGTTACACTTAAGTATTGCCAAATTTTCAGCTCAATAGCTTTATAGTTTTTGAGTGATAATGCTTCACACAGACAGACATACAGTCGTTTTTATATATCCCGACCTGCTACACATTTTGTATATAGCTAAAACTCTGTTGTTCTAAGGTGACGATACATACCTACTGTGGAAGGTAAAGTTCAAAAAAAAAAAAAAACGAACTGACCGCACTAGGGCTCGAACCATGGTCAGTGCGTGTGATAGATAGAAAAATTATTATTTTTTTACTTACAATTACAAACTTGTTAGATCTCTACACCACTAACCCATCTGATGAATATATTCATATATTAATATAATATGTACAATATATTCGTATCAAATGCCTGTCCAAACATAAACATTTTTACTAGAATTGTACAGTAAAAATTGTTATATACTTATTTTTCTGGCGAAAAACATAATTTACTCTACGTATAAGAAAATATAGGCAATTCAGAGTAAATATTACTTTATTATTTCACTTTGTTTTACTTGTAAATATTAGCTTATGGAACTATAAAAATATTTCATATGTATGTTTGAAGTTTAGTGTTAATTACTTTAATTTTATTACTACTCGAGTAGAGTAAATAATATGGTAGTCATTTTTCTTCGTGTAGTGTGAGAATAATATCTCTGTTTAGGGTTGACAAAATCATCATACCTCCGTAAAAATTTTATGGAATGTCGAACAGAGTTCATAGAATCCAGACTCAAACAATTAGCAAATTTACAAGCATCCGTCTTAAACGAAATAAATAAATTAAACAAAAACAGCGCAAAGTAGAAAGCAAATAAAAAAAAGTTTCTAACTTATAGCCAAGAAATGATGGGGTTACGCCAAACAAAACTTTTCACCGACTTCATAATGAGGCGCGCATAAACAAAAGAAAATCAACAACTTTACAAAAAGTATGCAAATAACAAATAACATGAGTGAAGAACTTTATTATCATGTGAATTGCTGGAACGTTAGGATAAAGGTATCCTTATATACATTAGATTAACAAATAAAGTTAAGGATTGTTATTTTTTCAAGTTGCTTAAAGTAATATGTACGCGGTACTTAATTACTTAGCAAGATTAAAGGTAAACAGAAAAGAAAAACATGCAACAAAAGTTTTTTGGGTGAAAAAATTTATTACGCTGTTATTTTTTTATGTAATAATCAGCCCACTGTGCTGAGTTGGCATCAACACCTTCATTACTTTAATCAAAATTTTTTGTTGTGTTTTTACCTTCTTTTTGAGGCAGCTATTTTTCATCTGACGAACTCATCAACTCACATTCATCTTGTTCATTTTTTTGTTTTTTGTTTTTTTCATCCTTTTCTTTCTAACGTTCTAGCCAATCAAATACGTGAAAGGTAATTTTGATAGGGCTTACAAAAACCGCATTGGTAAACTTAAGTTCAACTGTACTTAGAAGAGTCTAGAGCAAAATATCTCCTAAATCGTGAGTAATTCAAAAAGAGAGTAACGTAAAATTTTGGAGAGCATGCCTTTTTCTAAAATAAAAAGCTCATAAATATTTTGTAAGCGACTAATCGTTCGGGAATTATCGACATTTAAAGAGGCATTTACTTGTACGTCAATAATTTTTACATTTTATAAATCAGCACATCCTTTAAACTATAAGTTGTGGAAAAAAGGTTTGAAAACCTTTTGTGCAGCAAATGGAACAATATTTTTCTGCAGAAATAAGCTTTAGCGACATATTTTCAAAAAAAGAATTTTAATAATCTTTGAAAAGGTCTCGAAAATGCCTGCTTTTAAGATATTCAAATGAAATGGATTTTGGCTATGGAAGTTAACAGAATTTGCTCCTCGGACTAAGTATTTTTGGGTGTGAGATGTGAATTCTAATACCTACATTTTGTATGAAATTTCTCACTTAACTACGTTGAAAGGTTCATAACTCATTTTATTGTATGTATATTGGGCCAGACTCGAAAGTGTAATGAGATTTTTCGAACTCAGTAAAAATTTATTAAGAAGATTCTTGGAGAATTACAAAAAAGTAAAAAATGTTTCTTGACATGGAAAAAAGCACGAGACAAAAATATTTCATACTAAAATTTAGAAGAGATAAAAATATTAGGAGATAAAACTATCAAGAGATAAAAATATCATGAGATAAAAATATCATGAGATAAAAATATCATTAGATAAAGAAATATCATGGGATAAAAATATCGTAACATAAAAATAGTGAAAGATAAGAAATTTCATGCGATAAAAATATCATGAGATAATAATATCATTAGATAAAAATATCACTAGACAAAAAACATCATGTGACAAAAATATCATGAGATAATAATGTCACAATATAAAACTATCAAGAGATAAAAAATATCATGTGATTAAAATATCATGAGATAATAATATCACAATATAAAAATATCAAGAGACAAAAATATCAGGGATAAAAAATATCACGAGATAAATAATATCATGCGATAAAAATATCATGCGACAAAAATATCATGACAAAAACTTAATTTATGCTTTACTCACAGTATCTTCGTTTCACTTAATCTTATAAATTAATTTTATGCTGCTACCATCTTCCATTATGGTTCCTTTAGAAAAGTTGCATGCTCCACTTGTGTTCTTTTTGCGCTCTTCTTATACACCACATGCTCATCATTCTACACAAAAAATTTCTTTTTGTGATTTTTTTTTTTTTTTCTTATAAAAATGAAAAAGTCCAGTGAAAAAAAACTTTCTGATTGTTTTTGATATGTTAAAAAAATATCGAAACCGAAAACAAAACTGTCGCATAAAAAGTATTCAATAAGCCAAAAGTCAAAACTTCGAACGCTTTTTAGTCGCTTTGAAATTCACCGATTTGGCACAGCTGTACGGTTCCAAAGAGTCTTTAGCTCAGAATTTGTCATAGGTGCCGATAATCGACAAAACCTTAACCAAAATAAAATAAATGATAGCTTGGCTAAGCAACGAAATCAATGCGGGTTGCTACCATTTGTTGTCCTGCCATGCTTGTCTTTCACGACTTGTCCAACTACGATTCTGGAGTTTCTAACTCTTTGCTTGAAAGCTTATCCTGTTGGTGACTATTGACGTTTCCTAATTAGAGCCAATTCAGATTAAGAAGGCATTCAAAGGAACTGTTAAGATTTCCAAATAAATTCATACTACTATATTCCAATTTTTTCACGCTTGATAATTGCAGAAATCTTATACAAAAATATAATTTAAAAATTTTTAAATTTCTAAATATGTAGCATAAAATTTCATTATCATTGGCAGCAAAACAACCATTAACTACACTTCAGTTGTACATATTTGGGATTTTGCATTTTTTTTTTTTTTTTTTCTTGATAAATCCACCGTCATCATATTGTTATCGACATAAAATATTCACGATAAACAGAAAATGTTAAGCACTGCAAACAATGTTGCCAATTTAACTTTTTCCAAGTCTTTTAATTTTATCGCCACTTTAATGGTCCTACTACGAAGGAAGCATCCTTTTTAATACGATTATTGCTGTTCACGATGTTGTTGCTGTTGTATTTTTTACGTTTACATAAAATTGTAATTTATAAACCTAATCAAAAGTTGCAAAACAGGGCAAACAAAAAAAAGAAAACACATCTGAGATGAAAACATAAAACACATTCACATCAAAAGTTGCAAAATTTTGTGAAAACTCCCTATCTGATTATGTGGCGTGAAAGCAAAGTATCAGTTTACAAGTGAAAGAGAAGAAGCAAAAAATCAAAGAAAGTCCAAGATATCGAAAGGTACTTTATCACAGGTTCGAAAAATTCTGTGGAAAGGCAAAAAAATATGCAAATCAAGGCTGCGTTCGAGTATATTGAACCTAATATTGTAAAGGTTCTTTTCAACCCCCCTTCCCCCACACCATATGTTTAAAGTTAAATGCTAAAACAAAATTAAGGTAAAACAGCCATCAACAGCAAATTCCCACACCCACACTTATAAAGCAGCAACAACTCTTATACACACGCACACACAAAAGATGCTTAAATAAATAAAAAGCCATTCATCGTATTGAAAATTTGCTGATTCATACTACCTACAACCAAAGTGTAGAATACTTTGCGAATGTGTGTGGGTTATGTGTTTGTCATTTTTCTCTCAGGCTCATACTTCTTTGTCTCATGAAATATTTAACAAACCGTGTTGTTGCTTACGAGCAGCGAGCGACCATTTATGCATTTAGGTATTTTTTGGCTCATTGACTCAGTTCAGCTTGATTTCTTTTATTTATGTCTAGGGGTTAATAATAACTTAAAAACTTTGACAACTTAATATTAACCACAAAAGCAACAGCAACAACAACAACAATAACCTCAAGAGAAAGCAAAATATAGCATTTGCCTTACAATAACAGTAACTAAACACTTAAAATTAAATTAATTGCTAAGTTATTCTTAAGTGTTCTTTATGTTTAACATTTTGTTGATTTTAGGCAGAAAGTTACGCTAATTCAAAAATTAGCTTTAACAAAGGATAAGAAGCATGTAGCTCTCAAAGGGGGATGTGTTGAAAATGTTATGAAAATAGTCCCAATTTTACTTGTAAGTTTGAAGTCTTTTGTGCTTTGATGAGATAGAGATTATTGAATATGCATAATTGCTGAAAACATTAGAAAGCCTCCAAAAAAATTAAAAAATTACCTTTAAAGTGGTTTCCGGAAAGATTTTTAAGGATAATTTTTGAAAATCTCATGACACAAATATATCATGCGATAAAAATATCATAACAAAAATTTTTCATGAGATGAATATGTTATGCAAAAGTTATCGCATGCGATAAAAATATTATTTTGAAGATCTCATGGGATATAATGCAATGTATTGCAATCTTGGAGATATACTTATTTATCGTAAATTAAAAACAAATGAAACAATTTTGTCACGCAAGAAAAATGTCATGCGAACAAAAATTTTATAATAAAAAATATAACATGATATAATAAGAATATGCGATAAAAAATTTCTCTTATCGAAAACTCGAGGAAAATTTCATCAATAATAAATATATGAGATTTATATGCAAGAATAATTTTATGAATATTATCTTATTAACCCAAAGCACTTTATACAGGCTCAAAGTGTCTTATAAATACTAGGATAAAGTGTACTGAGCATTTTAAAATTTTATAGAAATGTAATAAGAAGTTACTGAGAGAGTAAAAAAGTGATAAAATGTTCCTCGACATGAAAATATTATGAGACTAGCTGGCATGGCAAATGTTGTTGTACCCTTTCCTGTAAGTGGAGAGATGATTTTGATTGGGATGAAGGTCAAGTTTTCGATCTGCTCAGAAGTTGAGCAATATAATGTAACAAGTTTAATAACGATAGCTGCTATAAAGAATTTTGAGTTTGTTTTTATTGTATGAAGATTTCAATATCCCTTGTCTTATTCCTACCGCTTTTTCGAGGATGTTTCATAAGTAAAATAATCCCCCACTCATAAAGTTTCATAACGATAGCTGCGGTTGGTGTGTAAGTAACGCATGGGTAGGGTTTTTTGGTATGGGGGTGCAACGCCCCAACTCCTAGCTTCCCATTTTCTATATGGCCTTTGTAGATACCATATTTATACGTGTTTTTATAAAGGATGAAATGCCCCCTTATTGGATCCTTTTTTTTGTATTGTTCTAACAGATATCAAGCACATCCATGCATCCAGCTTCGAATTGATAGCTGCGATACGTTCAAAGAAATATCGTCTTTGTATTCGAGGTGCAACGCCTCGTAGTTCAAACCCCACTTTTTTACAATAGAAACCTGGTGAATTATGGTGAAAATATAGCATCAATGTTGTGATGACAAACATCCGGTGCGGATAACTATGTTATATGGTAAGTAGATGTCAATTCATGAGACGAAACAAGTACGAGACAAAAATTACAAGTGGTAAAATTATTTTGAGATAAAATTATCATAAGATAAAAATGTCAAAATATCATGTTATAAAAATATCATGTAACGAAAATATCATGTTTTTAAAATATCATGTGATCAAAACATCAAATGTCAATAATATCGTGTGATAAAAATATGGCTTGTATTCCATATTATTATGAGATAAAATTATCACAAAATAAAAATATCAAATCATAAAAATATCGTGTATTACAAATATCATGTAACAAAAATATCTTGTTTTAAGAAAACCATGAGATAAAAATATCATGTGTTCAAAATGTCAAGTGTCAATAATATCATGTGATAAAAATATGGAATAAAAAAATATCATGTAACAAAAAATCATGTTATAAAAAAATCACGAGAAAAAAGTGCCATGAGATAAAAACATAACGAGAAAAAATATGAAAAAAATATCACAATACAAAAATGTCATGAGAATATCATGGGATAAAACTATCATGTGACTAAAAAATCATGCTCTAAAAATATCATGTAACAAATATATAATTTCATAAAAATATCGCGCTACAAAAATACCTGACATAATAGTATTATGAGATAAAAATATCATGAGATAAAAGTATCATGTGATAAAAATGTCAAGTGTTAAAAATTTCATGTGATAAAATTATCATGTTTTAAAAATATCATGCAATTAAATGATAATGAATTCTGGAGGAATAATGGAATTAATTAAATAAATTTAAAAAACTGACTTAAAGCCCATTTATTTATTGAAAATTAAAATATCTTGTAACAAAAATTTCATGTTATAAAAATATGTATTGATAAAAATATCGTGAGATAAGACAATCATAAGAAAAAAATCGATTTTATGCTTTATCAATAGTACATTCGTTTCGCTTAACTTATCCTTTAGCCTTTCCTAATAAAATTCTGATATGCTTTCATCTCCACATTTGATTCGCTACATACTCTTTGAATGCTTTTTCTCCACAAAGACAACACTTATAAAAATATTAATAATCTAAACGAAAATATTTTCCAAATCTTCACATTTTGCATAAAGTACCAATGTCCTTAGCATCTTAGCAACCCTCCTTTAAAAATGATGCTCTATTGTACTTATTCTCATTGTTCTTGATGTTCTTGTTGTTGTTGGCAATGTCATTGTTGTTTACTTGGCCATTATTTTAATTAGTTGTTATTTGCATAAGGCTGTCACCTTTTTCCAAGAGTCTTTTCTACTAGCAAATCGACAGCGTAAAACTTTTCTTCTTATATTCCGAGGAAATACAAAGGCATGACAATTTTCAAAATGAATGAAAACTCTCTTGGCCGTTTCGTATTTATTTTAAAATGTTAACAATTTTTGTGTGTAGTGGCTGTTTTACACATTGAATTTAAGTCATTGTGCTTAACGAGAAGCTTTTAATACCAGATGTTATGCTGTTAAGCTTATCATTTAAAGGCCATCTGTCATGCTGTTATTCAAAACGGCCCTCTTACCACCAACGATATCATCAGCATTGCATGTAGTCGTCACTATCACCTGGTGACTTTTGGCATCATTTACACATTGACGATTTTTTAATGAAAAAATTTTTCATTTTCATTGTAGATTGGGGGTACCAATATCTTTACAGAAATGGCAAAGATAAACAGCTTGCTGTGCAATGTAAAATTCGGCGTTGGAAATTTTCTTTGAATACTGTGACAGTGACAAAGACATATTGGGGAAGAATTTATAAAAAGATGAACAGATTTGATAAATTTAAATTTTTCTTTAATTTAAATAAAACAAAATCTTTCAGTGTTGAATTTTTCAACATGGAAAATGAACAACTTAAGCGCGCATTCCAAAATGATTTATGTCATTCATGCATCCTGCAACTTATTACCACATATGGGCGACTGTTAAGCCGTTCAATGTTTAACCAATTTTTCGTTACAGATTTCTGTAGAAACCGTAGATTGGCTCAAATTAATGCCAAACGGAAAAAGCCAATTTGCACCCAATTATTCGATATTTTTTCGCTTTTTTTTCTCATTCATTCATTTAACGAATTTCGTTTTGTGGTTATCGGTGTAAATGTAAAAGTATTTTTGTGGTTAAAGAATTTTCAATAAAATTCAATAAAATGAAATCATTTTTTTTTTTTGTTTTGTTTTCTTTTTGGTTTTATAACCAAAGTTAAAAAAAAAAAAAATATGAAGGGATTATATTGGTTTCATTTGTTGTACAGAGTCGATATGCAACTGTGAAACTTAACGAAGAACAAGCAAGTAGTTGCTGCTTCGCCGCTTTTGTAGCAGCTGAATTTCGATCTCTGGGATTAATTGAGAGGATAATGGCAGCGCTATGTGGCAAATACCGTCATACAGTGGTTGTTTGGTTGCTTTTGGTCTTCTGTTGTTCTGTATTCTGTTGCAGTGGTATTAAATTAAAATATTTATTTTGTTAAATGCACAAAATGTTGCAAATTTAATAAAAGCAATTAAAATGCAAAAATTGCCAGCTTAAATTGTAAATGTATTTTTAACTTGTTCACAAAAGTGTAGAAAAAATTACAAATTGCAGATATCAATGCTATTTCCGAGAATTTGTTTTGAAATTTCATACTCTTTTCTGGTTTCCCATACACGTATGGTATGGTATGGTTACAATACTAAAAATATCCCATCCGTATCGTAGAAAAAAGTTAGCCAATTCTGGCACGCCTAAAAAATCATGCCGATACCGACTCAAAAGAAATGCATCTAACGAAAATAGTGTATACGTCAAAAAATGCTTGGAATTGCTCAAAAAATACTTGTGAATTTTTTCAGAATCTTTAGAGATATATTATAATTTTTCAAAAATTTATCAGATTGAGAGTTTTCAGCTGTTAAGTTTACGTTCGTCAGCAAAATGATAGGCTTACTCAAAACCAAGGCATCTAGGAAAAAATTTTGTAAAAACTAAAATGCTTAGAATCCTTCAAAAAATAAGGATGAATTTTTCAAAATTTTTGGATTTTTTTTTTATTTTTGAAAAAGTTTTAAAAAATTATATAATATAGTAACTCAATAAATTCTGAAAAAATTCTCACGTATTGCTTAGACAATTCCAAGCATTTTTTGTCATACACACTTTTTTCGTTAGATGCCTTGCTTTTAAGTAAAAAATCGTTGTTCCGACCGCGTAATTGAAAAACGTAAAAAAATCGATTTTGGGACGAAAATATTATCTATGTATATCCCCAAAAAAATTTATAATTTTTAAACTCCAAAATTTTTATAAGAACATACTTAGTCTTTATTTTTGAAGCATTATTGGCCCTATGCTCCTCGTAGGAGTTAAAGGAGAATACATATATATTTTGTAATGAAATAAAAGTTATAACCAAATAATATGTTTTTCTAACCAAACTGATTCAGTAGAATCAAAGGTTCTCAATTGGTTTTTCTCGGAACGAAAAAAAATGCTGCAGGTATCGTTTTTAAGAGTCCTTCTAACTTCTGTATTGGTTTTAGGATGAATCTAAACTTTGACTTTATCTATACTACAACAACATCAATATTTTGCAAATTTCCCGGAATTACAACAATTACAAAAAATTATTTATGTTGTTTTTTTATTGAAATACTATGTTTATTGTAGACGAGCCAAAAAAAAAACATTTTTTGTGATTGTTGTAGTTACGAGAGATTTTCAAAGTATTGAAATATTGTGGTTGTTGTGGACGAGCGAAAGGTCTGAGCTGACTGCGCTTGGCTCAGTGATTTTTAACGCTAACACCCTTAGTCTGGTTAACAACTTTTAGTTTTTTTAAAAAAGTCTCACCAACTTCTTTTAAATATTAAATTCAGAAAATAAAATGATTTTTTGTACGATTTTTTGAACGATTTTATGAACTTAAAAATATTAAAAGGTTTATAGCTCACATATAAATTTAAAACAGCCTTTACATTCATGTCAGCACAATCGATAGTAATTAATAATTTAATAATAAATCCACCAGATAAGATATGTACAGCAAAACAAGCTACACTGGTAGGAAATAGAAAAAAAAGTAGCATAAAATACTGTACAAGTCATAGGTGGAATATTATAGGGCAAGCTGTTGTACCCTTAAAAGCGAAGCACATTTGTCATTGCCAATTAAAGAGTATGCCCAAAAAGCTAAAAAAGGCGTAATTAAATTGAAACCGCCGACATGAACTTTAATAGTTTTCATTATGAAGTTAGTTCATTGACTGTTTTTTGCTTGTGTAGTACTAATAAAAAATTCCGATTAATTGTAGCTAGCGTATCTCAAAACCAGAGCGTGTTACCAACTAAAAGCAATTTGGCAATTTTTCACAGCAGACGGCGCCAGTGAGTCCTATGATCTATGCATATGGCGATCCTGTACAAAGAACTTTATCTATGTCCAATAACCGGAGTCACGGGTTCGAGTATGGTTTCTGACAAGATTTAAACAAAACTGATCTGATGAGGCTATACACATACATGTTTATTAGGGTGGGCCAAATTGTATGGAGGAAATTTCATCGACCTCGGCTACCCCCCTATGTGGAAGTTCATTCAATTCTATGAATATTTGCTCAAGGAACTATACCTCTGCGTTCAACTTTAGTTCGGCGCATTTTTGATCGAAAATTGTACCTTTCATCAATATTTTTTTTATTTTCATACTAAATTTTAAAAATTTTTATAAAGACAAAAGTAATGTCATTATATGATTTGGCTGGTATTCTGTCACTAATCAATTAAATTAGGTTCTGTTTACATAAAAAGTTCACCTGATGGTGTGGAATTGATGCTATATATTTAAAAAAGTGATATGGGTCAAATAGCCGATTATTATGACCGACTTTCAAAATAAATGATTCATATTTTTGGATGAATTTTTTCAAACAAAACATCAACCTAGGCTGAAAGTTCATTCAATTCTATGAATATTTGCCCAAGAAACCATACCTCTACGTTCAACTTTAGTTCGGCGCATTTTCAATTGAAAATTTTACCTTGCGTTTAATATTTATTTTTATGCTTAATTTTCAAAATTCCTATAGAGCCAAAAGTAATATCATAATATGTTTTAACTGGTACTCTGTCAGTAATCAATAAAATTGGGTTATGTTTTTATGAAAAGTTTACTTGATAGCGTGGAATTGACTATATTTATTCCAAAAAATTATATCGGTCAAATAACCGATTTATTATAAACGATTCATATTTTTACATGGATTTTTGGTATATTGTCCTGTAAAATTAAAAAAGCGGCTAATTTATTTCCTAAAACTGCCACTAGATGTTGCCCTGAAAAAAAACGAGGTAGAGCAATTCTAAGGCCAGATTCGAATACAACTTCTCAAGAAACATCGAAAATAAATATTTTTTATATTTTGTGTTGAGTATACCTCATATAAAGGGTGTTTTTTTCAGCTCGATAGAACTTGAACTTGTAAAAAAATAACACAAAAAATTTAATTTTGACGAAAATTTTTTTTTTCTGTTTCAGTATACTCTGGCAAATCATCATTAATATACTCACGCTTGAACAACGCTACGAGATTATCCAAATTTTCTTTGAAAAACAGTCGTCGATTCGCGCAACTTATAGACAACTTAGTGATTATTATGGCGCACATAATCGTCCATAATTTTTGGCTTAATGCGTTTTTTCATAAGCAAAATTGCCTCATGTGGAGTAAGACCAATCCACGGAGGCTATACAGACTCCATTACATCCATAAAAATTCACTTTTTGTTGCGGTTTACACGCTGGTGGCATCATCGAACCTTATTTGTTCGAAAATGAGGCTAGAGCTCACGTTACGGTCAATGGAAATCCTTACCGCACCATGATCAATGATTTTTTGTTTGAATATAGGGTTAACATTGATCTAGATAAGATGAGGTTTCAACAGGATGGCGCTACGTGCTATACGGTGACCGCAAGGATCGACTTATTGCAATCAAGATTTGGCGATTAGTTGATTTCGAGTAATGTACCTGTCAATTGGCCTTCAAGGTCGCGCGATTTGACACCTCTCAACTATTTTCTGTAGGGCTTCGTGAAGTCGCTGGCTTATGCTGATAAACCATCAACAATTGACGCATTGGAGGCCAGCATTGATCAAGTTATTCGTGACATACGGCCAGCAGTGCTCGAAAAAGTGGCCCAAAGTTGGACCTCCAGAATGCGCTTTGTCAAGAACAGCCGCTATGCCCATATGACCGAAATCATTTTCAAATGTTAATGCCATTTATTGATCTTTGAAGTAAAAAAAATTTTTGATTACAATATAATTTTTTGTGTTATTTTTTACAATTTCAAGTTCTATCGGGCTCAAAAAACACTCTTTATGTGACGAAGAACCTATAAAAATCAATATAGAATTTAACCTTAAACAACATATCAAAGTCTGTCCTCTCAATTTTTCTGAGCAATTATGTAAATTGGGGTTTTCCACGAGAAGAAGCAGGGAAAAAAAATTTTGTTGATTTTTCTGATTTTAGTAATATTTGATTATGTTATACCTATATGCGAATATGTCCCCGATCCAGATACAAAATATTCTTACAGTATAAAGTCTGGATAACCAAATTCTATGTAACGCATACCTGCCGATAACTCAAAATTTTAAGGCCCTCTAGTTCGTTAACCAGACTTTATACTGTAAAAATATTTTGTAATTGGACCAAGGACATATATATATAGGTATAACATAATCAAATATACATAACTAAAATCGGAAACATCAAAATTTTTTTAATAATAATAATTTACTATTTAGATCATGCAGTAATTTTCGAAAATATAATTCTTTGAAAATTTAGTAACAAAGGTACCCTAACTCATCCTACCTAACAATTAATCAAATTTAAAGAAAAACGTAGAATACAGTATATGAGAGCTCAAAGCAACTAATCCGATGGGAAGAGCATTCTTTCAAAACCTTAAGTCTCACTTTTACACAGCACAGTTCTCGCGCCCATCCATCTTAACGATATCATAGATAAATCTCTTAATGTAGAGCACTTTGGTGGAACTTAAGCACACAACTAGAAGATTTTGACTATGGCTTACATTTATATACATTTGAACATATTGGGGGTTATCGCTAATAAGTGTTTGCGGGGAGTTTTTCTCAGACTTCCGTGCTGGAATCATTCAAACAAAAGATCACTTTTAAGGTTGGTAAGAATGACATTAAAAATCGTAGATTTGTACACTCATGTCAAGGAAACATCATATCTATGAACGCGAGAAGGAAGTGGGGACATAATGGTAAGAGTTTGTAAAAAAACGTCATGTTTGCTCAATTTGAAGATTTTCAGATATTTCCACTTAAACGAAAGTTGAACTTTTTAATATAAATGTTCAAAAATTGAATTGGTAAATCGACCCTATTGTTCGGGTGAAAAACATTGCTTGTTTCCGACCAACTAATGAGGAAGTTGCAAGTCAAAAAATGATTAAGACATATTCTACAATTCTAATAGAGGGCAGATAATTGAATTATAATTCAAGCTTCGGAAATGGGGGGTGAACTAAAAGTACTCTCCGGAAAACATTCAACACATATTCCAACCAGATCTTTAGTGGAATTCATAAGGCAGTACAGTATATATGGACACATGGGACAAAAGTAACCTTGACAAGAATCACAAAAACCATGGAGATAAATCAAACTCAGGGCAAATGATTTCATTTGAAGAATATTCTTATTTTCGTCGCTGAGGGCATGAGTTATAGGAAAATATATTGCGCGATTCATATAACTTACATTACACATATTCATTTGCTTTTATCCTCATAAATGTGTTATTTTTGTAAATATTTATTAAGCTTGTAATTTAAATGCGACAAAAGTATATTATTCGTATAATTTTTAACCCAAATGTTGGCATTGGCATAAATGTCTCATACAATTGACATATTGAAATAATTAAAATTTTCAATGTAACAAGTTAATTGAATTGAATAAAAAATAGTGTCATCCAAAGAGTATCATATTAATAATTGTGTATTTTTACAGTACGCACATATACATAACAAAAAATACTTTGTCATGGTGTGTAAAGTTATAGATTATGCATTATAACAATACGCTGTCATTTTGATGTCAATTTTTAATTAAGTCAAATAAAGTTACACTTAAAAAGTGATTAAATGGATTAATTTTTAAAATTCGCCTTTATCATTTGTTGTTTTTAATTTTTGTAAAGTGAAATGGTTCATAAAAAATTCAATGCTTTATTTTATAAATAAGTGATGCATGTAAATAATCCCTAGAAGCATCTTCTATGCATATTTGATACACACTTTTCAGTGTATTCTCTATTTTTTTTTTCTGTGTGCTTTTCAACATTTTCAATCAAATCATAAAACTAAACCACACTCGTCCCTTCTCAGAAACAGCATGTGAAATTCACCAAAAAATTAAACAAGAAAAAAATTGTCATCATTCCTTGCAACTCTTGCCAACACTTTAATACGCATTCTTAGCCACACCAACTAACCACAAATGACAATTTTACTTTCCGATTCATTTCCGACCCCTATATCCTATACCAAATCTGTGGTTTTCGGACTCAACTGGCAGCTGTCATTTTTGGCTTCACACTGAAATAAGTCATGCAATGGCTGTGCAACTGAGCAGCGATAGTTCGAACAAAGCAGCCAAAACGAGGAAGCACTAAAAAAGGGAGCGCAAAATATTAGAAAGACACACACATACAGGGAAAAAAATGCAAATCAAAGCCAACATGAAAAAGTCGTTTAAAGGATCAGCTGCATGTGCGCCAAAAAATGAAGAAAACTAAAAAACAAAAACACAAAAAGTGCATAAAAACTAACACTCTCACAATTACAGCAAGGACACAATATGCTGGAAGGAAAATTGAAGCTTAAGACAAAATGTGGGGTATGTCATAAACAGGGTTGCCAACGCAGTGGAATTATTGCTGCGTATATTTGCAAACTAAGTATTTAAAAAATACAACACTTAAACATTGTTAATGATTCATTCAAGATAAAAGGTAATATTTTGCCCAAGTTCGGTGGGCTACATTCGATTTTGAGCCTTATATAAATTTAAGTCTAATATGTCAAATCTACCCAGTCAATAGTGGTCACAAAATTGAAAGCTTTCTTATTTTGTTCAATAAATTGTGTTGTGGAAATTATGTGACACTCATGACATTTTACCTTTTTTTCGCGTACTTTTGCAAGAAAAAGTTTTTAATAACAAATATATGTAATAATTTAGCCGATTGCATTTAGATATAATAAAAATTTTATTTTTAATGGATTTATAAATCATGCACTTGTAATTTTTGTGACGTGACACTCCCCAGTGTGCCAGACGATTCATATCTTCGCTTTTTTACCCGTTACGGATCCGTTACTGATCCGTTTGCGGGAGAAATTCCAAAAAATAAAACGATTCGCTTTTTTTTTGGGAATCTCTCCCGCCAACGGATCAGTAACGGATCCGTAACGGATAAAAAAGCGAAGATTTGAACCGTCTGGCACACTGGGTCATGACTTATTCAGTATCAGATCATGCGTAGCAAAAAAAAAGTGTATCCATTATATGTCCAGAAACAATTTTCATTATAAATCACGTAATACTCATAAATGTTACAGTCATGACATTTTGCTTATATGAGTTATTTTTCGAGAAGAGATCTATAATAATAAATATTCGGTTTATTGTAGCTGGTCGCGTTTTAAAAGTAGTAAAAACCTATATTTAATTACATATTATTCTTGGCATACTTACGTCGTGACACTAATGACAATGATTTAACAACAAATCTCTCTTTTTTTGCCACTGATCTTCTTATTTTTTCAAATAAATTCTTTGGTAAATGTAATTGTTTTCAATACAAAACGTTACACTCATAAATGTGACACTCATGATTTTTTTTTTTTTTTTTTTGTATTTTGTAAGAAAAAGTTAATAATAAATGTTTATAAATATAAATGAAGCTCACCGCATTTAAAAGAAATGACACTTTCATTTTAACTGGATATTTAAATCATATACATACATACAACTTGCAATTTTTATGACGTGACACTAATGACAATGATTTAACAATAGATCCTTTTTCTGCCACCGATCCTTTTTTTTCAAGTAAATTCGCTAGTAAAGAAAATTTTTTCTGATAAATAACGTGACACTCATGAAGTTTTTTTCTTTTTTGTGTGCTTTTGGAGAAAGCTTATAATAATAAATATTTTCAAGTATAAATGTAGCTAGTCGAATTTAAAGGTAACGACAGTTTCATTTCATTCTGGATATTTACATGCATTTTTTAACACGTGACACTCATGACAATGGATTAACAATAAAAACTTTTTTTTTCGCACCTAAGGTTGAGTCCGAGGCAAAATATAAAAATTTTTTAATTTCTTTTCAAACACAGCTTAAAATACAGTTGCAGCTACCAGATAGGTTATATATTTTTGAAATCGGGGAACATGTAGCTTTAACTGCTTTCATAAAATTAACTCAAATGTGATTACAAGAGACTTATTTTCCACAAAATATAAGTATTGATAGAGTAAAAAATAATGACATTACTTATCCAATAACGACGCATTGACACTCATGACATTCTATCAGCAATTTTTTAGAAAAATTTTTAATTAACATAGGGGAACTGATGCTATTGTGGAATAGTTTTTCAATGTGGTATGGTCGCGTATTTCTGATTTGGGAAAGAACCTGCGAACGTCACTGCTTTTATCCTATCAGAAAACATGAAAAACCAGGGATGTGTTGCGGTTATGGACCAAACAAAATTTTTGTGATGTCAATTGAACGAAACGTAAGTCGCGTGTGGTTAATTTTTTTTCTGGATTTTTTGCAAAAAAATTTTGTTAAGAAAAAGTTGCTTTTTGGTGAAGTTTTATTTATATTCAATAAAGGTAAGTCCTAAGTATTGCAATGTTAGTGTTAAACTAAGTATATTCACAAAGTTTCCTATTTGATTTTTACAATTTTGTATTTTCTATTGTAAAAATTGGCCAATGTGGTGTAGCCGGGCTTTGCTAATGTGGTATATGAACACTTCTTGATATTGTTAACATTATTTGATGGCTGTTTATTTTTTAATAAGAACTATGAGTTTGAGAACCAATGTAAATGTTATTATGAACTTATTTCATACCTATCAAACTTTATATTTGGTTGTATGGTTAAGTATACCACATTACCCTACTTACCAGCCCACTTTACAAGTACTGATCAGTATATATGCCACATTGCGCCACCATGTATACCACATTACCTGCCAACTTTTTGAAAACAGCTTATTTGACTTTTTCCAGATTTTGCTCAATAACGTTTTTTAATGAAATTGCACACATTTTATTAAAAAAATTTCTGTAGCCAATACTTCAATGATCAGCATAAAAAAATTTGGCTTAAATTGCTCTAACAGTTCTTTTTCAAATTCCACCTAAACATTAGCTATTCCACAATAGCATCAGTTCCCTTAATGTGCAACAAATTGAGAGAAAAAAATTTAAAAAATTAGGTCTCGATAACCTTTTTTGGTTAGTTTGCGGAGGCTGATTTCGAATCTGGCAACCGATTTTTCCTATCAAGTCTGTGATTTAAATAATCCTTGACTTAAAGTGCAGAAAACGCAAGTCCAGGAAGTATGTAAAACTTATTTTTTCATCAAATGGCCATAATCATTAAACTTTACACTTATACTTTTCAAATTGGATCATTACTTTCTGAGATATCATCAATTAAAGTAAAGATATCTCAATTCCATACCACCAATAATTACTTCAGTTGCGATACATATATTTCAATGGAAGATTTCTTGGAAATTTGTAATCTAATTGAAAAAGGTACAAGATAAAGTCCAAAGAAGAAGAATAGGGCTACTTGATAGGGTTGGCAAAACCAGAATACTGCCTGGGTGAGCCCTATATGCATGAAAAACGCGATTTCTGCACTTAAGAGTAAGAATATTTTGATCCTAGACCTAATAGAAAACTAGTAAGGGTGTAAAATTTGGCCTGGCCAAACATTAAATACCCTACACTGCAGTGTTTTTAAAATTTTGCTCATATGTGTGGTGTTACGCTCTCTTGTCCGAGTTCACCCAGTTTTCGTCCAGAGCTTGGATTTATAGTTTTTAGTGTCTGAGTGAAAAAAGTTTTCAGTATAGCGTTTTGAAGCTTTTGCTCTTGTCCGAGTTCGTTTAGTTTTAGCTTAGAGCGTGCATTTATAGTCTTTAGTATTTTGAAACTTTTGCTTAAATGGGAGGTGCCACGCCCCCTTTTCCGATTCCACCCAATTTTCGTTGAGAGCTTTCATTTATGATTTTTAGTATCTGAGTCGAATTTGGTTCGAATATCTCAAATAACGCTTTCAGTATAACGCTTTGAAGCTTTTTCTTATATGGGAGGTGCCACGCCCTCTTGTCCAAATTCGTTCAGTTTTTTCTCAGAGCTTGCGCTTACAATTCTTAGTATTTATGCGTATTTTGGTTGCATTGTTGTGAAAAATACTCCTAAAATTGCATTTTGAATATATTTTTCGTATGGGCGGTGGGCGTGTCCGTAGACCGATTTCGCTCATTTTCAATCCCCCGAACTATCTTTGACGACGAAGGCAGTGTACACAATTTTATTGAATTATCTTGCTCAATTTTCCCAAAAATTGTATTTCAACACACAGCCACCCAGCCAGCCAGCCAGCCAGCCAGACAGACAGACATGGCTATATCGACTCAAGATGTGACGCTGATCAAGAATATATATACTTTTCTATATCTGCCTCGCCTCCTTCTCTGCGTTACAAACGGAAGGACAAAGTGAATATACCCTGGGTGTAGCGACAGCAAATAAATCAAAATAGGTTTGGGAGATCTTATTCAAAATTTCGTGTTGCACAGTGTTATTCTTAATTTATTTCTTGACATGTTTATAAACATTGCCTTAAGACTTGGTTTAGAAACAATGTTTATACCATTTTTAACACACTTTTTCCAAAACAATTGATGCATATAAGCATGCAAATCATAAAATAAGCTTTTTATCCCAATTAGTTGGCAACTCTAGATTGCATAAAGTGTAATGTAAACAAAACGCTCGAATATGTATTCACTAAAGATGTTGACGACGATGACTATGAAGGCACTGATGACTATGAAGACATGATGGTGATGATGAGAATTGTTCTACAATGAAGACGGTGTTGTACGATGATGATGATGTGCAAGATGACGACGACGACGAAGATGATGATGATGATGATTTTGCAATTCGCAGCATGAGTTGGCAAATGTAAAACAAACAAACACTTGTAACTTGTTACTGTTCATGAATATCCTTAGCTGATTACATGAAATAAAACAAAACACTGTATAACAGAGAATTAATTTCCACAACAAAAGTTGCAATTTTTTTTTTTTAAGCTTAAAATGGATTGAAATCTAGCGAGAAAAAGTTGCAATATTTTTTGCATAAAAAGTAAACGTTGAGTTTCACTGCTCAAATTGCAACATCAAAAAGAAGAAAAAATCAGAGTGTGGTAAAATAAAATCAGTGAATATTAAGAGATTTTTGTGCATGTTGTTATTCCAAACATTTTGCTCCAGTCGAGCGTAAGGAAATAAAACTAAATATTAAGTAAAGAGTTTTCTTGTTATTTGCACAACTGCATTGGTGGCATGTTCTTTTCTTTTACAGCCACTTGGTGCTGGCGCATGTCGCAGTCCAGATCGCTGCACCACTGTTGTTTGGCACACAAACGACAGATAGAGTCTTTTCATTTGGCATCTTACAAAATGTTTCTTTATTGGGAATTCAAATTCAAATCCTGTAAACCTTTAGCACTTTCCCACCCTTGGGGTGGGGCTCCATGCATTTACATGCTACTCTAATGAAAATGTATGTATGTAGGAATGTCCTTTTGGTACTACTACCGTGTGCCTTGGTGTGTTTGTGTACCGAAAAATATTTGTTTATGTTTTTATAACTTTCAAAAATATGTACAAAACTCAAAAGTGTACTTTAAATACTTTATAATTTGTGTTTATTTTTTGTTTTGAAAATTTCATTGCAAAAGTTTTTTGCCGCTCTAAAGTTGTCGAAAATTATACAATTTTCTCTGAAAAGTCCTTGTTAAAGTTTAGTGTAATGGTAAATTTGTTGAAATAATTTGAAATATGTTATATTTTGTGTGTAAACATGTTTTTGAAAACTTTATAAAATTTAAGAAAAGTTTTTTTGCTTTAAATAAATGCAAAATATTATGTGCCAATTTGTAGAGCAAAGTCTTGAAGCATTTTGCGGAAAGAAAATGTTAAAAACAAATTAAGTGTTTATTATAGCTTGAAGTGATACTTATTACTGGCTCACCCTTTACTATGACTAAAGATTTGGTATCAAAATATTTATATAAAAATCTAAATAGAAAACTTTCTCACAATTTTAAAATTTGGATTCTATTTCTGAATTACTTTAATGCAGTTTCTATACATTGAAACAAATCGACCAAAATTTCAAGGTTTCACCTTTGAAACACTCCTTAATTTTATATATCATTATTTTTACGAAATTTGTAGCTGTTTATTTCTCTCATATATTAAGGACGCGATCAGTGTGCACGCTTTCAGCAAAGTTGCGCTTAAAGCAACGCTTTAGCTTTAAAACAGTTTTGAATGATTTGTAAGGAAAAAGCGCAACGCGATCATAGTGAAAGCACTCCGATGCCTGAACTTAAGCGTTATGGCGCTTTGGAACTATTTTTAAAACTTTGCAGTGCCGCAAACACAGGAAGCGCCAGGTACTCTTTAATTTGCAATTTTATGTGTGTTTTCTGTCGTACAGAAAATGAAATGCAACCAAAATACACATAAATACTACGAACTGAACTCGAGAGAGAACGGATGTGTTTGAACAGCGTAAAGTTTTGAAATATTATAATTTTTAAATAATGAATATGAGTTGCCACGCAAATTGTAATAAATGCACCCGTGTGATTGACGATTCTTTTTTGCAATGTGTCGCTGGTTGTAAATTGTACTTTCACGCAAATTGTGTTAATATCGATGCAAAAACTTTAAAAGCAATAAACAATATTACAATCATTTTTTGGCTTTGTGACTCTTGTTCGAGTGTTTCAAATATTGGTCTAATGCCTAAAGTCTGTTCTATGTCAGAGTGTTGAGATCTCTGACCAAAAAAGGCAACAGTCTACTTTTTATTGTGCGCGCTCAAATTTAACCGATGTTGAATCATCACCTCAATCGGTAGATGCTCAGCAACATATGCAACAAGAGCAGATTCAGCAAGTGGAAAAAGAGCAAGTACAGCAGATCAAAGTTCAACATCAATTACAACAAGAACTTGCTGAAACATCTGAGAAATCAAATAAGCAACAGAAGCAGCAGGTAAAACCAAAGCAACTGAAGCAGCAAGCAAAACCAACACACCGGAACAACAAAATTTGTCAAACAATAAAAAGCAGTAAAATGTAGCTATAGCCGGCAGTTCCTGTTCTGGTAGCACGCTTCGCGCTGCAGTTACTAATATAAGTTTCCATGTTGCCAATTTGCATAAAGACACTACCGTCAATAATTTGGTGGATCATATAGCTAAAATCCTTTCCATAAATTCGGATGAAATTAAATGTTATCCTCTTACTAAACTAGGTGCAGATTTATCATTATTAAAATCAATAAGCATTTTAATCATCCTTCGGATTATATGCAAGTAAAATTTTTTTTTCCTAATTCTCTCATCAGTATCAGTATCTGTAACTTAGTTTTTATTTGATCGAGTCTATTAGAATAACAAAATCAAAACCTTTAGTATAGTTGACTCTTTAACACTGAAAATGAAAGTTCTGCTTCAAGTGTTTTGGTATTTACTTTCAGAATGTCACTTTTTGTTGGGGTTCCAGCAGAAAAACTACTTCCTCCTATGTCTTGTTCTGTATTCTGAAGCCAACAATTCTTACCAAATTCACCCACATGTCACTTCCGCATAGCCTTATCAATTTGAAAAGCCTTTATACGTTAAGAAACAACCGCCTTGATATGAATTCAACCTGGATATGAAGATGATCTACCAGCTGAAATTTCTTCATATACCTGATCGGCTTTCTTCCTGTGAACCGATTGGTTCCATGACTTTCGAATGATGATACCATATTCTCAACGACTGAATGTTTTTAAGAGAGAAAGTAAAAGCATGACATATTTCGTTCAGGAGGGGATAACCTTCGGCAAAACGCTCATTGCTATTCAGGTTGTTATTTTGACAGATGTCTAGGTACATGTGCTGCCCATCACAAATTTGTATTAGCCCCCTGAGTAAGTAAGGTCTCCATCGGCATGATTTGGTGGTAATAAAACAAAATTGACAGTTTTATATCCCATGGCATCATCTTTTCCATCCAAAACTTCCAAAATTCTCTCCACAAGAGGCAGTTTTCTGAGTAAGAAAAATAAAATTTTATAACTCGGATTGCACTAACGTCCTTCCAGAAGGATTTTCGAAATAACGGAAGTTGCTGATTACAGAAATGGCAATATTTAATCTTATTCATTATAAGCGCTAAATAGAGAGTTGAGACAACTGAAAAATCAAGACAATACATAAAAAAACTTAACAGGTAATTAGCCATGAACGGCGAAATCGTTGTAATCGCTGCACAGTGATCCGAAAGGCTAATCTAGATGGAATAAAGTCATAACTCCTGTTTGAAAACAGCTAAAAGCCTGAAATTTTCAGCAATGTATATTATAAAAAGGGTACTTCATAACAAAAATGGGCGGTATACGTCAAGGGTTTTACTTTATTATGGAAACAATACCTTACTTCAAAATGAATGGTGTACGTCAAGTGGGCGTGGCACATGCGTTCTTTGTTTTTTCACTGATTTGAAGTTTAGTGCAAAAAAAAAATTTTTTAAATTAAAAAATTATTTTTTATTTACTTTATCATCATTATAACAAAGCATCAGATGGTTAACACAACAATTACAATTTACCTGAATAACTTTCAAACATCTTCTTTCCTCGCTTCTTGTTAAATTACCCATTATAAGCTATTTCCGTGTAATAGGTGTGTAACCTAAAAATGCAATAAAAATTGAAGGGGCACCTAGTGACAGCTAATTTTTTCTTCATTATTTACACGACAATTCATAGATAAAAGAAACATAAACAGTTTTGCAATATCGATTAATATGGGTAGCTAAAAGCTTAACTAAACTTTGGGCTACACAAAAAAGCAGTACAAAAACAATACACTTTTTACATTAATTTTTTCTCCCCAAAAAATATTTTAATTGAACACGTATTTACAGTAGAATTAACTCATACCTGACTTAATTCAGGAAAAAAACAATAATTTAAAAAAGTTTTCTAGTTCACTCACACGAACTCTTCAAAGATGCTGCTCAAAATAGACTATGGTCTTATAATAACTGCATCAATGCAATTGCTCATGTTTCGATCAACATAGCAATAAAATAATGCGTAAGTGTAAACAAACAATATACCGTTATGAACTGTGAAAAACTAGAAAATTGATTTTATTCCATCTAGATTGACCTTTCGGACCACTGTGCGCTGTTGAGAAACAGGCATAACTTATAAGCCGCACTACTCACTTTTCGACAACCAAATAAAACAACCGCTATTTCTCTTCCGTTAGGATCTCAACAGCAGTTAAAAATCAAATTTAAGTCCACCGACAAGCTTTAATAAGAAGAAAACATCAAAATACCGATGAAAGTCCCGAAACTTCTAGATCTTCGCTACGCTTTTCTCTGAGAGGCACTTCGTTTAAAGCGTGCACTCTGATCGTGACCTAAGGCCATTGTTGTACTACATATGAATTCATGGTTAATCATACCACAAGTAAGTATATCTAATATGTTTTTGTTATTAATTAGCTTGAAACAAGCATAACATCTGCAAAAATAAAGATAAATTAAAATTTTAAATGCCGGTTTCAAAGTAAAACCTTGAAGCTTTAAAAATTTAAAACTATTTTCATAACTTAATAAATTTCATACGTGTAGAAGAGAAAGAGTCAGCTTAAGTTTAAAGTTTTGATTTTTTAATCACGTTTGTTATACATTTTCTTAAAATTTTTATTTTCCCATATCTTATCTGAGATTATTGAAATTCAAAAAAAAGATAAAATTTCTAAAATTGCTTATGAGCTTTAAATGAAATTTGGTAAAGTAAAAGTATTAATTGTTTGCGGAGTAAACGTAACATTTTATTAAAGTGCGAACTGAAAACTTATAAAAAAACTACCAAATATTTGAAACTACAATCCTTTTAAGCTTCTGTTTAAGGCCCTAGGCAGCCTTTTGGAAAGCGTAAATTTTAATCCGTGGGGCTCAATATTGCCAAAAATCATTAATATTTTTATGCAGTTTCGGTTTTTTGTAATTTTTTGTTCAGCAATCAGCTCAAAATTGATTTACACATTTTAATATTTCATATGCCAATTACGCGATTTGCTACTTTTTTCAATAGCATTTAAATTAAATCACAAATTTTTTTTTAATGTAAATGTTCGTTTACTGAAAACTTTCAATGTAGTCGATATATATTTTTTGTAAATAAAAATAAATAAAAATCAACTTTCAATTTATAAATACAAAATGCTTGCATGCGCAAAAGTTATAATTTATACATGAATAAAGGAAATGTATGAATATAGTTATATTATACACTCGTGGAAAAATTAGTATTATTTTGGGCAATAAAAATAACATTATCTACTAATGTATACAATCATTTTATGTTTGAAAATAGCAAACATATTTGCATAATTTATGATTAAGTCTTAAACGACATTTTTGTCTATCAGTGTATAAACATCAACGCAGAAGTTTTTTTACGTTTGCATAAATAATGTTTCTTATATTTAATTGATAAAATTAGCCTAATTGTGTGCGAAATTACAAAAAACAAAAAAAAAAAAACAAAGCGAACAACAATTTATGCGTGACAATTTATATCACACTAATTTGATCAATTAAGCTGATGATAATAAAATCGATAATGCTAAGTTTTATTTATTTAAGAGTTGATAGAACTAATGGTATTAACATATTATGTTGATTTGAATAAATTGACAATATTTTTTGGAATTTATTTCGATACTCTTCGGCAAATGTTGCTTTAAGAAGTTTTTTAAAGTGGTACAAGCCAATTTAGAAGCTATAACTTTTCATAAAAATTTTTAAAATTTCTTATAAAAAATGCAGTTTTTAATAAACAAATAGATATTAAAGCAATATCTACCCATAAATAAAATCAAAATTCTTACACAGAATTGTACTCCGAAATCTGCACAATTTTTTATTGAAAAAAATTTCAGGAATATTCATTATTGAAAAAGTTACGCGTACTTCTATGCTGCCACAAAGGCGCCTTGTCTATATGATTTTTCATTTCACCGCTGCATGTCGTCTCATCATGTGTGCATAGGCAAGGTGCCTATGTAGTGGCATATAAGTACGCATACCTTTTTTATTAATGAAATTTCTTCCAGCAAGTAGTGTTATGCCAACTGACTATCAACAAAAGCAATCGCCGAAGTGAAGATGTAAAGTTTTCAAGAAAAATTAAAAAAAAAAAAAAAATCGATACCTTGCTGACTGTGCTTATTTTGAAAGTAAAAAAATGATTTAATTGAAATACTTCCAAGCACAAAAAATCGTTTAAGCACCTTATCAAAACCTCAATAATAACAGAAATTCAATTTCAATAAATATGCGTTTGCCCAAAGGACAATGCTAATGGTACAAAAATGAAGAGCACTTCATCACCGCATTTTTTTTCCAGCAAAACAAAGACAAAGGATATAACTCATTTAAAACAATAATTAAAAACTGAAAATAGAATTGGTATCAAAAAAAAAAAAAAAAAAAAACGAAATCCCATTGTTTTCTCGACGCAATTTGTGTGCTTCAACTGCTTAAGCCACCAACAAATTCACATCCTATTGTGTTCTTTCTCCCCGTTGTTTTTTCTGTCATTTTGACTTTTTAGTTTTGTCTTTGCCACACAAGTATTGTGTAAATAATTCTCTATATGTATGTATGTATCTGTGTACCTTGTCAAACCTTGTGCCCTAAGCAGCTATTCAGGGAAGAGTAAATAGACAAACAATTGGACAGATACGGCAAAACGGCATCGCGAAAAAGCAACTCACTCAGTCATTGAAGTCATTGTCACACCATTCTTCTTCACTGTCATTTCGTACGGTTTTTGTTTTGTTTTTGGAGCACAGAATACGCTTAAGGTGGATTACCAGGATTACGCGAGCTAAAAACAGAAAAACTAAAAACAACAAAAACAAACAAAAGAAGCAATATCGAAAAAAAGCACAGAACAAACGACAGTGTACAGAGAAAAGGCAAAATTGTACTAATGGGAAATTTGAGACAACCTTTTGAAAAATCATTCAGGTTATTTTTCGTTTATGGGCGTTTTGTATTTTACATAGTCTTGTTAATGTACAGTGGGGCGAATTTAAGCGATGAAATGTTGAAGAAAACTAAAGTCACTTCGCAGAAAAGAGAAAGTTTTTCGAAATAAGAACTAAGTAATAGAACTAATATTTCGACAATATATTACGTGAAATTGAAGTTTTGGTTCCAGTGAAAAATATTTTTTTTTTTTAAACTTTTTTTCTTGATTATTTTTTGAACATTTTGGACATTTTTTTTTGTAAAAATTTTTTTCTAGATTTTTGTAATTTTTTTCTTAAATGTGCATTGCGCCTACTTTTTAACGATTTAAAAACGATATACAACCTAAGTATTTTGATAGAGTAGAGCCAATCAAGTGTACCATACCTTGGAAAAAAGGTGGGCGAAGCAAGCTATACAATCCATTTTGCTGAAGAATATTATGACATTTAATTGAAACTAGTATCGCCTGTGGCCAAAATTTGGCCTTTTACTTTGAGATAGATACATTTTTTCCGAATACCGTTTGGTAAAAAAGAAAGCCAGAACATTGAGTATTCATTAATCGTAGCAACATTTTTTATATGCAGCAGGCTCAGTATATCTTAAAACCGAATAACATAAAAATTGGTGTAGTGCTTGTACCAAAAAATATCGGAAAACATCCAAAATATCAAAAAGATCTCAAAAGTATCGATAAACATCGGTGTGTATATCGGTAAAAGTCCAAAAGTATCGAGAAACATCCAAAATATCGGTAAAAGTCCAAAAGCATCGAAAAGTATCGAGAAACGTCCAAAATATCGATAAAAGTCCAAAAGTATCGAGAAACATCCCAAATATCGATAAAAATCCAAAAGAATCGAGAAATATCTAAAATATCGGTAAAAGTCCCAAAGTATCGAAAAACATCCAAAATATCGGTAAAAGTCCAAAAGTATTGAGAAACATCCAAAATATCGATAAAAAAGCAAAAGTATCGAGAAACATCCAAATAAAGATATAAGTCCAAAAGTATCGAGAAACATTCAAAATATCGATAAAAGTCCAAAAGTATCGAGAAACATTCAAAATATCGATAAAAGTTCAAAAGTATCGAAAAACATACAAAATATCGATAAAAGTGCAAAAGTATCGAGAAAGCCCAAAATATCGATAAAAGTCCAAAATTATCGAAAAACATCCAAAGTATCGATAAAAGTGCAAAAGTATCGAGAAACATCCAAAATGTCGATAAAATTCGAAAAGTATCGAGAAACATCCAAAATATCGGTAAAAGCCCAAAAGTATCGAAAAACATCCAAAATATCGGTAAAATTCCAAAAGCATCGAGAAACATCCAAAATATCGGTAAAAGTCCAAAAGTATCGAGAAACATCCCAAATATCGATAAAAATCCAAAAGTATCGAGAAACATCCAACATATCGGTAAAAGTCCAAAAGCTTCGAGAAACATCAAAAATATCGATAAAAGTCCAGAAGTATCGAAAAACATCTAAAATATCGCCAGAGCTCCAAAATATCTAAAAACATCTATTATATCGATGCAGACAGAGCGTGGACAGAGTGCAACGAAACAGGTTTTTGCACGAAAGAGAAAAACAACAACAACAAAATTTCTCTCACTCCACTATGTCATGCACTTTCTTACCAGCACAGCATAACATTGTGCATGCTGATGTTGTTGTAATTATATGGGAAACTTTAATCTTGCTTTTAAATGCCTTAATGGCAACTTATGAGGATAATTTTTGGATTCGTGCATTCTACACCACAATACCTTTAATATAAAAAAAATATCGAAAATCGGTTAAATGGTTAGCTCGCAAAATGGGCGCAAAAAAAAACTGTTCACGTATTAATATATAGAAATATTAAGTGTAATTTTTTCTACTCGCACATTTTACTCTGAACTGAAGTATTTGATACAAAAATTTCATGATTTAAATCTTCTCTGTACACTAGACCGTAGCACTCTACAGGCAAAACAAAAGTTCATCGTGTACCATCTAATTTTGCTATTCGTCTTTGGAAATTTTTTTATACTCTACACTAGACCGGTGCGTTTTGGACGAAAGTTTAAAATTTGTCGCGCAACCGGCAGAATTGTAATGTTTAACTATCGACATGAAGACTGCCGCAACCCTAGCTCTGAGAGATGACGGGAAGGGGTGTCGATATATTTTTGAAGGTTGAAAAACGTGGTTTAAAAATGCATGCTCATAGGTCCGAAGTGAATCAATTCTCAGCTTCGTAGTAGGTCGAAAACTGAAATCCAAGACATAACTTCTCATGTATTTTTTCCCGTAGAATCGAATGGTATCCGTAGTTTTCTGATTGGACGTTTATTTTTGATGTTAAGTGAACTTTTCAGCTCAAAAAAGTCGAAATTTATCCAAATCCCCTGTTTGAGCACTCCACAATTGAACAGAAAAAATCTTAGAAAAATTTTAAATACACATTTTGTTAGGATTTTTTTTGACAAATCCAGTGGTACCATCTTTTTTGCGCTACAGCATTATTTTCATTCATGAAAAACGAATTTTTGTTTTTTATTATCAAAAAATGTCACGAAATCGGGCGTAAATATTTAGTCAACGACGGTTCCCAACGTCCGGACGGTTTTTTTTTTCGGTGCCCCATAGTAAAATTTGTTTAGAATATTTTTGGAAATTTTTTTAACCCATTATAAACAAGTTTTTGAAAAAGGGGTCAAAAAGACCCTTAAAAACGGGATATAATGGGTTAAGATGTTCACTTAACTTAATGTAGAATCAAGCATGGAACAATATTTTAAGACATCTTAACCCATTATAAACAAGTTTTTGCAAAGGGGTCGAAAAGACACTTAAAAACGGGATATAATGGGTTAAGATGATCACATAACTTAACGTAGAATCAAGCATGGAACAATATTAAGGAACATTTAAACCCATTATAATGCGTTTTTAAGGGTCTTTTCGACCCCATTTTCCAAAAACTTGTTTATAATGGGTTGAAATGTTCTAAAATATTGTTCCATGCTTGATTCTACGTTAAGTTATGTGAACAACTTAACCCATTATACCCCGTTTTTAAGGGTCTTTTTGACCCCTGAACAAGCGGTTCGTAAAATTTCACCACCTGAAGTAAATGTTTCGCGACAAATTGTGCAGACATCTTGTCCATCTGATCGACGACCTTCAAGACTGTGACGTAAAGGCATTTTTAAAAAGATTTCAGAAAACGCAATCGAATTATCAAAATTATTATAAAGATTCAAATTTCTTTCAAAGTATCGATATATGAGTTTTAAGTGGTCCTACTCTTAAATAGCTATATGGTTGTGTTAGGAAAAAAAAAAAATAAATTTTTGGTTCCAAAAACGTAAAAGGTGTGAATAATTTACGATCTTCATTGATATTTCAACTTTGTACTTTGTACATGGATGCGAACGAAGAAAACGTACCTTCATTAACCACATAATTCCTATGTACATCGAACAATGTGATCACAAGACCATGAATGAGGTGAACGTATGAATACTTGACAGCATATAGCCCTTTTTCATTACGTATATGCACCATAATAAATTAAATTACAAAAAATCAAAAATATTTGAGTCAGACAAACGAGCATTAAGCTCATTAATACTGCATATTCTCAAAATACTATATCCTCACAAAAAAACAAAATAAATAAAAATAGCTCACAATTTTGGTATTTGACCTACAGATGGTATTAAGGATAATCTTGGACCCCACAAATATTGTATGGGCCCCACGTTGGGCGCCATTTCTGTTATGAAACTACCAGTAAATCGCCTGCTGGCCAAAAATCTTAGAATGCCACAGTGGTTGTTTGCTTGGTGTAAATAGGGGTAGAAATTTCAAGCGTCAATAAAGAAAAATTGACTATATGATCCTTCAGCTACTACCGCGTGCACCTTGCTTATCCCGGAGCTTCAGTGTTGTAGGTTCGTTTCTATAATAGCTGAGAGGACTTGCAAACAACTGCACAGTCTAGTAGTCCCAACTAGAAAATTTGTGCACACGAAAAGGAAAAAAAAAATACAGAACCAGATTCACAAATAAAGGAAAACTATTTTTATTTCACATCTACTATGTCATGAAACCAAGAAACCTAAATATGTGGTAGCTGAATGATATTTTGGCTACCCTGGACCCACCCTTTTCCTTTGGTTTTTATAAGCTGGTACTAAAAACCCCATTATTTCATCCACACAACCGAACTAAATAATTTCGGACCACAAAATTTTCTTCAATTTAGTTCATTATAATTTTTATTAAAAGTAAATTAATTAAAAATAGTTCTTATTATTAAACATTTGTTCTTACGAAAAAAAAAACAATGTAAAGCAAGAAAAAATTAAAATAAATGAAAAGTTTGTTTTAGCAATTTTGTTGCATTAAAATATATATGTATGTATACATATAAAACATAAAAAAAAAACTATAAACAGATTTAAACCAAAATTACTTTACTTATATAAAGAAAACAAAACTTACAACTAAAATAAAACATATGAATAAAGGGGTAAATTAGGGTTAAAACATAATTGCAACAAAATTGCTAAAACAAACTTTTCATTTATTTTAATTTTTTCTTGCTTTACATTGTTTTTTTTTTCGTAAGAACAAATGTTTAATAATAAGAACTATTTTTAATTAATTTACTTTTAATAAAAATTATAATGAACTAAATTGAAGAAAATTTTGTGGTCCGAAATTATTTAGTTCGGTTGTGTGGGTGAAATAATGGGGTTTTTAGTACCAGCTTATAAAAACCAAAGGAAAAGGGTGGGTCCAGGGTAGCCAAAATATCATTCAGCTACCACATATTTAGGTTTCTTGGTTTCATGACATAGTAGATGTGAAATAAAAATAGTTTTCCTTTATTTGTGAATCTGGTTCTGTATTTTTTTTTTTCCTTTTCGTGTGCACAAATTTTCTAGTTGGGACTACTAGACTGTGCAGTTGTTTGCGAGTCCTCTCAGCTATTATAGAAACGAACCTACAACACTGAAGCTCCGGGATAAGCAAGGTGCACGCGGTAGTAGCTGAAGGATCATATAGTCAATTTTTCTTTATTGACGCTTGAAATTTCTACCCCTATTTACACCAAGCAAACAACCACTGTGGCATTCTAAGATTTTTGGCCAGCAGGCGATTTACTGGTAGTTTCATAACACCCCTTTTTCAAAAACTTGTTTATAATGGGTTAAAAATAATTCCAAAAATATTCCAAAAAAATTTTACTAGGGGGCACTGAAGAAAAAAAACCGTCCAAACGTTGGGAACCGTCGTTGACTAAATATTTACGCCCGATTTCGTGATAGTTTTTGATAATAAAAATCAAAAATTCGTTTTTCATGAATGAAAATAATGTTGTAACGCAAAAAAAAATGGTACTACTGGATTTGTCAGAAAAAATCCTAACAGAATGTGTATTTAAATTTTTCTAAGATTTTTTCTGTTCAATTGTGGAGTGCTCAAACAGGGGATTTGGAAAAATTTCGACTTTTTTGAGCTGAGAAGTTCACTTAACGCCAAAAATAAACGTCTAATCAGAAAACTACGGATACCATTCGATTCTACGGGAAAAAATACATGAGAAGCCATGTCTTGGATTTCAGTTTTCGACCAACTACGAAGCTGAGAATTGATTCACTTCGGACCTATGAGCATGCATTTTTAAACCACGTTTTTCAACCTTCGAAAATATATCGACACCCCTTCCCGTCATCTCTCAGAGCTAGGGTGGCGGCAATCTTCATGTCGACAGTTAAACTTTACAATTCTGCCGGTTGCGCGACAAATTTTAAACTTTCGTCCAAAACGCACCGGTCTACTCTACACCCAGGGTATATTCACTTTGTCCTTCCGTTTGTAACGCTGGGAAGGAGGCGTGGCAGATGTAGAAAAGTATATATATTCTTGATCAACGTCACCTCCCGAGTCGATATAGCCATGTCCGTCTGTCTGTCTGGCTCGCTGGCTGGCTGGAAATACATTTTTTGGGAAACTACGTAAGATAATTCAATGAAATTTGGTGCACAGCCTTCGTCGTCAAATTTAACTCGGAGGATTGAAAATGAGCGAAATCGGTCAACGGACATGCCTACCACCCATGCAAAAAATATATTCAAAACGCAACTTTTAGAGTATTTTTTACGATAATGCAACTAAAATACACATAAATGCTACGAATTGTAAGTGCAACCTCTCAGCAAAAACCTGGCGAATTCGCACAAGAGGGCGTGACACCTCCCATATAAGCAAAAGGTTCAAAACGCTATACTGAAAACATTTTTTGAGATAATCAAACCAAATTTCACTCAAATATTAAGAACTATAAATTCAAACTCTGAGAAAAAACTGGGTGAATTCAGACAAGAGGGCGTTTCACCTCCCATATAAGCAAAATTTTCAAAATATATGACATTACTTTTGCCTCGTTTTGGAGTTGCACCATTGTCATTTTGAACGGCTCAAATAATGAATTATTAAAATTAGATAAGACCCCATAATCTTCAAATAGTTGGATAAAGTTTGATGGTTAGAACATAAGTGTTAGGAAAAGTTAGGTCTGGAAACACTGCTAATTGACAGCTATCAACTATTTCTGAAACAGCTGTTCGACTGAGATGGTGCTGTGTAATATAAGTGCTGGTGATCAGGTTTCAGCAGTCAGTCGGCAGCCAGCATTTAGCACGGTGAGTCAGTCCAGTAGGTATATTTAGCCAGTAGTATTAGATGTAAAGTAAGAAAACCAATTCTATAGGCGACGCCGGAGTTGGTCAAATAAGACTAGGGGTAGTATTGTAATTTTGGGATAAGAGCAGATAGACAGAGCGACCTAGCAATAGATATTAGACAGTAGTGTGGTAGAATAAAATTCCTAAAGGCAAAGCCGGGAGTGGTGAAATTAGGAGAAATCGTGAGGATCGGAAATAGTGAACGGAGAGTACTAGGCAGTAGCATAGTTAGACGGTTGTGGTCTGGTAATAAAATTCCTATAGCCAACGCTGGGAGTAGTGGAACCAGGAGGCGATCATAAGAAGGATGAAGATAGTGTTAAATAACGGAAGAAGTGGGAAATTTGACGCTTTTACTCGGCAACGCCGGTAGTTGTGCGAATAGGTGCAGGAGCAGACCTAGTTATGGGGGAGCGGTCACCTTTTCTAAAGGCAATGCCTGAAATGATGGCACGTCAGTGAGCAGGAGATACAGGCGTCCCTTCCCTGTGTATGGGGTAGGATCGCGACTCTTGCCTGCCGACAACAGAGATGGCGCCATTTTGTTATTGTAAGCCATGCGGTTGTTGACTTACATATGTAACAATATATTTAATGAATTAATAATGAAATACGTGATAACGTCTATTAAAAAGAAACTGTTGTGTAATAATTGAAGTTTAACAGATATAATTTCCGTCTTAGCCATTTTCAAAAACATAAATTTTTTGAACGAGTCCTGGCAACCGGTGAGCCCAAGCACCAGCCGAAGAAAGCTACACTACAGTATCACCCTAATATCTGAAAATTAAAGCTTACCATAAATCATTCAAGCATGTTCTGAAATCTGATTTACTTCGGAATCGGAATCAAAGCAATTTTCAAGAGCTCTCAATTCGAACAAATAAGATGGAATCGGATGTGTCTTTCAACAAATAAAATTTGCTAATGTTTCTTTTTCAATTTACCGAAACATAAAGCCAATTTGCTGCTTATTATCGAAATGCGGAGCTCTTGAAAATTGCTTTCATTCCAATTCCGAAGTGAATCGGATTTCAGAACATACCTGATTAAACTTTTCTTCAGAAAGTCTTTCGATTATTCAACTATTAATAAAAATATTTTGAACTCTTTGAAAAAAAAAATGAAGTAAAATTTATAATACACTTGCAACGAATTGGTATCTTAGGATTGTAGTAGCTTTCATACATTTTCGCGAGAGAGAGAAAAAGCGCGTGAGCAAAAAAGAGGTACAAGAAGAGAGCGTAAAATTACCCAGCAGCCAAAAGGAATCTATAGGAATCGAACGTGTAATCAATCGCTGTATGGAACATTAATTCCAGAATTCATTATTCGTAACACGCTACATGTCCTAGGAAAAGAATGATTCTTTTTAAGTGTTCGGGGAATACATTCTATAATTCATACTAAAGTATGAATTATATAATTCATTCTATGTAATATATTATAATACTTATTCCTTCGTAATGCATTAAATAATTTATTCCTAAAGCATAAATTGAAGAATTTATTAGTTTTCGATTCAAAATTCATTTATTTATTCACATAAAAAATATAATAATAAAAATATAATTCACTTCTGCACTATCAACAACACTATTAATATTTTCTTGTAACGGTTCCCTTGCACAATTTCTTTTTTTTTTGATAAAATGCGTCGCCAATGCCTTTTAGAATACATTTTATATTTTTTTTCTAATATTTTATTACAACACAAAACTGAACACAACACACAACAAACAACACGCTACGCGTTACAACACAAAACTGAAATATTTCTGTATAGTGTCAAAATAGTAGGCGACATGAAGGCGGCGTCAGATAACTGTTGCGTAAAGAAAACAATAACACGAACAAAAGAAAATGAAAAAATACATTCCGTCTTCTGCAAATCAATCAATAAGCAAATATTGGCAAAAGAGATTACCGCGTACATTCTTTGGAATACATTATATTTATAACCAAAAATAACGTATTATATAATATATTCTCCAAGTAATAAATTCCATACTTGGCTGCTGGGTGCTTATGTCAGTAAAGTAGCATTTTGTAGTGTACATAACAACTACAGCATATGCACTGAACTGAACTGAAGCAAAGCAAACAAGACAGGTATGTGCAGTATTTTTTTTCATATTCAAGTACTGTCAAGATACTTGCAGACTGAACGGAAGTAATTGATACATAAAAACCGTGTACAAGACGTAACGTATCTTGAAATGAAATTTTTAAAAAATCCAACAAGATGGCTACTAAAAGCAAGCCCCTAATTGAAATCTTATGGTTCCGTTGAGTCAAACAAAACGTTTCAAAAATCAGCTTCACCTCAATTTCCACCCACTGTACATTGTGGTTATGCCGCCATTGTGTCTGACTCTTGCAATGCCATTTAGACAAAAGAACCTTGAGAGTTAAGGTATAAAAAATAAGTGCCTAAATCCGGCTGTTTGCTATTTTCTCACACTTTTTTTTTTTTTTTGTTTGTTTTGTATTTATCCGCTTTGAATTTTCATTTTAGGAAACTTTGGCACAGCAGCGCCATCCGTTGCAGCCATATGCTGCAACGATACCGTATGCCATATTACGTAAATTTTAAGGATTCTTTGAACAAATAAGTCGGATGTAGCCCATTTGTGAAAACATTAAAGTAATAATGTTTAGACAGAAAAAGCACAAAATGCTGCACAAATTTGTTTGTGTTCCACAAATACACGTAGGCAAAGTTGTATGCGAGATAACGCCACACACACACAGCCGCAGAGGCCTTAGCACGGAAAACAAATAAATCGGTGTGGAAAAAAATGTTGAATTGCCAGCGGCACGCTATGGAGCTTAACTCTCTGCTAACAAAAATTGGATTACAGTTTTTGGCCTGATGAAGGTGCATAGAAATTTTTTGGAAAATGCATTCGTGTAGTTGGGCTGACTGTTAAAAAAAAAAAAACAAGTTGACATATAAATTTGAGAAAAAAAATTTCCAAAAGTCTCTTGACATATGGAGTTGGCGCTAACTTTTAGTCGGACACCTACATTGGGGCTTCTGTTTTTTTGATATAGAGCAGTCACATGGTAGTCTATTGTTTCGTGTTCAAAGAGGTAAGAAGATATCACAGCATGAGTACAAAGTTTTACAAGCATGCACTGCACTTAGGGAATTAGTTTTAATCAGTGCATTACTAAGTATTTTTAGCCTTATTTATGCTCCTCCTAGAATTTACAGAACAGCATCATATTTCGATAAGAAAGTAACATGTTTGGAATTATACCTATGTATTAAAAAGACTTACTTTTTAAGAAGAAATTCAAATTTTTATCATTATATGATAGTTTTTTATCTAGAATATTCTGGAATCAATTTTGGCTCCACATGTTTTGGCACCCCTACCGCTGTTTCGAAAAATATAAACCAAAAAATAACTCAGATTTTAATATTTTTTAAATATTTTTTAAGAGATAAACTCATTTTTATCATTACATGATAGTTCTTTATCTATAATATTCTAGAGTAAATTTTGGCTCCACTTGTTTTGGCACTCCCACCGCTGTTTTGAAAAAAACAAACCAATCAGTAACTCAGATTTTTAAAAAAATAACTCTTGCAATATCTTCAGGCTAAGCATAGAATTTGGAATAGTGCCTGAAGATTGGAATAAATAAAGCCCAAGTTGCTTTCATTCCTAAAACAGGCAAAAAGGGGGACCACACGCCCAAAGCCTATCGGCTTATAACTCTAATCTCATTTCTTCTAAAAACAATGGAGAAAATTTTAAATCAGTATCTCAGAAGTGTGTACCTTGTGGCTGCACCTCTACATCCTGAACAATATGCTTATCAACAAAGAAAAGCGACTGAAACCGCCATACATAACCTCACAACCAAAATCGAGAAGGTTTTGGGGGACAAGAACGTAGCCCTCTGTTCATATATTGAAATACAGGGAGCCTATGACAACACGTCTTTTAAGTCAATTGAGGAAGCATTGATTAGAAAGGGAATACTCGAATACGGGACTCACTCCTCTTCACTTTATGGTAAAGAAATAAGTAGCTTGTACGGCGCTAAGACTACCTCAATCACAACAACATAAAGAAGGCAATCTAAAAGAACATGTCAAAATCCTGGATGTATTCTGGGACACACCATGTCGTTCGGACTTCGATAAGTTAGGTAAAAAGTTAATTATCTCTAGAAAATTTAAAGTAATACTCAATAACCGCGCAAAATGGAGGAGGAAGGACATAAATGTAAAACAAGGCTCACAGCTATGGTTCATTAATGAGTTCAAAATGCAAGATGGCAGCGCAAGAGCTGGAGTTGTGGGACTAAGATTCCAAAAAGCAGTTGCAGCTTCCATTTTTCAGGCGCAAGTCCACGCTTTAGAGTTGTGCGCCAGAGAATGTCTAAGAGGGGGCACTGTCGGCACTGACATATACATTTAGTTGAACAGCCAAGCGACTCTAAAATCACTAATGGCTTTTTCAATGCACTCAAAGCTTATCTAAAAGTGTTTTGAACTTCTTCAAGTCCTATCCCGGAGGAATGAAGTTACTCTAGTTTGGATACCAGGGCACGAAGGATATGAAGGCAACGAAAGGATAGACTGCTTGGCCAAGAGGGGCACACTCAATACTTTCATAGGCTTAGAACCCTTTAGCGGAGTAAGCAATAGTTTTAAAAATAACTTTATACGGGAATGGAAAAAGAAAAGCTTCTCCGATCACTGGTGAGCCCAAGAAGGTATGCGACGGGCGAATAGGCTGATCAATACAAGATTAATGTAGAAGCTGTTTTAAATCTAAACATAGAGTGAAATAGTGACAGATCACTGTAAACTCAATTATCACCTGAAAAAGATGAGTTTAGTAGACGATGATTCCTGTAGACTCTGCCTAGAGGACTCGGAAACAGCGGAGCATGTACTATGTACTTGCCCCGCTGCAATGAGACGCAGAGTAAGATACCTAGGTACCGAGATTTTAAATCCAAATGACATATGTAAGTAAAATTAATCCCACGGCAGTGACAAGATTTCTGGAACTGTTCTGATATGGAAAGAGGCTGCACAAAAGATCTTTCAGGTCGCAGTGCAATCCCGAGCCTTTGAATAATAATAATAATAACCTGCAAAGCTGAAACTAATATTTTTGCAGACCAAATATTTTTTCGCCACACAAATATTTTTTTTTTCCCCAATTTTTTTTTTTTATCTATTTCTATTGCTCTTTTTCCAACATCAGAAGTTTTAATTTCCTTCAGTGCATTTAATAACCACCACCTACTTGCTTGAGCACCTTTTTTAGAATTAGGTACATTTTTGGTAATTAACTTTCTGTACTTTCCTCTATGTTATTTTCACACCCTCCCTTCCCCTACATTCAATTCATTTGTACAAAAATTTCCTTAGTTGTTTCATTATCATAGAAATCCCATTGGATTTTTTTCATGTTTTTCATTTATTGCATTCTCTTGGTGAATTTTGTGGCCTTTGCTGCTGTCTGGTATGGGCAACTCTACATGGCACGCATACATGTAAACTTTTTGTTTTTGCCCTTAACTGAATGTGGGAAAATTCAGTTTATCTTGGTTGCTTCAAGTTTATTTGCCTGATACGGTTTCGTATGTTGTTGGCACGTTTTGTTGTCCGGCTTTTATACATTTGGTTGCGCAATCAGTTTGTTTGTTGCTTTATAAGTCTGTGTATTTGCGTATCTATGTGTTTTGTATCTTATGCACTAATTGGCCAGATTAGTTCGGTTATTAATGTGCAATTTCCTGTCGAGTGTGGATCAGTGTGTGTTACAAAAAAGTATACCCTCTTTTGTGGAGCAATAATTGCTCACAACAACTCAAGCGCTTGTTGGGCTGTGTTTTTGGACCTTAAAGCCTTGTTTATTTATCTTTTTGTTTCTATTTTGCTTTCTTTTGCTATTTGCTTATGAGCTTATGAAATTGTGCTGAAAGAGAAATTTTTTTTTTTTTTTTTTTTTGTTAATTACCTTTTCACAATTTAGCCAAAAAGGAAAATATTATATGGTATGTTGGCACATTCAGAGGTATTAAGTATATGTGCCCTCTCAACAGCAATTGTTTGCATTTCTTTGCTGCCCATCATAGGGTTTATGTTATGGTTTATTAGACTCTTGGCCAAAAGGTTGCATTTACATTCGAAAAAACAATGGATATTAAAAATACCAGTCAAGATGGTATGTTTTCCAGGCAATAATAACATTCGGAAGTTTGTAGGTAATGCATAATTAAGAGAAAACAAAAAACACCAGCACATAAATTTGAGGTTAAATGAACGGAATATTTTAACAGAATTGAGAGAAAAATCATTGAAAGTGTTTTCTATAAAACAGTTTTTTGTATCCTTATTGCTTCTGAGATAGAAAAATTGGTCTAAACTTTAAAAAAAAGTAAAGTGCGTGGAACTTGGCACACGTAGAGGTAGTGAAACTTATGTTTCAAAAATGGGCCTGGCATTTATTTGATAATTTCCACTTTTCATAAATTGCAAAATATTCATGTTTGGCACTTCCTGCCAAGTTGTATCAAAATAGCTTCCATCGTTTGCGAGATATAACGGGATACAACAAAAAGTGACGAAAAATGTGTCGCCAAAAAAGTGTCAAAAATTTGTTGCCAAAAAAGTTGTCAAAAAATGTGTCGCCAAAACAAAATATCGAAAATATGTCATCAAAGAGGTTTTGAAATATTAAATTAAAGGTGTCCCATAGAAGTGTCGAAAAATGTGTCTCATTAAAAGTGTAGCAAAAAGCGTCGCACAATACATAAGTGTCGCCAAAAAAGTGGCGAAAACTGTGTGGTCAAAGAAGTGTCCAAAAATGTGTCGTAAAATAAGTGTAGCTAAAAAAAAAAGGTCAAAAAGGTTTCGAAAAATGTGTCTCCAAAAAAGTGTCGAGAAATGCGTTGCAAGATAAGTGTCGAAAAGTGATATGTTACAAAAAGGTCGAAAAAGTGTTCGCAAAATAAGTGTCGAAAAAAGTGTCACCAAAAATGTGTCGCCAAAAAAGTGTCGAAAAATGTGTCTTCAAAAAATTGTGTCATCAAAAAGTGTCAAGAAACTTGTTCCAAAATAAGTATCGAATAATGCATCACAAAAAAGTGTCACAAAATGTGTCATCAAAGAAGTGCCGAAAAATGTGTCGCATTTAAAGTGTAGCAAAAAGCGTCGCACAGTAGGTACATAAATGTCGTCGAAAAAGTGTCGCAAAATGTGTCGCCAAAATAAGTGTTCCTAATATGGTCAAAGAGGGTTCGCGAAATAAGTGCCTCCAAAAAAATCATCAAAAAAGTGTCGAGAAATGCGTTGCAAGATAAGTGTCGAAAATTGATGTGTTAAAAATTGGATCGAAAAGTGGTTCGCAAAATAAGTGTCGAAAAAAAAGTGTCACCAAAAATGTGTCCCAGAAAAGTGTCGAAAAATGTATAACCAAAAAGTGTCTTTAAAATGGTCAAAAATGGTTCGCGAAATAAGTGTTGAAAAAGTGTCACAAAAAATGTGTCGCCAAAAAAGTTTCGAAAAATGTATCACCAAAAAAGTGTCAAGAAACTCGTTCCAAAATAAGTGTCTAATAATGCGTCACAAAAAAGTGTCGCAAATGTGTCATCAAAGAAGTGTCGAAAAGTATGTCGCATTTAAAGTGTAGCAAAAGGCGTCATACAACACAAAAATGTCGTAGAAAAAATGTCGCAAAATGTATCGCCAAAATAAGTGTCCTTTAAATGGTCAAAAAGGGTTCGCGAAATAAGTGTCGAAAAAAGTGTCTCCAAAAAAGTCATCAAAAAAGTGTCGAGAAATTCGTTGCAAGATAAGTGTCGAAATGTAATATGTTAAAAAATAGATCGGGTTCGCATAATAAGTGTCAAAAAAGTGTCGTGCAAAATATGTCGCCAAAAGTGTCGAAAAAAGTGTCAAATAAAATGGGTCACCAAAAAAAAACCGTGTCGTCAAAAAAGTATAGAAAAATGAGTCGCAAAATAAAAGTCAAAAAAGTGTCGCAAATAAGTGTCGAAAAATTTACTATTAAAAATATGTCGAAAAATCCGTCGCAAAATACATGACGAAAAAAGTACCGCCAAAAAGAGGAGTAGGAAAATGCGTTGCAAAAAAAAAAAATATCAAAAAATGTGTAGCCAAAAAGAAAAGGAAGAAAAAATTCCGCTCGCATTTTAATACAAGTAAGACTTTTATTTAATAAGTGGGCGTGGCAATTTTCATTAAAATATGAAGCTTGTAAAGTTTTCGACACACAGCAAGATGCAATGGAAAGAGTGACGAAAAATGTCAAAAAAGGGTTCAAAAATGCGTCGCAAAATAAATGTCGTTAAAAAAGGATCAAAAGATTGTCCGCAAAGTAAGTGTCGAATAAGGTGTCTCCAAAAAAGTGTCGAGAAATTCGTTGCAAGATAAGTGTCGAAAAGTGATATGTTAAAAAAAGTCAAAAAATGTCCGGAAAAGAAGGGTAAAAATGTATAGCCAAAAAAGTGTCGAAAAATGTGTCAAGTTTCGTCCAAAATGTGTCGTCTAAAATGTGTCGCCAAAAGTTAAGTAAAATGTGTCGAATAAAATGGGTAACTAAAAAAAATCTGAAGTGTTTTTGCAAAGATTTGTTAAAAATGGGAGCTATCGTATTGAAAGAAAAAACTAAACTTAAACTTGTAGTACCTATTTAAAATAAAAACACATTACAATGCCAAATCTAAGATATGTATGTAATAATCATTTTTACAAATTTTAAGCTCCAAATCAAAATTTTGTAAACTTAAGAATTACATTCAGAATTAAAAAATCAAAAACAAATTGAAACATTGATTGTGAAAATGCGTTGATTTCATACTACACCAAGAATTTAATATTCAGCTCAGCTGTTGCAGATAAAATTTTAACTTTTTATTTCTTGGAAATTTTTGTGTCATACAATACAACAGCAAATGTCACGTGCTCCATGCGCTGCTGCTGTTGCTACCAAACAGACCTCATTTCATTGGAATCTTGGGAATTTCTTCGTCAACAGCAGCATTAAAGCAATAGCTTCTATCTAGTCAGTCAGTCCATCCATGCTTTTTATTACAAAAAACTAAAACTATTCTTCTGTATATTGTCCCATCTGGCAATTGCTGCTGTTGCTGCCAACATAAAACCATAACCTACCCTACCCTAATGTCACTTGCAATACACATTTCTGCTGATGTTGCTGCTGCCGCTGATTTCAAATGAAGAAAGTTATTTCTTACTGTTGATGACATTTTTCTCATTTAAGTTTATTATATATCTGCTTTATTTTTATTTTTATTCTTTTTTTTTTCTCTCTTTCTTCGCATTTTACTTTATACAACTTAATTTAGTTTGATGCTGAATTGAAAGAATGAAACAAAATATTGAGTTGAAAAAGAAATTACATCATTTATAACGAATGATACTCTCTAAATAAGTAGAAACTGACTTTTTGTCTTTTGAGTCATGTCATCTGCTGCTGTTGCTGTTGCTGCTGCTGTCATTTATAGTTTTGCGTTATTAAAACTCTCAGTTGTCAGCAGAAATCAATATAAAATCAATATGGGAATGGATTGTGAAGCCAAAAGACCAGCATGAAAATTAAAAGGAAAATCCCCCTTGTGGATTTACTGTGAAACTATATATAGAGATGAAACAGAGAAGCCAAATTAAAAACTGTCATTCACTTCAAAATTCAATTCTGAAATTGTTCTCTGTGGAATTTTGCCATTATTATTTTTGCGTTTTTCTTTCCTCATATTATGTAACGATAATGGGCGAAAAATTTTTGGTCAAAGATGTGGGTGGAACTTCTGATAAAAGAGTGTATTTAGGGTTAATTTATTTTAAATGTCTGTCTTCAGTTTTGACGAATTCATTCAAGTTCCCAGCAGAAAGTTTGATCATCCAAACAAAGCGCACCAAAATATATGTACAGTGAGCAAAAAAATGTTAAGTAAAAACATCTTTATACATATATTCATGGCCTTAAATCCCACTAAAACATACCTTAAACGCAAAATTTTGTTCAAACTATGTGTTACATAACTATTTGGCTTCAATATGATGCGAAATAACGTAGTTCACTTATTCAAGGAAGTCAATATAGTCAAAAAACTATATGAGAAACTAAAAATCGGGCCAATTAAGTTTACGTACATATATTGTTTCGTTCATAGATTTTTTTTTTTTTTGAATTTCTCGAGTGAATCTGACGGTGTTTACGCGAAACGTAAATAGTGTGCATCCTGCATATCTGCCTGCCTTTGTGACCCGCCGCACAGCGCTGCTGTCGTTATTAGTTGTAAAGACATCACACAACGGTGGACAGCAGACGATTCATCGTTAGACAAACATCGAGAAAACATCCAACAAAACCAATATATTTGTATTGTAAAGTATACATTCAGTTTGTATTTTACTTTGAGATTTACATTCCCAATTTTACCCATTGCAATAAACTCTTTTAAAATGATTTAGATTTTTGTGTCCGTTAATTTCACCCTTCACCCGTACAAACGGCAATCACGTATTTGCTTTTTAATACCATCCGATTGCCTGCATTAGAATTTCATTTTTGTGGCAAGCGTGACCATTATATCGGAAAATGGGTCGAAGAAGCCAAATTCCATTTGATACGCGTAAAAGTATATTAGAGCTGTATTTACAGGGAAATGGTGCTCGCGCAATTGGCAGAATAATAAATAAGCCGCCTTCCAGCGTGCAGACATTAATCTTATCTTATGGAAACACTGGATTTTTGGAGGTAAAAGCACGAGCGGGTCATCCTAGAAAACTGAAACCTCGCGATGAACGCTAGTTCTGGGCACAGTAAAAGTGGACCCCAAAAAATCTGCACCAGAAATACAAGTGGAAGTGTTACGAAGCTCAGGGCGTAGCGTGCATCTATCGTGCTGTAGGATTCGGAAAACTTGTATACATTTATACTTCAATGGACAAGCATCTCTACTTGTAAATTTTGAAAGATAATCTCGAACAGAGTGTATCCCAAGCTTTGACTAGAGACAAAAAAATTTCTCTTTCAACAGGACAATGATCCAAAACACACCTCATATTTAGTCAAATAGTAGTTGATTTACAACCGTAAGCAATTACATAAGCCCCCTCAATCTCCAGACATAAATCCTATAGAGCATATTTGGAATTTGCTGGACAAGAGGATTCGAAAACACAATATAACGTCCAAGGAGACTCTTAAGGCAGCTTTGATAACTGAGTGGAATAAAATTGATAGAAAAGACACTGAAGTGTTAGTCAGAAGCATGCATCGGCGTCTGCAAGCAGTTATCACTGCAATCGGAGGACCAACCAAATATTAATTTAATAAAAGTGTTATTCAACTTAAGATTTCTAAATTGTACGTAAACTTTTTCTGTGTTAAATTAAAGTTTCTTATAGGCGAGGTGAGCCGGTATACCAATTATAAAGCCATCTTTTAATAAAATAGATAAAATCATAAAAAGTGTGTAAAAACAATTGATCAAGGGAATTTTCTCGAATTAAAGGCACAATTTGTGCAAAGCATTCTTCATGGAGCCCATTTTCATTCAATTTTGCTTTGAAAAGTGGAGAGGCTAGCTACACCATGAATGTGGGATAAAGAACATTTAAACATGTGTAAAATTGGTACACTTTTTAGTATTGGGTATTTTGACAATTGGCAGACAATTACTCTGAAAAAGCAATTATACATACGACCAGAAGTGAACCAATAATGCTTTAGAACTTACTTTATATTCCAGTGCAAGGTCTTATATTCCATTTGGGGAGAATTAAGTTTTTAACTTAAAGTTCAAGTCTTTTTAATTGCACTTTCTGCGAATTTGGAAAGTTTAGTTTTTACATACATTTTTGCTCCATAAGCTTAAATACATACATATGTTTCAACTCTGGCCAAGCTGCTTCATTCAAATATAGAAGCATACATGTAAATATATTTTTTAAATATACATACATGCACAAAAGACTACCAACTTAAATCATACACATTCATTAAGATTGCATAAAAAACCCAAAGTAGTTGAATTTTTTTTTTTTAAGTAAAAATTCCAGAAACAACTTTTGAGCCAAATGCAATTTCATTTCTGACATTTATAGTAATGGAGAAAAATTCTCAAAAAATAATTTTTTCAAATGATTCCAAAAATCCGATTTTGTTTTAGAGCCAAATACCGAAAAATATGTGATGGAGTTCCCTCTAAATATGCGCGTCCGAAAAAAGAGGTTGAAAAAATTCAAAACAAGTTCTTAGAGCGCGGATAGGTAACAAATTTTTACCGATCCCCATTATTTTTCCCTCTTCAACTTTTTTTTATGTAATGTACTTGCCCCTCTTTCCACACTAGAGGTGCTAACAGAAAAAATTTATGTTTTCATGTGCTAAGGCGTAAAATATTTAACTTGCTGTAATATTTGTGTCTTTCGAAGATATTTTTGGAACTTATCAAATCACTAAGAGGCCTCTCATACAAAGTCTACTTGAAAATATAAATTTTGTATTAGAACCCACATAAGAGGTGGAATATTCCACACAAATGTTTGGAAGTGGTAAATAATGGCATTCGGGAAAAATACATAAACCATTTTCATTCATTTTTTTAATATTTCACTTTGTAATTAGTTGAAATTTGTTTTTCAATTTTTTCGTAGGTCATTTAGAGGTCGCGTAACGTCGATTTATGAAAAATCTTGGATTTTTGCTGTTTTTATTTTATTACGATCTCAAAAATGGTCGCAATGAGTCGTACGATACATCAAATTTTTTGTCTTGAATCAAGGTAATTATGGATAAATCTCCGAAAAATATACAATACCTAATCATGTCTTTTTTTGTCCCCACCTATTATTTTTTTTTTTTTTATTACTTCAAGGTATGTATAGAATATGATGACTTTAACAGTTTTAAAAATAAACATAAACTTTCAGGGTTGCCATATTATTTTTTTTTTTTTAAATTTCGCTTAAACAATATATGCCATGCCAAGTGCACCAAAAAAAAATTTTTTTTTCTCCGATTTCGCTCAAATTTGGCAATATGGCAGATCCGTTGTGCAGGAACAACAGGAGGATTTGGTCCTAGTACCATTTGTTGTTAAGATACAGGGTGTTAAAGTTGGCGTTTTTAGTCATTTTCATGAAAAGGGTGTTTTTTTAAAAAATTAATACAATAGCTTACACTAAAGTTTGTAAATTGATAAATCAAAGTTAATGGTCCCATTCATTTTGAAATGTTCTTTTTATAAAAAAATATTTGTTGGTGAAAAAAATTTTTTTTCACCAAAATTTTTTACACTTAAAAATACTTGTGAATTTTTCTTAAAAAAAGCCCACTTAGATTTTTTTTAAAAGTACTTTAAATTTAAGCATAACTTATAAGCTTTAAGATGATGTATGACTCAAGATGTGATTCGGTCGCTACATGGGCGTTTTTGGCTTTTGCACGCCCACGGCAGGCAAAAATCTTTTTTTACTCAAAAGGAAAACATCTTACGTAAAAAGTGTACATAGCGAAAATTGCTTAGAATCGTCCAAGCAATACGTGTGATTTTTTTTGGAATTTTTTGAAAAGCTAAAAAAAAAAATTTTTTCCTTCCAATATTTTTTGCAAAAGTTTTTCAAAAAAAAAATTTTTCAAAAATTATTCAAAAAAAAAAAGTTTTAAAAAATTCCAAAAAAATTCACACGATTCCCTATACGATTCTAAGCATTTTTTGCTTAGTATACTTTTAACGTAAGATGCTTTCCTCTCGAGTAAAAAAAGATTTTTGACTTCAGCGGGCGTTCAAAAGCCAAAAACACCAATGTAGCGTCCGAATCCCATCTTGAGTCATACATCATTTTAAAGCTTATAAATCATGCTTTAACTTAAAGAACTTTTAAAAAAAATCGAAAGGGGGTTTTTTTAAAAAAAATTCAAAAGTATTTTTAAGTGTAAAAAATGTTGGTGAAAAAACAAAAATTTTTCACTAAGAAATATTTTTTTATAAAAAGAACACTTCAAATGAATGGGACCAGTAATTTAGATTTATAAATTTACAATTTTTAGTGTAAGCTAAACATTTTTGAAAAAACACCCTTTTCATGAAAATGACTAAAAACGCCAACTTCAACACCCTGTATTTTAACAAAAAATGGTAATTGGACCAAATCCTCCCGGATTGTTGTCTTGCACACCGGATCTACCATATTGCCAAATTTGAGCGAAATCGGAGAAAAAAAAATTTAAACCTGGTACACTTGGCGTGTTTTGCTTCATATATATATATTTATAAACATACAATTTTAGCTCGTATAAGAAGAGAAGATTGATTTGACTACACAGGGTGTATTGCATAAGATAAGGAAGGTTCTGGGAGGTGATAGAGTAGGCCTCCTCTAACAAAAAATTGCATTTGGAAAATGGGTCTAAAATGTTCCCCTGAGGACTTATATGGTTAAAACTGATTTTCTGACTTATTTCAGAAAAAAATTTTTCTTGGATAATCTTAACGTTTTAGAGAAAACATTTTTATTGCGATGTTTTAGCTAATTGTAAGAGCTTTCAGGTAATGTATATGATTTATAGGGTTTAAAACGATTTCGTAAAGTTTTGGACCTTTAAAGTGGATATTTTAGTGTTTTTTCCCCATTTTTTTTACTGTGGCGGCCATTTTAGTATGAAAAAGGTCCAATTAACATACTCGTTTATATTTTATATTTTTTTTTTTTTTGAAAACCACATTAAATTTCCTTTAATCCGATAGGACATTTGTCACACCAATTTTTTTGATTGAGGCCAGTAAAAAATACTTTTCCGTTTGAAGGCTCTAGTAGATTAAGAACAGCACGAGTAGCGCGTACATCATATGCAGCGCTACGCATGCAAGTAACTCGTATATTACATAGAAAATTATTTTTTTCCGATTTCAGATCAAAAAATTGTTATGACAAATGTACCATCGGATTAAAGGAAATTTAACGAGGATTTTATTTTTGAGATCGTAAAAAAAAACCACATCAAGCCGAGATTTTGCATAAATCGACGTTGAATAATCTCTAAATGATCTTTAAAAAAATTGAAAAAAAATCTCAGATCACTTTTTTGACATTTTCTTTTAGATTTTTGGGCGTATTTGTGGAATAACCAAAAAAATTTTATTTTTTTTTTTTTGAATCTGTCTTTTCCGAATGAAATTAACCCATCCAGCATTCAAAATTTCAATAATAAGAAAATCAATATATGAATGGGTTTTTTTGAAAGTGGAATAAGTCCACTTTTTCATAAATTGAGATATTAAAGGGTTTGCGTACGACTTAATTTAAAAATATTGGCAAGCGTTATTAAACCGGTGTTGAGTGTTTACCACTGTAAATTAATCAAATTTTGTTATGCTGTAAAAATTTTTACAAGTGTAATAGAAAATAGTTGAGTTATTTTGGTCCGAATGGACTTATTCCACTTTCATTTATAATAAATTTAAAAATTTGTTATACTTTTGTATGACTTATTCCATTTTTACTCACAAAATATTTTGTAAATTAAAGCAAAGGAAAATTAAAACTTAGAAAAATTTTACTTTAAAAACTGTTGTTGTTTCTTTTCTTTTCTTTTTGCTCAAGTAGGGCTCTGAAAATTAGTTACAACAACAACAAAAACAAAAAGTTCTTGTCGGACCTACTTTCGGAGATATAACCATCGGAAGATTGAGATATATCTTTTATAAAAATTATTATAAGTTGGGAACCCCTGAAAGGATTTTAATAATATTAGTGCCATACAGAAGATATGTTAACTTTCTACAAAATCAAGTTACAAAAAATTTCAATCCGAGTCGTGGTTTTAGAGATTTTGCAGATTTTCAGAAATTTTGACCATTTTTTTTGTTTTAAGCCACTATTTTTCCAAAAACTGTATCATTAATGCATAATTTTAGTAACATATTATAAAAATTTATTTGCTTTCATTCAACATGTAATTTGTACCTGATTTCCTGCATTATCATACTTTTTTAAAGGAAAACAAAAAAGTGAACCAAAGAAATTTTCATAAAATTTAGGTAAAAATTTCAAGAACGACAATAATACCAACTCCAAAAATAACAATAGCAGCGATTTAAACAACAATAACGATGTTTTTAGATAGTTTTCGATTAATTCCGATTCCTGTAGACTCTTCCGATGTTTTCAAATAACTGACTTTTTTGTTTTCCTATAAAAAAAATACGTAATGCAAGAGCTCAAGTACAAGTTACATGTCAAATGAAAGGTAATAAATTAAGCTTTTATAATATGTTACTAAAACTATGCATTAATGATACAGTTTTTGGAAAATGGTAAAAATTTCTGAAAATTTGCAATATCTCTAAAACCACGACTCAGATTAAAATTTTTTGCAGATCAATTTTGTAGCTAACTAACATGTCTTTTGTATGACACTTATATTATTAAAATACTTTCAGGGGTTCCCAACTTATAATAATTTTTATAAAAGATATATCTCAATCTTCCGATGGTTATATCTCCGAAAGTAGGTCCGACAAGAACTTTTTGTTTTTGTTGTTGTTGTAACTAATTTTCAGAGCCCTACTTGAGCAAAAAGAAAAGAAAAGAAACAACAACAGTTTTTAAAGTAAAATTTTTCTAAGTTTTAATTTTCCTTTGCTTTAATTTACAAAATATTTTGTGAGTAAAAATGGAATAAGTCATACAAAAGTATAACAAATTTTTAAATTTATTATAAATGAAAGTGGAATAAGTCCATTCGGACCAAAATAACTCAACTATTTTCTATTACACTTGTAAAAATTTTTACAGCATAACAAAATTTGATTAATTTACAGTGGTAAACACTTAACACCAGTTGAATAACGCTTGCCAATATTTTTAAATTGATTTAAAAGCAAAATCTTCTGCATAGCAGTAGATGAAAAAATGGACTTATTCCACTTTCAAAAAAATCATTTTTGTAAAAATGTTTTTCATGAAAAGTTCTTTTGAGTAATTTTTGATGAAATCGTGGTCTAACGAGTCTGTAATTTTCAATATAGAAAGAGGACATATATAGCTAGCTATAACTACCATAAGCTCAATTTTTCCGGAATTGGACTTATTCCACTTTCAAATAAACCCATTCAAATCATAGCTTAATTGCCAAATCGATGACAGTATCGTATTCCCAGGTCAAAATTTTTTGAAAAAGTACTTTAAGAAAATTTTCTATAACATTATCATTATCTAAAATGAGTTTTCCGTTGGCTTAAAAGTTCCTTAGATATTTTTGTTTAATATGTTTTGTTACAAAAAGAAACACCTTCGGTTTATTTTGTGTCACCCTAATATATATAAGTACGTGTATACAGTAGTTAAGTAGAAGCTGCATGATTCCTGACAAGACTGTCAAGAATTTCTCGGAACCAATAACTGTGGTCATAGCAATGTTACCGAATGTCACAAATTGCAGCTGCACATCACAAATTGCACTCACTCGCACACATGTAAAAGCACATACACATACATATAGCATAGATAGCTATAGTAAATGTGTAGAACACAGGATGCTTTTGATGGATTTTGTGTATTCTGTTTCAATTCGGATCGAATCAAGTGAATATGAAATGATGAAAGCTCAAATTTTCACAAATTTAAGGACTAAGCATATTAGGAAGCACAAAGGAGTGAACATTGCTACTATTATTTCTTTAGTGCACTGCTTAAATATTATTGCAGGAAGATTTACTTTTTACGTACATATGTAGATTGGCATATAAATAGGTTTATAATGCCATATATGTTACAAAGAAAGGATTGTTACCTCATGCACAGCTGTTGTTTGTGCATTTTTAAACATTTTTAATGCCTCATTTTTTATCAACAGTTTTAAGCTTTTGTTATAGGGACGCTTATCTTGCGCTTATTCACCACAGAGCTACTGGAAAATGGTTGCCAAGGTGATGCAAAAAAATATGTATGTACATGTTGTAAATATTTTTGTGATTTAAGCTTCAGCAAACTTTAAGCACAGCTTAAAGTCATTGTACGCAGTTACTTGGTTACATATCCTTGCATTGTCCAATTGAAAAATCTCAAATTTCCTGCACTCGCACATCTGGCAACGTATAACATCTGGCATTAAGAATCCTTAAAACCCTTTACCACTATTCTTCTCTCACACTCAACGTCACCAAAACCGTCATGTTGTCTAACGTCTGTACGTACCTACGTCCGTCTGTCTGACTGGTTGCATATGCTTTTAGTCGTCGTCCTTTTCATGTCTCGCACTTAAAATGAAAACCATTGCACTTTGTGATATTTATGTTTTTACAGTTAGTCTCTCTGTCTCTCTCTCTTTCATAATCATAGGATTTGTGTTGTAAATATTTCTTTCTCGTAACACAAATCTCTGTGTTTTGGTACTTAAATGTTGATGCCTTCGTCGTCGTTGTCGTAGTCGAGTCGTCGTCGTCGTCGTCCTTTGTTGCCCATTTGCACCTAACCCAGTGGCATCGTTTAACTTTTTATTATGATGAGCCAAGGCTGTCGGGTTGTCAGGGGACAACGTTGTTCATTGTATACGTTTTATGCTTTTTAAGCACACGATTTCGGGCTTGAGGGCAAAATGCACAGCGCAACAAACAAACAGAGTAACACACAATATGAAGTTGACGGAAGCAGCACATTTTTATGATTTTCGTTGGGTTTTCAGTTTAATTCTGTGTTTTTTGTTTTCGCTTTTTGGTCACAATTTTGGTGTTTTTGCGCTCGATATATGCCACTGCTAAATTACTGCATAAATAATAACAAAATGTCCTTTTTTTGTTTTATTACGAAAAATGCTTAATTTTGTGGAATATACGAAAGACTTGAACGTTAGAAATTATAAAATTCATTGCTGAAATCCTCAAGGATTAAAATAAGCTTATGATGACACATATGGGTATCGTTAGGCGTTTGGTGATTGCATTGGTGATTTCCTTAGAGCCACAACTACTGATATTTCAGCGACAAGATTGATATGGCGGGTTCTGTATAATGAAAACTTTGTATAGGCACGAGAAACACAAATCCACAATCTGTTGATTGATATTTTTATGCTTAACCGTTATGAGATGGAAGACCGTCTGTAGATGGTCTTACTAAAGAAAAGCAAATACTTTACATAAATGATTGTAGCTGACAAATATATCCAGTGAGAACGTTCAACTGTTTGAGCGCGAACTTTCAATAGCAAAGATACATTTGATATTCATGTCTATCCATATTGCCACCGATAACTTTAAGTTTCTCCATTCCATGAGCCGAGAGCAGCTCCAGACACCATCATGTAAAATTGTGGCTTTCAAATTTTTTAAATTTATTGTTTTATTTGCCTTATGCCAGACCATGTGGCGTCAATCGGAAATTAATTTTTGTATGTCTGTATTATCCTTATAAACTTCCAAACGGTTGGACCGATCACCGTGAAAATTTATATTTGTAGGTTTTTGGATACGGCGCGTGTTTCTGCATCATTAGTTTTTCTGTTTTTTTTTTACCCCCTAGGATGGCGGAACCAAAATTTTTTTTTCTTTCATTTTTTCGTGTTTTCTACACGTTTCCTGACTTTAAAGGACATTTTAGAGGAAAAAAAGTTTTTGCACCAAGGTCTTTAGATGTCGGAAACAAAAATTTATAAAAATCTTTTTTTTTCGTGTTTCCCAAAAAAAAAAAAAAATTTATCATATCTCCTTAAATATTTAACGAACATAGATGAGATTTGGTTTATTTATTAAGAGTTGTGGGAAAAATAATGCACAAGGTAAAAGTGTGCAATCCACGTCCTTAAAAAAAGTCATATCTCTGGAACTATTTAACGTACAAAGATGATATTTTGTACGTAAATACATAAATTGCATCGGGAAAATTTACATTCTTTGGTTTAATTTAATTGGAAATGCCGCGGCCTCTGTACAAGAGATAAGATGTAGTGATGCACACCGGAAAATGCTAGTTTCCAATAAAACGGCAGAAAATTCACTTTATGATGTTTCACTTTGTGTATTTCATCTATGATAAACCTGCTACACAGAGGAATAATTCGCAGTTGACCTAGGGTAGTGTGATCAACCGTCATTGATTTTGCGAGACAGATCTGGATTTTCCTTACTCATCCCGTATTTAAAAACGTCACGGATTTTAGATGGACGCATATTGTAATGCGTAAATTTGTTTATTTCATTATACAACAATTTTGGTTAATGGACCATAGAGTATAAAGGAGTGTTCATAGACCAAAGATTATGGACCATTGACCATATATTATTGACTACACATTATACATTAATTATGGACATATAGACTATTATGGACAAATTATAGACCATAGTTCATAAAGAACAGATCATAAATCATAGATTATAAACCATGGATCATAGAGGCAGTGGCGGATCCAGCGCTGTCAAGAGAGGGGGCCGATTGACCACATTTTTAGACTCTTCATCAGATTTTTTTCATACTTCAGGAAATATTATTGAAAAACTGTATAAATTAAGCGTCTCTTCAGGAAAGCGAGATTTTAAATTTTCCATGATGGTATCGATTATCGGTATGTATATAGATCTTCTAAAATCGTCCTGAGGATTTTGACATGGATAATTTGCTCGATTTCGTTGCTTTTGCGCCAGCCGAGGAAGTTTCATTTCTATACCGAGTTCATTAGCAATGCCACAAATTTCGTCATACAAACTTGAAAACGTTTCATCACATTTTTCGCGCTTTCGATTCAAAATCTTTAAAACATCATTTAGCATATCACGTGCTGATTTTAGGTCTAGTTTTGATTTTTGAAAAAAACAACTTAATGGCAAAGTGCAAGAAAGTACTTCTGATAAGCAAACGGTCGACACAAGAAAGCCAGAGTCAGATATAGCAGATTTTAATATCTTTGCCTTTGCAGCAGTCTGAAAGTCCCTCCACGAAGATGTATCGTCAAGGCATTCGTGAATTTTCGGTAGAGATTCTCGAAAATTAAGAGCTTCGTTGTGACGTTCAACCCATCTCATCTCGAATAAACCAATAAGCTGATGTTCCATTATATTTTTAAGAACTGCATTGCGTTTTGACGAAGCTTTAAAAAAAGAAATCACTTCTTTCAGCGTTCCAATCGTTGTACTGATGAAGTTTTACCAATTGAAAGATTTAAAATACGGTTAAAGCATGGTGAATAAACAGCATTGATAGCTTCACTTTTTAGGGTAATTACCGCACCAACAGTTTCAGAAACCATTACAGAGCAGCCATCTTTAGTCAAGCCTATGCAATAGCTAACATCTAAAGTTGCTTTTTTCAAAGTTTCAAATACAACTTGACCTAAGCTATAACCTGTTACTTTAATTTCATTGTCTATTTCACAATCAGTTTTATTCGAATTGAGTGAAATCTTCTCTAACTCTGCCTTTGTATAAATATCTTACTACCAATGTCATTTGAGAGATATGAGCAATATCTGTAGTCTCGTCAAACATTTCACTATAAAAATAAGGTGCCGTGACATAGTCCCCACGGTCATAATCCCCATTTCGTGAATGGAGATTTCGCCAATAATTCGGACATAGTCCCCATTTCTAAAATGGGGACTATGTCCGCAAGTGTTTCGGACATAATCCCCAGGAAAAATCGGACATAATCCCAATACCGATATTTTATTATTGACCACAGCCGCAGCTCAGAATTTACAACTCCCAAAAATTCCAATACTGTTTCCGCGGCGGCTTTCAGCCGCTGATCAGTCTATAATATATCCAACACCTAGTTTGCTAGCCACAGTAATTTTACATAAGGGTAGGGGTAAGTGGGCGGCCTGTGGCCGCAGCTCAGGATTTAAAACTCCTAAAAATACAACACCGGCTTAGCGGAGGCCTTCGGCCGCGGATCAGTCTATAACGTCCAACACTATATACATTTTTTAAATGGATTACTGCATAACTCCCATTGGGATTATGTCCGAAAAATTTGCGGACATAACCCCCATGACCAAAATGGGGATTATGACCGAACAATTTTCGGACATAATCCCCATTTACGAAATGGGGATTATATCCGTTGGGATTATGTCCGGTAACCTAAAAATTAGCTTTTTTGATTCGACTTATAAGTTCGCACAAAATTTCTTCTCCAAAGCAATTAATAATCTCATCCTGCGTGGTCTTACTTATAAAAGTTGCTCGAGATAAAGATTGTTCAAGATAATTTTTCAATTCTAAATCCCCACTTTAAATTCGAAACCTTAATAACTCTCTAAAATTTAACTCGTTAATAAGGCTAGCAGAAGTATTAAAGTTTAATTTTTCATCGTCGCGATTACCTCGAAAAGGTAGACCTTGTCTACCAAGATAATTTATGAATTCAACTATTCGTCTTAAATGATTTCGATTTTTCCTGTTTCAATCTCTCACTATCGACTTGATTGACAATATCTAAATTTGGGTTTTCAATAACTTTTAAGAATTGTTTCGCAGACATTAGAGGCTAGCAAGTAGATATTTTACTGTAAGTACGATAAATATTATTTTATAGTGAATTACTAATAATTAATATTTATTAATAATTAATATTTCTATCTTATTTAAATATATAATAATCTGTATTATTATATTATATTATTATACATTTAAAAAAAAAGCAGAATGTTTTCGAAATCTTTACATATAATTTAAAAAAAAATTTAATCACTTGGTTTGAGAGGGGAGGGCGATCGCCCCCATCGCCCCCCCCCTGGATCCGCCACTGCATAGAGGACAGATCATATATTCCAATGCACAACAAATAATAGGTTTGCAATTGTTGCATGGTAGTTGTTTATCAATTCCGAAGAAACTTCCCGCGTGAATTCCAAACCCAAGGTCAGAATTGGCTCAGTTCCACATTTTGAGATATTTGAGGTTAAGAACACGAACTCGGTTATTTTTGAGGTTAGATCTAGACTGCCTAATTACCTAATTCAACGGCTACAGAGCTGTCAAAACTCACAAAACTTCAAAATTAAAGAATTTTGACAGCTCTGTAGCCGTTGACAGCTGTCAAAATTTAATTTTGACACTTGTATCGTGTTCAGCAACCCGAAAAACAATAAGATACACATTTGATGGCGAAAAATATTTCAGGCAACGCGATTCCCAGCAAGTTAAAACAAGAAGTATATAAAATCTATGTTAATTTTCATATAAATTTGAATGTCTTCGTGACACAGGTTAATTCGTTTAAAAAATCCTGTCCTTTGGGGGATCTCATTTTTTTCTCAAAGTTTTTCGATTCTGGGGGAGCGCGACATAAAATTTTGACTTTTCCCAAATAAGGGACACCCTACACTACATATTTAATTCCATTACAGACACTGCAGCAAATTTTTTCCATAATTTATATACCCCGAGTATTTGGGCATTCTTCCCGACGCATTGTGCTTTATATCCCATCTCGGTAGACATAAAGTCTGGTTGTTTTTTAAGTTGTAAAATTGTTGGTTTTTCCCAACTAATTAAAAACATATTAAGAGTCTCAAGTTTCACTGCGCGCCTTGGTTGTAGGATCCTTACATCCTTGTTGTTGTTGATGCATCATACTTGTTAATATGTGTTAAATATTATGTATACGAGTATGCCTCACGTTTGACCCCACTAACATTACGAAACGTAAAATTCACCACATCATGTTCATGTGCTATCGTTAATGTTTGTTTCAAACAAAAACAGAAAAAAAAAGAAGAAGAAAGAAAACATTTTCCTAAACTTTTCCACATGGAAAAACGCGTTTTTTCTTTCTTTCTTTCTTTCACTAATGGCGCCGTGTTGCTGCTGTGATGCTGGTGTTGCATGTTGTAGAGTCGTTAGAGTTGCCCCAGCACTACTACTTAATGTTGCTATGTTATTTGCTGTTGTTGCTATTTGTATTGTGCTGTGTTGAGTTAAATGTTGGCATTAATGAGTGTGTATGTGTGTGTGCTTGTGTGTCTGTGTGTGTCGCAAGCACTAAAATCACATTAAGCTTGAAATTTTTAATTGAATTGAATTGCCTTCTTGAGATACGCGCGTAAGTTTCACTTGTGCAATAACAAACTTAGTAACAAATAGCAAAAGCACCATAGCACTAGTGGACAGTTGAAGCAAATAGAACCAATAAAAAACTAAGCATAAAGTCAAAAAATAATGAATGAAGCCGAAAAATGACGATGAATTCGAAAAAGTTCAAAAATCCCATAAATATTGCCATAGTTCAGAAAACATTGAAAAAACGAAAAATTTTAATGCACTCGACAAATTTTCATTAAGATCAGAAAGTCAAAAAATGTTGGTAAGGTCCGATTAAGAAAAATTTTGATAAAATCGAGCTATGATGTATACATAGAGCGATCTTGTGACGGTGGATTTGTCCTTGGCGTTAGCTCACATAGCTAAGCACTGCTAATTTCTTTCATTATACATACGGAGTCAAGGGTTTGAGTGTGGCTTCTGACAAGAGTTAACTAAAACTGATCTGATGAGGCTATAAAAATGTTTATATATGAAAATATATAAATGTGTATGTGGAAATAGCCGAAGCATAACGCTTTTGCCCAGATCTTGCACTTTTTCTTTTTTAGGTGCCTGAGTGAAATTTGGTAGTTATGAATTAAAATACCGCTTTTAGTGCAGCATTTTGAAACTTTTGCTTATTTGGAAGGTGCCACGCCCTCTTGTCCGAGGTTCAACTAGATTTTGTTCAGAGCTTGCATTTATTGTTCTAAGTGTCTGAGTGAAATTAGTTGGGGTGTCTCAAAAAAATGGGACAGACAAACGAAAGATCAAGAATATATATACTGTTTTCATACCAGCCACGCCTCCTTCTTTGCATTACAAACGGAAAGACAAAGGAAGGACCCTGGATGTTAGGGTATAAAACTATTGATAAGGTGGAATAATGTTGAAAAATACTGATACGATTGAAAAATGTTGGTTAATTCGAAATATTCATAGCTTGATGAAACTTGCATAAGCCGAAGAGTGGTGATAAAGTCGAAAAAGAATTATAAGCTCAAAGAAAAAAAACGTTTAAAAATAGGAAAATGTTGGATGAATCAAAAAAGATACCTATTCACCGCTATTGCCATTGTCGTTTCTGAATCTTTCTAGTTTTTATCGTAGTCCCCGTTTCTAAATTTGGAGTCAGGAAATATATTGGATCAATGAGGTGTGTTTATAGAGGGGTTAGAAAAACTAAGCAACCACACTTAACATCATTTTCCTGACCCCTCGATAACCTTTCCTTGTCGTTCCACGAGGAGATTTTGTCGAGGGCTAAGGAAAATGAAGCATAAACTCTTCTCGTCATTTCAATATAAATACTTCCAGACTCCAAATTTAGAAACGAGACAAAAACGCCACAGAAACGCTAATTGGGAATGGGGTGAATAAAACTTAACAATATTGATGAAGTCGAAAAGAATTGATAAAATCAAAGAAAATTGAATATATCGAATAATAATCGAATAATAATCCAAAAAAAAAATTTTTGATTAGAACGAAGAAAATTGAATAAGAAAAGAAAAATTGATAAAATCGAAAATTGATGAACAAGTCAATCCAAATGTCGAAAATTATTGAGAAAAATTAAGAATGTTGAAGAAATTGAAAAATATTAAATTGACTTCATAGAATAACTATGATGAATTCTAAGTTAAATCAACTGCAAAATTATGATGAATTCGAAAAAGTTTAATGAAGTGAAAAAACCCGAAGGTTGCAAAATTATGATAGAATCAAGAAATGGTCCAAAAAATCTGAAAAAACTATCGCCGACGAAAAATGAACACATGGAAAAACACTGATATGTAAATATGTAATGTTGTAAAGTCGAAATACTAATGTATATTGAGGAAACCGAAATTTTTGTTGATGAAGTCGCAGAAACGAAACAGTGTTTTAGTAAAAAACTGTTGATTCAGTTGAAAAATGTTAATAATGTCATTAAATATTGAAAAGGTCTGAAAACGTTTATTCCATGAATGTCGATGGAATAAGCAGATGCTAATGAATTCCAAAAATGTTGAAATTTCAAAAAAATATTGAGAAAGCTGTCAAATATTTTTAAAAATTCCTCACTTTTGGTACACAACTAGGTACTTAACATTTTCACATCGTTCCACAGTGGTAAGTACAACATAAAATCAAATCAGTATACTTTAGAATGAATTCAAAACGGTGTTGTTCCAAAGTTGCTTGGCTACGTGAAAAAATCTAATTACATTAAATTGTACACAGTGGGGGCATGAAGCACGGAGCGGGGTTAACTTGAAAAATATGAAAACTTGTACGCAATGCACTATGCAAGTAGCCTTTGTTGAAAATGCATGCTCTTCGATTCATGAAATTTGTGTGGCTGCCAGCAACACAGGAAACACTTGGTTCGTCGTCGTCTATGGTTGTCTGTAGAGTCAAGTTAAGTGCTTCTAATTGCAATGAATGCATACAACAGACAGATGCAACATCGGGTGAATGGATATAGCGTACAGAATTTACACGTCACTTGAAAATTGTTATATTTTTTCTTTTTTTGCAAAAAAGCTTAGAAAAGCAATTCTGGTATGAGTTTAAAGTTGCTAACTAAATCAAAAAAAAAGTTTAAAAAAAAATCTAAATAAACAAAACTTTAAACAGTTCATTTTGCTTAATAAATTTCTTAGGAGTAATTGAGAGAATCATTATAACAAAGACAAAACTAATTAAGGGCAATGGAAAAGTCATAGAAGTGTAGTTAGATAACAACAATTTTGCTTAACGATGTAAAATGCATTAATGAAAAGGAAATGATGAAAATAAATTGATTGAAGTAGATTTTCTAAGAATTTATTGTGTATGTAGTTCCGTTCGAAGTAGCCGTGTAATAGGAGATTGTGCTTTTATTCAGAGTATTAATCAGTAATTGGTTTCAACTTTAAAATGAAGAGGCGGCATTGTCTTTTGCTTGCATTTCAACATAAACTACTTGTTCTTTATTATTAAAATTATTGAATTCATAAATAAACCATATGTAATTATGATGAATAGCCTTTAAAGTTCTAATTAATAATAATTTTGCAAAATGACCATACTGAGATTATGCATGATATAATTTTCGTAAACAAAACCTCACACAAAATCTTTCCCAACTTCTACAGAATTGGGCAGGTGTTTTATCATTCTTTTTCTTCAACTCTCCCAGTAGCAAATGACAAAATGAGTCGTCTCCATTGAAGGCAGCTGCCAAATATTTAACAGAAAATTGTTCGATAAGGGAAGGAAGTACACAAAAAGCTTGTTAGGCTTTCTGTTGTTGGCGATTCCCTAAAAAGGCCGTAATTTTGCGTTCCACTCAATTTGAACTTACAAAAATGTCAACTTTGACTTACTAATGGAAGAATTAATTACTGTCTAACGTTTTTCTAAATCAGACATTCATAGGTTGCTTTTAAGTTTAAAAACTGAATAGTTTCATAAGTCGTTCTTAAAGTATTACTATTAAATTAACATTTTGCGTCATTAAAACGTAACGTTTCACAATATAGACTTGAACTGTAAAAACTTTTTGTCCTTAAAAGGGACTACTTAAAAAGTAGGTAACATTTATTGTAATATTAAATGTATTCATGGGGCAGAATTTGTTTTATAGTTTTCACGACCCTCATGTCTTTATGAGCAAAACAATTCTTTATTTTTTTTTTTCAAAAAGATGTCTTTCATACATACAGACAACATCTTGACAAGTCCGGGAAAAACCGAAGATATTTGGAAACTTTAAGGCTCAATTATGTGCAAAATTCCTTTGCCGTGTAACGCCTCTACCGTGGACATTTTGAAATTTCAGTGGTATAGAAACAATAACATTCATTGCACTAAGTAAGCTTCACAAGAATTCGAGTCTGTTAGGACCTTGGCACACTTAATAGTTAGAATAAGATAGCGAGCACACACAGTAAAAATTATAGTATAATTTTAAAACCAAAAAGTATTTATAAAGAACAATGCCAAAAAAATATTAATTTTAAACTATTTTGGAATAAATTTCATTCTTTTTTGGAATAAATTTCAAACTTTTTTGAAACAAAGTCGGAATTTAATACCAAAAGAAATTTAATATCAATACTAAAGTAAAAAAAGTAAACTATCATTTCTTAGTGTTCAGGCAGTAGGTCCATTGGACTAAGCTTCACAGGAATTTGTTGCCCTTAAAAGTCTGCTTGAGCTTGTGAGAACTTTCTCACATTGTAATGATATAATAAGAAAGCGAACGTAGGCAGTAGAACCATTGTACCAAGCTTCACCGAAATTTTTTGCCGTGAAAAGTTGTCTTGAGTCGGTAACTACCTTGTCACATGAAGTAGATAATCAGAATATAAACAAAGTTAGATCTAGTATTTTTCCTGGAGATGTTGCGACGAAGCTAGGGACACAAAAGAAGCTCCAGAAGAAAAAAACCCTTGGATTACACAGTCCTACAATGGTTTTTTATTCCAAAATTTTATAGCTGATTATGGAGGCGAATCTACACTTTAAAAAAAAAAAATTTTTACCACAAGTATTATACAGGGTGGCTGATTCGAACTGTTACCAACTTCAGATAGACTTATCTGACAGATGGAACATGACAGCTGTCTAAAAATTGGCATGATGTTAGTTCATTCTATTGTCAACAAGTAACCAAAAGCATTTGCGCGTCAATTTATTGAAAATAAAAAATTTTCGAAATGGAATTCAAACGTAATAGTGTGATTGCTCTTTATTTGGCTAGAAAATCGCAACCAGCAATTGTTCGTGAGCTGAAACATTTAAAAGTGAATAAAATGTTTGTGTATCGGACCATAACACGTTACAATGGTACCGGCAGCGTTGCCAAACGACATGGTGGTGGTCGGAAAATAACTGCAACATCACCAGAAATGGTTCGAAAGGTGAAGGCCAGAATTGAGCGAATTCCGAGACGCAGTGGCAGACAAATGGCTGCTGAGCTGGAAATATCGCGTGAACGAATGCAACACATATTGTCAAACAAGCTCGGACTAAAGGCCCTCAAGTTCCAAAAGGCGCATGATCTCACTCCTGCTCAAAAAAAAGTTAGGCTCGATAGAGCCAAGGAGTTGTTGCGCTTGCACGCCGCCGGAAATCTGTCACAAATTGTCTTCTCTGATGAGAAAAATTACTGTATCCAGCAATATGTAAACAAACAAAATGATCGGGTTTACTTGACAGAGAGGTCTTACGAAAATTTGAATGTTCGTTTGGCCACCAGGACGCAGGCACCACCGCATGTGATGGTTTGGGCTGTAGTGACTGCTGATGGGCGCTCACCACTCGTTTTTTTGGCCGCTGGCGTCAAAGTAAACGCCCAGGTGTATCGTGAATCAGTGTTGGAGGGTGCTTTACTACCGTGGGCACGCAAAAATTTCGGTCGCAAGCCATGGACATTCCAACAAGACTCGGCATCGTCACACAAAGCTCGTGTGAATCAAGAATGGTTAGAAAAAAACGTTCCTAGCTTCATTTCTGCTCAACAATGGCTCTCAAATTCACCTGATGCGAATCCGCTGGATTTCTCAATCTGGGGTATGTTGGACAGGAAGGTCTTGAGAAAAAAATACCAGAGCGTTGATGCGCTAAAAGTGGCCCTTCAACGAGAATGGCGCAAACTTCCACAAAATCAAATTCGTGCAGCATGCGACTCGTTCTTCGACCGTCTACGGGCCATAGTTAAGGCCAAAGGTAACCATATCGAAAATCTCAAGTAGATTCTTAAAATTTGAACATTTCCCAACAATTATAGCGTTTGATCAATAAAATCTGTGCATGGAAACTAAAAATATAGTCTTTTGAATTGGTAACACTTCGAATCAGCCACCCTGTAGATGGAACTACTTTAACACTTGCTGCAAATAATAATAATCTTTTGAATCAAACACTTAAAATAATTGACTTTAAAAAAAAAATTTTCGAATGACCGCACCAGGTTTCGAACCTAGGACCTTCCGACTGATAGACTGAAACTTATCCTCTACACCACTGGCGTATGTTACAAACATGTATACAATTTGTATACACAATTTGATATTTGAATGCTTCATTGTGTTTTTAATTTCAATTTAATTAAACAAAAGAAAATAAATTAAAAAAAAGGTGAAAAAAAGTGAACTAAAAAAAAATGAAAAATGAAAAAAAAAAAACAATAAAAAAATTACCCACACTAGGATTCGAACCCGCGCCCAAGGATACCAAATATTTACATGATTTGTCGCAAGCGATAAAAAGATTTTGGTGCAACAATTCATGAAATGGTTCGTCAAAGTTATGGAAATCTTTCTTATTTTTTAATCGTATCTAGTGAAATATTTTTCGTAGTGTTTTTTGCAAATACTAATCACTTGGGATAAAAGATAAATGTTTGCTTGAAATATTAAGTGTTTGTTTTAAATATTCTGTAATTTGCCGCAAATACTTTCCAAACAATATTTTTTCTGAGTGTAAGCTTGAAATTTTTTTATCACGTCAATATTCTAAAATATTCTGCTCCAAAAAGTACAGCAATTGCTGTTTGAATGCGTTTTTAAAGCTATATCACCCACAGTAAATGACATATTACGTATATAAATGATATTAGCCAACGCCATCGGATAACTATAGTCGTACTTATGAAACATTACCTTTCATCTTTTCGTCATTACTTTTCCAGTTATCATACATTGAAATAAAGTTTTTTCAATTCCATATAAAGGCTCTGTAGGACCAGCGGAGACAATTTTCTCAATAGACTCATCTTTGGTCTAGTTTTTTTGTAAGTAGACCAAAACGGACTACACATAAAACTAGAATAAATTCACTTAAATTATCAACTGTACCAAAAATCGTCCAAACGTAATGCAAAGTCGGTCTTTTTTTTCAAAAAATTTTCCGAATGTAATGTAATAATCCGTCATTATTACCAAAATTGTGTCAGTGAAATTACGTATATAACGTTACTGACTACGTATGTACTGTTCGAAAGTTCGTCGACTGTGAAGAAGAGCAAGCAATAGTGTATCGGTCTAATGACTTGCGCTGCATGGTGAGACCCGGGTTCAAATCCTTCACTTGGGGATTTTCAATTTCAATTTTGAAATTTCTATTAATCTGTTCACAATTTTTATTAAAAGTCTTCGGAGCGGTAAATGAAACATGTGTTCTGTTTAGCCGATGTATAAAATAATAAAAAATTAATAAAAAAAAAAATTTCATACGCACTGAGATTTGAACCCAGAACACAATGCTCAGAAATATATGTATAGCAAGGTCTTTAGCACATTCGTCTATGAAACATTTGGACGTCTTTGTGTAAAATTTGAATATTAAATTAAATTAAATTCTTTGAAAATTATAAACAAAAAAAAAAAAAAAAATAGGTTTTTTTCTGGTTCGAATGTAATAAAGAGACAATTGACCCTTTTCTGCTTTCAATGTAATGCATAAGAAGACAATTGATTACCGTCTCATGACAAATAATCAAAACGTTAATAGAATTTAATACGTGGTGAGACCAGAATTTGGACTAGTCGGTTTCTCCCATGGAGTAGTTTGCAAACTAGTTTTGGAATAGTGCGTGGTCCTGCAGGGGATCTATATTATTTTTGCATGGAATTGCGATGCCTGTACTTTAATGGATGATAACTCAAAAACTATGGATCCAATGTGAAAAGTAACTAGTAAGGGTGGTATCTTTGGCCTGGCCAAAAACTAAATACCCTACACTGCATTTCAAGTATTTTATTAGGAGAGTATAAGAACAAATTGCTTACATGGGAAGTGCCACGCCCTCACCTCCGAGCTTACCTTGATTTTGCGTAGAGCTTACATTTACTGTTCTCAGTGTTTGAGCAAAATTCGGTTAGGTTTTCTTTAAAAAATCTTTCAGTATAGCTTTTGAACTTTCGCTTGTATGAGAGGTGCCACGCCCTCTAATCCTACTTCGTTTACTTTAAACTCAGAGTTTAAAATTAATGTTCTTCATGTTTGAGTGAAATTTGGTTGGATTATCTCAAAAAACACTTTCATTATGTAATTTTGACACATTTGCTTATATGGGAGGTGCCACGCCCTTTTTTCCGAGTTTGCCTAGATCTTGCGTATAGCATGCATTTATAGATCCGAGTGTTTGAGTGTAATTTGGTTAGGTTATCTCAAAAAAAGCTTTCCGTTCAACATTTTGAAACTTTTGCTTATATGGGAGGTGCCACGCCCTCTAGTCCGAATTTGCCTTGTTTTTGCTCAGAGCTTATATTTACTTTCCCTAGTATTTATGTGTATTTCGCTTGTGTTATTGCGAATAATACAGTTATTATTGCATTTTGAATATATTTTTTGTATGGGCGGTAGGCGTGTCCGTTGACCGATTTCGCTCATTTTCAATCCCCCGAGCTAACTTTTACGACGAAGGCTGTGCACCAAATTTCATTGAATTATGCCTCTCAGTTTTCCCAAAAAATGTATTTCCACACACACCCAGCCAGCCAGCTGATCAAGAATATATATAATTTTTTATATCTGCCACGCCTCCTTCTCTGCGTTACAAACGGAAGGACAAAGTGAATATACCCTGGGTGAAGGGTATAAAAAAGAAAAGTTTAGAGTAAATTCACAGCTATCTGTTACATTTGGTTTAAATAAATTAGACTTAACTTTTGCTGTAATTTAAAGCAATTCTTAATAACACAAAATCATGGCGTGATGAAAAAAACCACATACAGATACGTAAATAGAAGATCCTAAGCCCCCACAAACAGTTAAAAACTTGGGAATGGCAAAATTGTCAATTTGCAGGCCTGTATGTTATTATATAAAAATTTAATTTTGTACAAAATTTATATGAAATTCATTCTAGAGATCTTACAGTCTACTAACTTTGAAAAGTAATATCTCAAAAGTACTTACCACACATAAAGTAGCTATTCACTTAAACGTCGCGTTGTATATATCCACAATAAGTTTAGTTAGCAAGCGAGCGAGTTTCGTTGAAATTAAATCGCTTCAGGTTACAAATTAGTTGAGTCCTTTGTTCGCAGCAGCATATCCTTTATGTTTCGTGTGTGTTTTATTTGGTTTTGAAGAGAGAACAAACACGCGCTAAATAATTTACGCTTTTAATTACAGCAGACAATTATTGTAAACGAAGCAGGCGCACATATACACATACACATAAATATCACTTACACTGTGGCTAAAACACATACGCACATGCTTTCTGTATATATGAATTTAATTTTTTATTTAATGCAACAAGGATATTTATTTACGCGTGTTGTGTGTTAATTATAGGGCAAAAAGGAAGACAACAACAGTAACACACACAAATACACACACTATAATGCATTGCATTGAGTTTCATATTGCACGCGCACTGCACTGACATTTATGCGAATTATGACGATGTTGATGTTGAAGAAGTGGGGTTTGTTTTTGACATGGCACACTTAGTACTTAATAATAATAGTAATAAGTAGTAGTTTTGTAAATGTGTAGCGCGTATTAATAAATTGTTGGTTATGTATGCATATGCTGCTTAATTGATTGAATTATTTAATTATTTGACACATGTATGTGCGCTGAATGAATAATTTAATTAGGGGACCACACTATTCAGTCGAATATTTAATTTTTTTTTTTGAGAATTTTTAATATCAATTATTTTAGTTTGATTTTTTTTATAATATTTTGTAAATTATTAATTTATCTGAATTGTGTGTATTTTATTTAATTCATTGTTGCAGTTCGCGTTCTCGTAGCTTGATTTTCGTTATTTTTATAGCCGCGGTATTTGAGTGTTTCACTGAAAACACTCATGTATTTACGTATATTTATCCTAAAATTTGGTATGTTTTTTTCTGCTAAGTATTTTGATATTATTTTTTTTGTTTTAATTTTAATTGATATTTATTGAACTATTTGATTTTAATAAACTATTTATTATATTACGCTATATTTTTAGTTGCTCTTCATTTACATTATGTATAAAGTTTACTTAGTTTGAGTAAACATTATAAACATTTAGGAAATAGTTTACTTAATACACGCATCAATTTTTAAGTATTGCCTTAGTAAATATATCAGTTACAACACAGAATTTTCGATTTTATATTGAAATGTTTTATTTAAAATTATATCTTTCTTCGTTCTTGAGTTTTCATCAAGGAAAAAATATACCAACAATTTTTTTATGTTTTTTTTTTTAATTTTTTTGAATTTTTTTTTTTTTTTTCTGAAATTTTTTACCTATTTAAGTGTTTATTTATTTATTTATTTTTATTGTTTATTCCGTTGGTTTACTTTCAAATAAGTAATTTTCTGCTGTTAAAAACAAGCTTTTTTGTTTTTATTTTATTTTCTCATACCATTTGCGTATTTATTATGTTCACATATTCATGTTTTTTATTTGGTATTTATTTACTGTATCAATACATTATATGTGGTTTAAATACATTTTTATTTACTATTTTTATATAAAAGTCATTCAAGCATTTCAATTAAAAAATTATTAAAATTTCATGAGATTTTATTTTCGCAGAATTCGACTTTTTTTTAAATGTAATAACTTTTTAAAATATATATTTGTTTTTTATTTTTTAAGTTTATCTACTTTTTTTTTTTATTTTACTTTTTTATCAAATTTTATAAGCAAAAATTTTTATTTTTTTTTTTTTTATTTTTTCAACAAAATATTTATTTTTATAATTTAATATTGATAGCTAATAGATTTTTATATATTTAAATGTTTTATTTTATATTCAGATTATTTTACATATCAGTTGTTTTCCTATTGTTTCCCCTTGTTAAAGTTAAGTTTCTGAACTTTATACTTTCATTGGAAGCTTACTTGTTTTATATATTTTAGTTAATTTTTATAGCTTGTCTCACAATATTTTTATTCATTTATTTATTTATTAGATCATTCACTAAAGTATTTATTTATTCATTTAATTTTATTTCAACATTTTTGCGCCACATGCATTGCTTTGATTTTGTTTTAGTTTAATTTTTAGTTAAGTTTTCCTTCTCGAATATTTTACTATTTTTTGTTTCTAATTCTGTTGAAAACTTATTTTTCTCCAGCATAATATATGCACTTTTTGCTTTTAAAGTTGTTTTTTTAAACTTTATTTTATATTCACTTTAATACATATGAATGCTTAAGCTGTTTTAAAGTAAATTTTGTTTTTATTTTAAATAGATACCCTGCAGGACCACGGACTATTCCAAAACTTGTTTGCAAACTATTCCATGGGAGAAACCGACTAGTCCAAATTCTGGTCCCTTCACATATAAAATTCTATTTACGTTTTGTATTGTTTCTCATTGGGCGTAACCAATTGTTTCCTTATGCATTACAGTCGGACCAGAAAAAGGTCAATTGTCTTCTTATGCATTACAATCGCACCAGAAAAAGGTCAATTGTCTTCTTATGCATTACATTCGGACTAGAAAAATGCCAATTTTTTTAATTTTATTTATACTTATATTTCAACAAATTTAATGTGATATTCAAATTTTATACAAAAATTTCGAAAGGTTTCATAGCCAAATGTGCTAAAGAATTTGTTTTATAAAGGGTTTTTCAATAGGGACGCTACAAAAGTAGATCGATAGGGACAGTAAACGACGCCATATTGGCATTTCTCTTCAGTAAGGTTTGCCATTTTATCATGGAAAGATATACGAGCCAACAACGCGTGGAAATTATTAAAATTTACTACCGAAATTCGGAGTCAGTGGCCTCAACTTTAAGAGAGCTACGTCATCTTCAGTGATGAGGCTCATTTCTGGCTGAATGGCTTCGTCAATAAGCAAAATATGCGTTATTGGTCAGGCACCAATCCACACGTACTCCATGAGTCATCATTGAATTCCGAAAAAAATACGGTTTGGTGCGGCTTACAGGCCGGCGGCGTCATTGGGCCGTACTTCTTCCATGATGGTCAAGACCGGCACGTTACTGTGAATTGGAATCGCTACCGTTCAATGATAAGCGAATATTTTTGGCCCGAATCGGATGATATGGACTTAGACAACATGTGGTTTCAACAGAACGGCGCCACAAGCCACACAGCGAATGTCACAATCAATTTATTGAAAACCAAGTTTGGTGAACGTGTTATCTCACGAAATGGCCCAGTCGATTGGCCGCCTCAGTCGTGCGATTTGACTCCGTTAGACTATTTCCTGTGGAGCTACGTCAAGTCTATGGTCTATGCCAACAAGCCAGCGACGATTGATGAACTTCGTACGAATATCGATCGGCCGATTTATGCTTGAAAACTGTCGAAAATTGGGTTCAGCGTCTGGACTTCTGCAAGCGTGCCCGTGGTGGCTATGCAAAATAAATCGAGTTCCATACATAATGGCATCAAATGTACTTTAACAAGAATAAAGAATTTCATTCATATCCAAAACCAGTTTGTTTTATTTAAAAAAACTTTTGTAGCGCTCTTATTCCAAAACCCTTTATATCCAAGCAATGTGTTCCGGGTTCGTATCTCAGTGGGGATGAACATTTTTTTATTAATTTTTTTATTATTTTATACCTCGGCTATGTTGGACACATATTTCATTTTTTGCTTCAAAGGCTCGTCAGACAAATTGTGTACAAATTAATAGAAATTTAAAAATTGGAATTGAAAATCACCTAGTGTAGGATTTGAACCTGTGTATTTCCATACGACGTTTGTTCTTCTTAACAATGCCAAACAGTACGTGGCAGTAATGTAATGATTATAATCGTTACACAATTGGAACATTTTTGGTACTAATGACGGATTATTCATGACATTTGGACTATTTTTGATACAATTGAACTACTTTGCATTACATTTGGACCATTTTTGGTATAATTGATAATTTAAGTGAATTTATTCTAGTTTTAAGTGTTGTTCATTATGGACTACTTACAAAAAAAACTAGACTTAAGATTGGACTATTGAGACAATTGACTTCATCGGTACTACAGGGTATTTTGTTAATATTTACTGTAAAATTATGCTGATCAAAAGTTTATATATTTTATTAAATTTTTTTAGCTTTTCTCACAATATGTTTATTTATTTGTTTCATTCATCTATTTATTTATTTATTCATTTCATTAAATTCTTACAATTTTGCTCCACATCCTTTTCTTTGATTTAATGCCTGTTTAATTTTTATTTAATAATTTTTTCGAATACTTATTAAGAGTTTAATATTTTTAATTCTTATGAGTACACTACTTTTTCTCCGACATTATTTCCACTTTCACACTTTTACTTTTAAGGAAAAATTTTGTTTATTTCCATTCAAAAATTTTCTTTTTCTGAGGAAAAAATTTTTTTTCACTAAATGATTCTGTGCGTTTTATCTTTTTTATATGATATATTTTTTTGAATTATTTCATATTGCTGAAATCAAAAAAAAATTGGGTTATTTTGTGAAGAATTTTAATGTTTTTTTTTTTTTTGTCTTTAAAAAATTTTATATTTTTTTTATCATTAAATCACGCAAATATTTTTTTTTTTTATATATATATATATGTTTTTTAATACTTTTGTTTAATAAATCTCTCTTAAATTCCTTTCCGACACTTTTTTCTGGGAATTTTTACTTTCAAATACTTTTATTGCCTTACTAAAAATCGCCAAAATTTATTTTTGGCTTTAATTCTGCATAAAATACACTTAAGACAGTCGCAAACTTTAAGTACATGCCCTCATAAATATTATTAGATTTCTGCGAAAAGTGGACTGTTGACATTATCACTACAAGTACAGACTGTTTTTAGCAGCAGCAGCAGCATTTCCATAAAATTCCACAACTACAACACACACAGACAAATGCCAACTATGCCGCACTATACATCGATTTTTATATTTTTTTTTTTATATTTACGTTCAACAAAACGACGCCCACACATACGCAAAAAATAAGAACCAAAATACATATACGTCGGCCCCCAACAATGACGAGAACGATGACGATGATAAAAATTTCACTTTGTTTTCAAATTAACTTTTTCTAATTAACAACATAAGATTATTTTTGACATGTAGCCCAGCAAGAAAAATGAAAAAAAAAATTGGGCTCAAAGTTTTCTTCAGCACCGGAAAAACCAAACAACACCATTTACCATTAACCACCACTCTACACTTCTCGGCGGCGGCACACTGAGCGGTCTCTCAATAATGCTGTCAGCTGTGAATTATGATTTAATCTCGTTCTCACAAAAACTGACACTTTTGATTAGCGTTATTACTTTCGTTTTTTTTTTTTTTTCTATTTCACTTCCTCTTCTTGAGGAAAAATGATTCCCTTTTGGAAATTTTTATAATTTTTTTATTTTTTCACGCTACCACTTTTGACAGCAGGAAATTTTTCAAATTCCGGCTACGCTACCTACACATATACATACTCGTACATAGCACCTACAAGGATATGACCGCGAAATTTAATTACCTACACTTAATCAAAGTTTCGTCAGCGCGTTACGGTAGTAGATATCTAAAATGACGTTGAAATTATTGGCGCCCGTTTTGTCTCGACTCTATACGACGCAACACACTTTCTGTTGATACTTTTTGAAGTGTTGCCGCAGAGAATAAAAAAATGTTTGTTTCGTTACTTTAGCGTTTGGAACATGACGCCCGCTTTTGAAATTCAGAACGTTGTGCACACTTTTAGCATTCAACGATGACTGGATGCTGGCTGTTGGCGAAAATTTCGTAATTTGAATGTTATAGAGATGTTGAGGATGTTTGGAACTTTGTGAAAAAACTTGGATTGTCGAAAAACTTTTCAATTGGAGCAACAGCAGGATGCCAAGAGATTTGGCGCCAGCTTTGCTTGTGGACTGTGTGATAAAGTGCGCATGCGTTTTGCTTAACATTTCAAGCATAGAGTGCTAATACTTCTAAAAAGATTTTTCCAAAACACGTGCTCGTCGCTATGATAACAAGAATGTTGGCAGAGAAATTTCGAAATTGCATGCTTCGTGTAGGATACAATCTGCGAACTAACTTTTAGTACAACACCAGATTACGATTGAAATACTATATTTTAGGTATGTGTACCGAATTACAGCACTTTAGGTACTTTCTACTTCTAGAACGATTCCAAGTCTTACTACTCAATTTTGAGATCGAATTTATAATTTTTCATAAGGATTGATTTATCCGGAGCCGATTAGTGCTAAATTTGAGCATCATAAAACTTCTATTATGATAATTTTTTGTGCTTTTAGAAAAACTACATTTGTCTTTAATTCCGGACTAAAATTTTGCGTTGAACCTAACTCCGTGCTAACTTACAATTTGATTTATTTTCTTTAAACAACCATTTAAGATATCAAGTTTCTTCATTTTATATATTTTAAAATTTAATTATCTCTAATTGTGCAAACATAATGTTGTTCTTTACTTTAAGGAACATTAGTACATAAGTACACATTATAAATTAAGGAGTCAACTAAATAAAAAGAGTCACGTCCCAGTGTGCCAGACAGTTCATATCTCCGCTTTTTTATCCATTACGGATCCGTTACTCATCCGTTTCTGGCACACTGGGGTAATTAGGTTCACTTTCACAGATTTATGTACGCTACTCAGGCAGTGAAAAATTCGTAGCATCTCTGCAATTTGTTAGAAAATTTTTCACATTGTATTCAATTATAATTGTTCATAGTTTTGAAAGAGAAAATCTTATGCCGTAATAACATCACTTCATTCATAAAAGTTTACTTATTACGTGACAAAAAAAAAAATATTTAGTATTTTTGCAAACTATCAATAGTTTATTTTCGAAAAATTAAACTCTTTTATTTTCTTAACTACTTGATAGTCACGGAATAACGTTCACTCGTACAAAATTAGGCACCTAATTACGGCAGAAATAAAATCCTAGTTTTCTTTTTAAAAAATAGTTTATTTTGCTACAAAACTACTTATTGGAATGATTTTTAAGATAATATAAATTTTTAATTTAACAAATTTCGATTAAATATACAAACATGTTATCCTGGAAACCTTTACAAAAATTTGTGTACTACCTAACATTTATGTAACATACGTGTTCGAAATCAAGGTTATTGGAAAATCATTGTTCAAAACATCATTAAAAAGCTATTATCTAAAAAAAAATAATTTTAACTTCTTGGCATTAACTAAAAGTATATAGTATGTTTTGGTTAAAAAATATTTAGCATTTAGTTTTTTTATATTCGAACAAAAAGGAAAAACTGACGGAATTAGGTACTAGCTCGTTATTCGGTACATTTACCTTTGTATATAGAAATTTGTGAAATTTCAAAATTATGTCCAGGTACAAGTTCAAAGCCAATTCGAATTCCAATTCCGAGTACAAGTCTAAGTCTAAGCTAGATTCTAGGCCAAAGTTCAAGCCCAAGTTAAAGCTAAAGTTCAAGCTTATGTCAATTTCTTAGCCAAAGCCCACGTCCAAGTCCAAGTTCATGTGCAACCCCAAGCCCAAGTCGAAGTCCAAGAACAAATTCAAGTTAATTTCTTAGCTAAAGTCCAAGACAGAGTCTATTTTCAAGTTTTGGTCCAAGTTTAATTTGAAGCTCAAGTCAAAGTTCAACACCAAGTTGAAATCGAATTTCAATCGAAGTCTAATTCCAAGTCTTAGTCCAATTCATTTTCAAGCCCAAGTTCACGTCTAGATCAAGTTCAGGTCAAAGTAAAAGTCTAAATCCTAAGCCAATTTTCAAGTTCAAGCTCAAGACCAAATCAAGTTAAAATGCAATTTAATGTCGAAAGCTAATTCCAATTTCAAGTCCAGGGAAACTGTATGTCAAGTTTATGTCAAACTCAATTTTAATCAAGTAAGTGGAACAAGTTCAAGTCATACCATCCAATACTTATTAAAATTTTCGAACATAACCAATCAGGTCCCACAAAAGTAAAATAATGAGATAATTCGATGAAAAAATTGTTGAACATTACACTCTTCGAATCTCACTCTATAGATGTTCTCTTTCGAAAATGAAAAATAACAAAAAACTTGTGGAAGCCATATCTTTTTTTGTATTTGTTGCTTTTGTAACATTTTGTTTGCTTTGATTTTATATGCGAATTGGTTAAGAATTACGTATTTTTTCGCATCTCTTTTTTTTCGCATTTCTTTTGACACAGTTTTTCTTCGCAGAAGTTTGTTTGCTTTTCACTACGCACACACATACATTTGAAGTATACATATACGTATATACGTTCCGTTGTTTGCGTTTGATTACATACACATGTTTGTATATACGCGTTTATGTTTGTACGCCTATATGTCTCCGTGTATGTTGATGTTGTAGTAGGTTAGTAATTTATGCTTTTCGAAATTACATTAAAATCTTTTGCTTGGCGTTTCTCTAAAGCGCAACTGAAGCGTATTGTAATGGGGTGTGTGTGTACGGGTTTGGTATGTTCTGACACACAGGATGTTGTAGGTGTGACTGTCTGTGTATGTTTGTATGTTTCGCTTTCGCTTCTAGGATCTATGACTCTTGACATAAAATGATTTAATTGGGTTATTAAAGACACTTGTTAACTATTGACCGCAGTTTTTTGAAAACCGCTTATGCATATTTTTTTCTTTCTTTTGAGTATTTCCTGTGGAAATCCTTTTGGAAGAGGTATTTTTTAAATTCTTAAAAAAGCTGTGGTAAAACAGTGAAACAAAACTAATGATTGAAAATACTGTGTTTCATTCCAAGATAAAGCCTAAAAGTACCTGAAAGGTCATAGATCTAAAAAACCCATTTGCACATTTAACCATCATACGATTAGAGAATAATAGTCTTCTTGCCGCGAATGTCAGAATAGGAGCAAACCATCAACCAGTTTTGTCATTCACTGGCTCAAGTATGTCTGCATATTGCAACAAAGTCAAGTATATTTGTCTTCAAGAAAATATTAAGAACGAAGTAGAATAAACTTCCGGAGCTCAATCGAAGGTAAATGGCATTTTTGAAATCCAACTTCACTGGAGAAACTTAGTGTTGTATGAATTGGCAAAAAGCATAAACCATCAACTGAAACTTAAAAAATGATACACAAAAAGAGACCAGAGGTAAGACACCGAGGAGACTTACAACTTTTGCTGCAAGTAAGAAAGAACTATTGTGAAATCGACCTAGACAGAGAACTAAATTTTCGCAATTATTTGATATTATCGGAATACCTTGTTCCTCCTTTTGACTCACATATATATATCCACTCAAAGCATAAATTGACCCCGAAACTCGTCTATTGTACTCGGTTACAAGGAAGCATATTCAAAGCTTTGTAACAACTTGATCGAAGTATTTCTAGTCCAAGCAAATATTACAAATGGAAATCTCTAAAGTTTTACTTCAATGCATGGCGGCAGATTTCCATTCGTGGTAAGTATTTCTGTGCTATAATTTGTAAGATGATAAGAATACTGTTGAAAATGCTTCCATGCAACCTAATTTCCAAAAGTTTCTGATAATGACATAATATAGCGCTTTTGCCGGTGTTCGTTTCTACAGTTAATGATCAATCCATTTTTTCCTCTATCTGACAGAGTTTGTCGACATCTGGTTCACATAACGAAGTTGTAGATGGTCCTGGATCACAAAATCCTTAGATTTCGTCGCAATCAAAAAAGAAAATGCTGCAAAAGTTCAAAACCTTAAGAACCATTTCTTGCCAACTTAAGGGATTCACTGCGAAACTTCTGATAGTTTCCACAGTTAATGATGAATCCATTTTCCCCTCTTAGCAAATTCAAGTTGAAGATGATCATGGCGACAAAATCGTCAGATTTTGTTGTTGGACATTTTTAAATAATAAAGCTAATCTAAGCTGATGAACTGCTACAAAAGAAATAATTTTACATTCGACTCAGTGCTTCATTTTCTTTTAATGAATATTTCTGGACAAAACTTAAGGTACCGAGAAAAGTGTTTTCAGCCTTAATAATCAAAAATATGAAATCTACAATAAACCGTTTTTCTTACTTAGCATCATCTTCAGTGATAAGTGAATGAACCTACGATAATACACATGGTTTTGAATGGGATTGGCAAAGTCAGTGTTTTCTCTTCGCAGTTGTCTTGGTCTTAAAAAATTTTCAAAAGATTGTTGAGTATTTAAAATTTCTAAACCTTATCTTTCATAGAAGTCTTGGTGTTGGCCACAAAATCATATCACCGTCTTGGTCTCGAAATCTTACTAAGACCATTACTCAGGACCAAGACTAATTTTGCTCATCACTATGTAGAGCGTTGCTAACTCTGCTTTCTGGGCTTCTTGTGATCAGATACTTGGGTTTTACCCAGCGAAAACAAAACGTTCGATGAACGAAGAGACATGCTTTCTTATTGAAAAAAGAAGAAACGCCTTCGATGATGCTAAAACCAGAAAACAAAATAACGATGCTGAATATCAATAAAGAAGTCAGAACAGAAGAATATATAATGGTCTCGCAAGGCATCTACGAAAAAATTGTATATACAACGTAAACTGTTTAGATTCCTTCAGAGAATTAGCGAGAATTTTTTCAAAGTTTTTGGAAATTTTTTTTTTTATCAAGTTTTGAAAAATCATAATTTTGACCCTATCTAGTATACACCTTTAATGAATGTTTCTAATCATTGCAATATTTAAAAATTTTAAATTATTGCAAATTTTTTAAAAAGTACAATTAATTACTTTTTCAGCCAAACTGAATTACTTTTCAAATGAAAATAAAAAGTAACATGAAAACCACTATTCATATTCAACCCGCATGTTCTGGTAATGAAAAGTGGTGAAGAGGATTACCATTAAGCTCTTTCACTAAACAGCGCTTAAATGTAAGTTTTTTTTTCAGTTTTTTTTTTCAAAAACAATTCAGTTGCATTTCAACGTGGAATTGGCAAAACGAAAAAGTTCAGTCAGGAAAATATAAACAAAAACAAAGTTACCATTTTACATCTTTTTATCTCTTTGATAAGCGAGCAAAAAATGCAAATTAAAACGAAAAAATCCATTTAAAGTTTAATTTTTTAAAGGTTTCGTAAAAAACAAAATGAAAAAGAAAAACAAAAACAGAAAAAACAGCAAACAAGAAGCCAAATTGTATGCTACAATTTTTTGCTATTTGCGCGCATTTTGAAGTTTGGCTTACGAAAAAGCAAAAAGGTAAAAGTAAAAGCAAAAATGACGAAAAAAAAACAAAAATTTTTAAAAGAAAACAAAACAAACAAATAAGTAAACAGCAAAACAAAGAGATATTCAGACAGACAGACAAGCAGCACCACTGGACGGACGGACAATTGGAGTAGTCGGACAGACAGGCAGCCAAAAGCAATTACAAGCAAATATATTCCTTTCTTTCAGTTTTTTTTCTGCTTTGCTTGCTGCTATGATGATTTTTAGCTTTGCTCGCTGTGCTTCATTGCTGCATTGCAGTGTTACTTGCGCGCGAGTACAAAAGCAAAAACCAAAAAAAAACCCATACAGGCGTGGCAGTTTTGGGGCGTCAAAAGTATTTTGGCGCGCGAAATGAAAGGAAAAACACCAGAAATTAAAACATTTCCATTTGTGACTTGGCAAATTCATTCACCATTGCCCTTACCATTGGACAGCCGCCTTCTATAGGCATCGTCCGCTTGTTGAGGATCTTTACAAACAACAACAACTACAGCAAAAGAAGGTAAAAACAACAACAGCAAATTTCCCAATGCTTACTATAAAAGTGAAGTAGCTCCCCAGGTGATGATACCGAGGGATGCTTAAATTATTACGTAGCATGTTTACAGCAAATGAGAGAAACGAGAAAAAAAACGGAAGTGCAGTAATATCCTTAAAAAAACAGTTAACTTTGATTATAGGGTTTCCCAAATTTATTAAAATTTTTGTTCAAAAGAAAATAATGATACAATAGGGCCAATGACAAATTCGTCCATCACCCATGGACAACCGCTGGGATTTTTTTAGCATGTGATGTCCGATAATTAAAAATTTAGTACTTATATGAATGTGAAATATTTAATGCTTAATGTTCAGTGCTCAATGTTCAATGTTTAATGTTCAATGTTCAATGTTCAATGTTCAATGTTCAATGTTCAATGTTCAATGTTCAATGTTCAATGTTTAATGTTCAATGTTTAATGTTCAATGTTCAATGTTCAATGTTCAATGTTCAATGTTCAATGTTTAATGTTCAATGTTTAATGTTCAATGTTCAATGTTCAATGTTCAATCTTCAATGCTCAATGTTCAATGTACAATGTTTAATGATCAATGTTCAATGCTCAATGTTCAATGTTTAGTGTTCAATGTTCAATGTTTAATGTTTAATGTTCAATGTTCAATATTGATTGTTTCGTGTTCAATTCGCAATGATCACTGGCGCGCACCACTGGTAATAAATTTGTTTGCAGCATTCATGTTACTCGAAAATAATTATGTAGAATATTATGTTGTAAAGGGCTTCATGCTGTTTGAACTTCCGAGATCATATTCGACTTGTAGGATCTCGTTTCTCTAATTCGTAATCCCCTAAATGCCATTTTTTCTTTTTAAAATTAAAGTCTTCAAAAAAAATTTATAAAATTTTACGCATATAGTGCTAACTAATGCCTTATGATACCCTTTACAGCGATAAATAATTTTCAAACATCCGACATCAACTACCAAAGTTATGGAAAAAATACAATTTTGGCTGTTTTTAGACTGTAAAAAAAAATGTTGTTTTTGTTTCCTACTCTCAAGGTAAGCTTTCAAATAAGTGGTGGTTTTTCCGATTATTTTTTCATCGACACGGCCTAATAGATACTCGTACATGATTATTAAGTAGACACTCCCTCCTCAACTCTTCTACTACTTAAGTGTTTCACATAGGCTTTTATCGAACCCTGACATTACCCGCGAGCAAATGGTGTAGATAGATATAGGGTTATATAATCGCTATCTCCAATATGGTGGTCTCTCTTTCAACTTACTACAAAGAGGCTTACTCGCAATTAATTGACACAACTATTGAGCAACTCAAAAGCTCAGTCTTGACCCATGAGAAACTGACACAGATATACATTACCCACGAGCGAATGGTGCAGATGTGGGGTTATATAAGCGCTATCTCCCACATGGTGGTCTCTCTTTTGCACTTATTACAACGACAATTACCCGCGAGTAATAGATACCTTTACTGAGCATCTCGAAAGATCGGTCCTGATTCATGAGCAACTGACACAGATGTATTTTACCAGCAAGCGAATGGTGTACATATACGAATATTTGAGCGCTATATCTAACATGGTGGTCTCTCTCTTAATTTATTACAATACAATGAAGATTGTCCTCAAGTAACTGATTCAATTACTGAGCAACTCGTAGATCAATCCTGACCCATGACACAAAAATATATTACCCGCGAGTAATTGATGCTATTATTGGGCAAATTGAAAGCTCAGTCTTAAACATGAGTAACTTTTGCAGATATTGGATAGCTCGGATAACATGGTTCTTTCCTTAATCATTTCATTAAGAGGTTCCCATAGCCGAGTACCAGTGAGTGATCAATGTTACTATAGGTCCACTTTCAGACTTTTCCTGTAAATGGTGGTACACTTAAGGAATTAAAGCTGATGTCGGGCTTCTCGTGCACTATCCTCAACATATTGAAAAGGGATTCTCGACACTTATACTATGAGTTTCCTTGTAACAAACCCATATACCCGCAAGTGATTGATAGAATTAACCCAAAACTCATAAATAAGCTCGCCCCTTAACTTCATGCAGAAATCGGATTACACAATGGGCTATCACTACTGTGGTGCTCTTTCCTCTACCTTAATACCACTAAAACCACTATTTCTACAAAACTAAGTAAAATGGCTGCTGTACCCACTCATCTGCTACTGTTCCAATGTTTACCGGCTTCCTGCTCTGGAATAACTAACCGTATTCACACACACCTTTCTAATATATTAAGCTGTTGTTATGGCGGCTTACAACTGTCACTTCGATTGATGAGTACATACGTTGAATGAGAAGTCAGCTATTTAGTAAAACATATTTTACTTATCTCCATCAAGCTCTGAAAATAGGAAACCGATAACATAAAGTTTCGTACGAGTACTCACACAGACTTAACACTTTCAATAGACATAATACTTATAGTTTTTTTTTTTCTTTTCTTATTTACTCAGAAGGTACACCTTAAAGAAATAAAAATTTATCGTTGCTTAAATTGTTATGGAATAAGAACCCAACAGTTTCTGTGAAAACATCTTTATACGATAACATCTGATTGAGCAGCAATCATAAACTTCAAAGTTTTCACTCACTGAAAAGTTATGCTACATAAATCAACACCATTTTATTGTACTGATGTAAAAAATCAACATAATTTTACCATCCCCACCAAATTGATATCGAACATATTTTTATATTTATGGAGTATAACCTACGTAAATCAACAAAACGTAAAAATGGCAACAAGAAAAGTTTAAAATTTACTACAAGGTTGTGGGTTCAGGTTTCAAACCAGGACGTATGCATGTATGATAACACCGTTCGATACAAAAACAAAACACATGAGAAAATCCAAAAAATTCTTAAAGTAGACGTTAGGAAAAAATACCCGTTTCTCGTGATTTTTCTCCAGCACATCACATTTTTTTTAATCGATTTTTGAAGTTTTTTTCCACTGTACATGAAAAAACCATAAATACCGCATTCTTGTGTTAAATCGATGAATTTAACTATATGATCCTTACATCTGAGGTGTATCATGTCTTGAGCAAACTTATGCAAAATATTGCGTGGAATATTTTTGTAGAAAATTTTAACCCTGTACAACCCCCACATGTGGGTCATTTTTGCCCTTTTCTTAAAAAGGTACAAAAATGACACCTAAAACAAGGGAATATTGAGTCAGTACTTATGTACAACAGAAATATTTGCTATACAATTTCACTACTAGTGACTGAACACTAAAAAAGGAAAATTTTATCCCGAAAGCAAAAAAATCGTTAAAATCAGTAAGCAGTTCTAACAATAAATATTTTCTAAATTTCACCCCACTGTAAAACTCGAAAACTACAATTTGGACAAAACTCGTTCTCACAAGATCATAGCGAAATCACACAAGGATCATTTTCCTTGAACACATTAACCCTTTATATCCTGTTTTTATGGATCTTTTTGACCCTGTTTTCTAAAACTGAGCCACAATGGGCTAAAAAATTTGCAAAATTACCTTACAAAAAATTTCACTTAGAGTTACCAAAGACGAAAAATTCTTAAAACTTAAGGTAAGCGCGTCAGGGATGTACTTATTGTAATCTGCAATGTGAAAAGTCCTAATTGATTTTAACGATTTTGTTTGGTTTCGAGCTCAAATTTCGACCTTTACGTGCTTAAAAACTAGTAGTGAAATTTTATTGCAAATATTTCTGTAGTACATACTGACTCAATATTTCCCTGTTTTGGGTGTCATTTTGTACCTTTTTAAGAAAAGGGCAAAAATGACCCACATGCGGGGGTTACACAGGGTTAAAATTTTCTTCAAAAATATTCCCCGCAATATTCTGCATAAGTTTGCTAAACACATGATACACCTCAGATGTAAGGATCATATGGTTAAATTCATCGATCTAACACAAGAATGCGGTATTTTTGTTTTTTTCATGTACAGTGGAAAAAAAACTTCAAAAATCGATTAAAAAAAATGTGATGTGCTGGAGAAAAATCAAGGAAAACGGGTATTTTTTGTTAACGTCTACTTTAAGAATGTTTTGGATTTTCTAATGTGTTTTTAAAAAAGTTCGAAATTGTCGAACAGTGTATTATAAGTGAACGTTAGCCCCAGAAGTAAAATAATGTGGCCATTATTTAACTTTTTGGATTTCGAAATTAAAAACAAAACGAAAAATAAGTCTCTAAGAATTATTTGAAATGTCCACATATGAGGACATTGCTTGAATATGCATAAAAGATTCAAATCTTTTTCATATTAGTTTTTAGTTTTAAATTTTATTGCTTTGAATAATGTGCCCAAGCTGGTAAATAGGTAAACTTACTTGACTCCTTTAGAGAAAGAAATAATATGTATAAAATATCCCATAATTTTTTTCACACTTGGAATTAAAAAAATACATTTTCGAAAACTCATTTGAATAGAAATGTTGTATCGAATCGGCAAAAAAACAAATTACAAATTTTCCAGAGGTCCGGAAAGGGTTAATACCGAAAGTTTAAAAAATAACTTTGAGCACTACAGCTACAATCTGAGGTACCGGATTTTAAAAAAGAGAGAAAGGTCCAAACGTTTTTTTTCTCATAGAAACATTCCGAAAGTCAAAAGATGCCCTTATTCGTAGCAGCCAACCAATTTTCTGCTCCCATACAAATCTGATTTAACTTTAAGGCAATACGCAAAAAAAAACAATACTAAAAAAAAGCAAATAAATTCAAATTAACGCCACCTTATTTGAAATAAAAAAATAAAACTATAAAAAAATTAAAAGGATTCCCTACTTATCGATGGTTTTTTTTTTTTTTTTTTTTGTTGCCCAATTTATGTTTTTTTATATTTTGTTTTACCTGGCTCATTTCTTTATTTCGCTATTTTTCCTTTTAATTTCGTTGATACGATTTTTAGAATCCTTTTTTTGTTTAAGTATTTCCTTTATATTTTTACAACTGACTCCTTCGAGAAGGCATTTAACAAACTCATTGGATACTCAGACAACAACATGGAAAGGGGTTATGTGTACGCAGTTCAAATGCCATTTTTTAGATGAAAGACAAAAAAAAAGAAGAAAAACTCTTCCAGTGCTATTCGACGAAAGGTGAAAGAAGAGAAATGTATGGCAAAGATAATGGCTTAAAATATTCAATTAGTTTATAGCTCAGCGGAAGGGCAAAGAAAAAAAATATTTAATGTTCCACTGCTGCTGGGCTCAGGCTTCTTGAATCGAGAAAAAAATGTAAACTGGAACATAAAAATATTTTTATTGCTACTGCAGGTTGTGTGAGATAAAGCTTGGGGAAAATGAGATGATAGTCTTAATAAAAATAATAATAAAAACAACAAACAAAGCTTTCTTTTAAAGGGTTCAGTCATTTCAATACTTAAAGGATAAAGTTTATGTTTTTTTTTTTTTTTTTCCTTTGAGATGTTACGCAGGACGCAGTTGCTGAGATTCTGTTAAAAAGATTTCATTTTTTTAGAACGAAATCAAATTATCAAATGCGGCGCGTTCAGTGATACATTGCACATGAGCGCTACTTAATGGTCATAAGGATTTATGGAGGATTTTTACTTTTTTAAAGAATTTTTTGAAGCGAAAATGCGGCAGCGTTTTAATTAGCAAAATGGTTTGAGTAAACAGAAAAGAAGTTAAACATTGCATGGATGAAAATTTAAAGAAGAAAAGTTATAAAATCAATACTAAAGGGAATCAAAATTAAGAAAAGTAAACTATCATTTTTCATTGAGTAAGGTCTCAGCAATAAATAGCAAATATTATATTATTTCTTTAAACATAAGCACAAAATCAAAAACCATTTAAATTTTATTCCCCTATTTTATTGACCCTAAAAACGTTTAATTTTATTTACTGTTGACTTTATCCATTCTGACATTAAACACATCTCCACGATGATTCTTTGAAATTTCTTTCTCGTTTAAAGTTTTTAAGCGAAATCACTTTGCTCTCATAAAACTATGCTTACATCACGTGTACTGTACAATTTTCTTTTGGAGAAAATTTTCCACCCAAAAAAAAATTGAAAAAAAAAATCTCAAAAATGTTTCCCCCACTTCGATTACTATTTGCGCTTCGCTTTACATTGTTTAAAACCAAGTTTCATGCAGTTTAACTCTATGACTACACGACTACTCCTCATTGAATATTTATTCTTTCTTTAGCCGCATCTTCATGCTTTGTGCGCTTTGTTTTTCCTTTTTGGTTTTCCTTTTGCGCAATTTTCTTTAAATTTTATGTTTGCCCTCTTTTGTTTGAATCTTTCGATAATATGTTGTGTATTTTCAAGTCATTTTCTTTCACATATCGCATCCTTTGCTTCCTTTCCCATGACTTGGATTTTTTAAAGTTTTTACTGCCATTTGACAGTGGACAACACAGCTCCTTAACTCAATGGTCAGTCTATCGTTGGCTGGCTCCTTGTCTCTGGCAGTAGTTCCCTCTCCTGATGTATTGTCTTAAGTTTTGTGCGATGTTTTCAACTTTATTTTTTTTGTGTTCATTTCATTGCACGGGGTACAGTTTGCTGCTGGTTTGTGCGGTGTTCACTACCACAGCAACAACAAGGACAGTTGAAACAATATCAATGTGCAATAAATACCCTTAAAAGGATCACTTTGCTGCCGAAAAAAAAAAGTGGAAAATTGTTGGTAAAGTGTTCAAGACTTTTTATAATGGGATAGTGTGTATTTTGTTGTTTTTTTTCTGTTGTTTTTTATCGCTCTAAAATATAAAAAATCAAACAGATTCGTTGAATTCAGAAAAAATAAAATAAACTTAAAGTAATGGTCGAAACATAGTTTTGTTGTTTTCTAGATAACCACCCAAGTTACTGGATTGAGCAGTCCAGTCAAACTGCATAGAAAAATATTTCTCGACAATATTTTAGAAGTTTTTCACTATGCATTTTCGAACCTCTTTAGAAGTTTTCGAATATTTGTATTTCAATATTTTTAAAGTTTTTCATATTTTCAAACTTATTTTTGTAATGACCTTATGTGTTAATCCCTAAAGATGACTTCCAAAGGAATTCGGAATAATGGAAATAATAATTAAAAACTAAAAAACAAAAAATTTAGTTTGATTTCTAGCCCGAGAAGTTAATTAGTATTTTCAAATTTCAGAACATTTTTCGACATTTTTAATATATTTAAGTACATCGACTTTTTCAGAAATTTTTTGAATTTGTCAAAATTATCCGACTTTTTTAAGATTTCTCGACCTTTCCAGATATTTTTGAATTCGAGAACATTTTTCGACTTTTCAGAAATTTCCGAATTTTTAAAAATTATTCGACTTTCTTAAGGTTACTCGACTATTTCAGAAATTTTCGAAATTGTCAATAGTATTCGACTTTTTCAAGGTTTCTCGACTTTTCCAGATATTCTCGAATTCGAGACCATTTTTCGCTTTTTTTCGAAATTTTCGATATCTTCAATATTATTCGACTTTTTTTAAAGTTTCTCGACTTTTCCAAATATTTTCGAATTCGAGACCATTTTTCGACTTTTTCAGAAACTTTCGAAATCTTCAATATTATTCGAATTTGTCAAAATTATCCGATTTTTTCAAGGTTTTCTCAACTTTTTCAGAAATTTTCAAAATTGTCAATATTATTCGACTATTTCAAGGTTTCTCGACTATTCCAGATATTTTCGAATTCGAGACCATTTTTCTCCTTTTTCAGAAACTTTCGAAATCTTCAATATTATTCGACGTTTTCAAGGTTTCTCGACTTTTCCAAATATTTCCGAATTCGAGAATATTTTTCGACATTTACAGATGCTTTCTAATTCGAGACCATTTCTCGACTTTTTTTTAGAAATTTTCGAATTTTTAAAAATTTTCTGACTTTTTCAAGGTTTCTCAACTTTTTTAGATATTTTCCAATTTGAGACCATTTTTTGACTTTTTCTAGAAACTTTCAAATTTGTTAAAATTATCCGACTTTTTTAAGGTTTCTCGACTTTTTCAGATATTTTCGAAATCGTCTATATTATTCGAATTTTTTAAGGTTTCTCGACTTTCCCAGATATTTTCGAAATCGAGGTTTTTTTTGTGGACTTTTTCAGAAATTTTAAAATTTTTCAAAATTATCCGACTTTTTTAAGGTTTCTCGACTTTTTCAGATATTTTCGATTTTGTCAAAATTAAGACTTTTTCAAGGTTTCTAGACTTTTTCAGATATTTTCGAAATCGTCTATATTATTCAAATTTTTTAAGGTTTCTCGACTTTCCCAGATATTTTTGAAATCGAGGCTTTTTTTGTGGACTTTTTCAGAAATTTTCAAATTTTTCAAAATTATCCGACTTTTTTAAGGTTTCTCGACTTTTTCAGATATTTTCGATTTTGTCAAAATTAAGACTTTTTCAAGGTTTCTAGACTTTTTCAGATATTTTCGAATTCGAGAACATTTTTCGACTTTTTCAAAAATTTTCGAATTCGTCAACATTATCCGACTTTTTCAAGGTTTCTCAAGTTTTTCAAAAATTTTCGAATTTGTTAAAATTATTCGACTTTTTCAAGGTTTCTCGACTTTTCCAGATATTTTCGAATTCGAGACCATTTTTTGACTTTTTTCGGAAATTTTTTGAATTTGTCAAAACTATCCGACTTTTCCAAGTTTCTGGACTCTTTCTCGACATTTCCAGATATTTCCGAGTTCGAGAACATTTTTCGAATATTTCAATATATCTGGACCTTTCAGAAATTTTTGAATTTGTTAACTTTTTTCGACTTTTTCAACAATTTTTGATTTTTTTGTCGTTATTCACTTCCGATAACATAATATGTGATTAATAACTAACATTTTGCATATTTTTAATCTTTTTTAACATTTTTAAAACTTTGATCAGGCAAAACAACACCGAAATAACTCCCAAAATAATATTGATATAAATTGGAACGATAATCCTTTTGCAATAATCCTCAAAATTTATTTACTTACATGAAAAATATTTTGGCGTTATATCGTTTTTTAATTTTTTATTTTTTTTTTTTTTTTGGCCGTTAATTCATATTTCTAAAATGAAATAACACCCAAAATAAAAGCGAATTAACGTCCAAATTTCTAACGAAATAAAGCCCAAATTATGGGCGTTATTTTTAAAATGACTTGAAAATTATTTGGGCGTTATTTCGTATATGTTTTTAGGCGTTATTTTATATAGCTTGGGCGATATTTCATTTTAATAATTGGGCATTATTTGTTTTTTTGGGCGTTATTTCCTATCGTCTGGTGGAGCAAAAATTTTTTCAAAAATATTTTCGAATTGTAACCACTTTTATATATAATTCGCATTTTTTAACATTTAGGATCTAAAGACTTTATTCTCAGCAGTGCTTTCTATCTTAAACGAGCAACAAAAGGTCCCCTCTCTTCGGAATAAGTAGTCGTAAAAAGTCGCGCAGCTGTATGTTTTCAGAGTTTCACAAAGAAGTAGGATTTGCTTAAGCTTCGTTTGCTAAACAGCCAGTTTAATCCTACCAAAATCTCTTATTTCTGACATCAATCCTTTATCCTTTGTAACACTAGTCAACTAATGATATATTTGTAAAATAAACAGTTGTTAAAACGAACACACGACTACCACACATGATACCCCACACATCTCTTTTTTATCACTAGAGTGCCACAACATTTAATTATAGCTTGCGAGCGAAACTTCTGCGAAAAACATCATCGTTAAGTCTCTGTCAGGTAATTACATGTGGCCACACTTTTGTACTTTAATTCAACATTGCAGAATGTAATGTTGCGTTTACATTCCTCTCGTCTTAAATTCACTCAAAAAGAACCTAATTTTCACCATTATTATACCGAGCATAGCACAGTTTCCCCTTGCCTTTTTTAACCCTTATTCACACTACTGCTGCTGCACTTAATTCACTGCATTATGAAGAGTTGAAAATGGCGCAAAACACGTTAAATCTCCCGTGTTTCTTTTCAATTACAGTTTTTTGTATTGCATTTTTGTGTGTTTTTCTCCAGCAGCACCAGCGCCACCTTCATTTGCCATTAAAATGAAGCAAATGCAGCGAAAGGAAAGGTGCAGAAAAAAAAAAGACACACGCTCACAGGTGTTTTGTCACTTAAATGGCACACTATGTGAAGGCGGCAGAAATGTGAGGTGCAAAAGAAGAAAAAGTTGAAAAAATAAAGAAAAATTCTACAATAAAGGATAAAAATGTGAATCCTTTATTTACACTTGAACGAATTGTTGCGCATTTGGTGATGATGATGATGATGAAGACAACGGTAACGACGACGTTGCAATCGCTGGTCGCAAAGGGCAAATATTGTGCAAACACTCAGTGGAAATGAGTTTAAGGCGCACGGCGCACAAGGATGACATTCTGACGTAGAGTGCACATTTTTTTATCTTACATTTTTCATTTATAATTTGCCATAACGAATTATTGTGAATAATAAGGCAATAAATGGTTGAAATCTTTGACATAATTTAAAAAAAAATATTGATCCTTTGAGAAAGTTTCTTTTTTTTCCAATAACTTTTTTTGTTCAAGTCCTACTTTTTCATCAATATGTATTCATCTGAATTCGTTTTATTTATAATCTTCACAATAATTCACTCTTCCATTCCATACAATAGTCACGTATAATTTCTATAAATAATATTATTAGCATTTACTTACTTCTCGCTGTTGAACTTTCTAAAACGCTTCGAACACTTAATATTAAGAACACTGTAGCCAAATTAGAACTAATTTTAATTTTTAACCTTCAGTACTTACATACCCATATTCTAGGCATAATTGGAACCTTCCCGTTGGTTCTCACAACAGGGTGTATTATTTTTTTTGCCAGGCCAAAGGTAGCACCCTTACCAGTTTTATATTGCACTTAAGGCACAATATACCCCTTTTCTAAATAGAAACTAGATTTTCGCACTGTGTACATATCTTATACATTTTATTTGTATTTGTTTTTTACTCCTCCACTGCAAAATAAGTTAATCTGCTCAGCTGTTTCCTTTGTATCTCCGATTTCATTGCACGTTCTTAATTTGTACTTTCCAGCAAATATTTTTTACAAAGATTTTTGTTTATTCGATTCTTGTGCAATGCGTTTTTCTTGCTGGCTGCTAAGATTTTTATTTGAATTTTTTTTCTCCTTTTTTTTTTTTTTTTTGTTTGTCTAAAAGCGGAAGTGAAATTGCTAACGGTATTAGCAAACATACAGAAACACACTCACATACCACTCTCTTTAAACACATACAAGTGCAGCAGCAGCATGTTAGACAGTTTTTAATTCCCCGCATAGAGTACACGGCAACGACAAACTGGCATGACAGCGTTTTAGCTATGGACAACAGAACTTGTGGCAGCAGGACAAATGCGCATATACCATTCTGTCCTGCACGGCATTCAACTGAAAGATATCAGCGCAATCTAAATGCTGTGTCACTGTATCAGTTGTTGTATATCTTGCCGTCTGTTAACTATTTGTATCTTCTGGTTCTTGTGATGATGAAAGCATTTTGGTTATTCGGTGTTATGCTGTGCTTTGCAGCAATTCAAATTTTTGGACTTTTCCTATTTATCTTTCTACGAATATTTCGAATACGCACACTAAAAAATTATAGTTTACTTTTCTTACTTTTGATTCCCTTTTGTATTGATTTAATACTTTTTTGGTGTTAAATTCCGATTTCTATCCAAAAAAGTTTGAAATTTATACCAGAAAAGTATGAATTTTATTCCAAAATTGTTTAAAATTAATACTTTTTTTGAGATTGTTTTATATAAATAATTTTTGGTTTTAAAATTTAACGGAAATTTTTACTGTATGGATTTTTCGACTCTTTCAATATTTCTCGACTTTTTTTAGTCGACTTTGTCAATTTTGTTTTTACTATTTCAATATTCTTTGACTTTTTCTGAAATTTTTAAACAATTTTAAAAAATTTTTGAATTTTTCAACTTCTCAGATACGTTCGAATTTCTCGATTTTTTTTTCAAAATAATCAAACATACGAACGTTTTTGACATTGTCAATACTCGCATTTCTCGACATTTTCAGAATTTTTCGACTTCATCAACACTATTCGACTTCTTCAAGTATTTGCGATCCCATAATTTTTTTTTTATACTTTTAATAACATCGACTTTTTTAGATATTTACGAAGTTGTCTTTCGGAAGTTTCAATATTTCTCAATTTTTTTTTTTTTTCAAAATAATGAAATATGCCAACGATTTCTGACATTATATTCCTCGACTTTTTCAGAAGTTTTCGACTTCATCAACATTATTCGGCTTCTTTAAGAATTTGCGAATTCATCAACTGTTTTTGATAATTTCATTAACATCGACTTTTGTAGATGTATTCGAAATTGTCATTATTTTCAAATTTTTTTTTCGACTTTTTCAATATTTCTCTGCTGTTTCAGATGCTTTTGACTTTGTCCATATTTTTGACTTATTAAATTTTTTCTCGATTTTTTCAAAAGCTTTTGACTCTGTCAACATCAAATTGTTGCGAATTCTTTCACCTTTTACGAATCTTTCAATAATTTAAATTTTTTAAGATATTTTTGAATTTGTACATATATTGAACTCCTTCAATATTCCTCAACTTTTTTAGAAATTTTTGCCTTTGTATACATTTTTCGAGTTTTCAAGTATTTCTCAACTTTATCAGTAGGTAACTATTGAATTTGTTACGTTTTTCTTCAAATATTTTTTGAGTTCGTGAACCTGTTTCGAATTTTTCCATACCTTCAACTTTTTAAGATATCTTCGAATTTGTCAGTAATTTTAACTTTTTGAATATTTCTCAACGTTTTCAGAAGCTTTTGACTTCGCCAACAACTGGACATTTTTAGGAATCTTTCGAACTTGACTTTTAATTTAATTTAATTTAATTTATTGAATTAACACATAAGATCATATATTCAGATATTTTCGAATTTGGCCACATTTTTCGACTATCCTCTCAAGTCAATGAACCAGTTTTTTTACGCTTTAAATTTTCCACATCACAACCCTTATCCTTTCTCTTGTTAATTCGCCGTTGTGTTTGTTTCTTGCATTTATTATTTCACTACTCGTACTTCTGATCCAATCCAAGCTGAACCTGTGTCCAAATATCCTGATGTTTAAATGAATGTTAGTTTAAGCTCTGCTCTAAACATTTGTTCCTTCACTGTCATTTTATATGCAATAAGTGCTCATTTCAAAAACAACATTAGTCCCAAAAATAAAAATTTGCAACAATTTTCATCATTGCGACGTTAATTGAAAATATTTTAGCATAAATTCAAAAATGGATTAAACAATTGAAAAAAATATGCTTCCATCCCGCGTGTGTATTAATTTGTATTAAATTCTATAAATTTCCATAACTTATCATTACCTTACGTAAAGTGAGTGAAGTAAATCACCTCACGGAAACTTGTTGCAAATAATAACAATTACTAGAAGCACCTAGAAATTTCTGCCTGAGGACTATGCGTGTCCGATATCGATCGAAATAATACAACTACATGATATACCAAAGCACAGATATTCATGTAATGCTGCCATCTCGTCGAAGATGTCTCTTTCGTTATACGTCCAAAGCAAGGGTGTCTGCGTAGAATAAAAGTGAGCCAATATTGGTTCGTCTACAACAAGCACAATATTTAAATTTTTTCAAAATTTCTCGGAATTACAACACCCATGAAAAATTGTTTTTCTTGCTTCTTTTTTTTTTTTTTCTTCACAACCAACATAAAACAACAACAACGACTGATGGCCCACTACTTCGCATCAACTTTGAGTTCGATTCTTCTGTGTATGAAAAAGAAAACAGAACACAATTTTTCATGGGTGTTGTAGTTCCAAGAAATTTACACAGCGCTTAGCTTAGTGATTTAGAAACGTTGACACCCTTTGTTCAAAACATAGACACTCCGTTCAGAGTTCGAAAATTATCAATATCTCAGTGCAGTTGGCTCAAATGAGAGCGCTTTTTCATCGAGAGATTTTGATTATGCACACTTAAAAATTATAGTTAACTTTTCTTACTATTGATTCACTTTAGTATTGATTTTAAACTTTTTTGGTATTAAATTCTGATTTTTTTCCAAAAAAGTTTGAAATTTTTTCCAAAAAAGTATGAAATTTATTCCAAAATAGTTTAAAACTAATTTTTTTTTTTTGTTTTGTCATTGTTATACATAAGAACTTTTTGGTTTTAAAACTAAAATTTTAACTGTCTGGAACTGTGAACCCTTCACTTCAATAAATTATTATTCGGAGCTTAAGTAATAAGAAAGCTTAATAGTTAAAGGTTAATGTGAAAAATTAAGGCTATATAATGCAAACCATTGTCTGTTCTTTAAATCAAGTATATTTGAGAAACCTGGAGTGGAAAAATCCAGGTCCAGATTCGTTAATATGTAACAACTCGCAAACTTTCATAATCGGCTATGAAAACCGAAAAAAAGGGAAAAGTTGTAAATTTGAAGATCTGTGATATTGAAACTGTGGTCTTGACGCCATTTTTTTGATAAATATTTTGCACTAAATATAGAACTATCTCAAACCATACTAAATCTGGGTAAAAAAGCAATATGAAAATATGTAGACTTTGACTGTTTTTAAAATGTGCGCTTCATTCTCTTGTATATTTCGTAGTATTTGTACATGTAGTATGTAGTATATGCTTTGTGTAGCTCGTTATCCTACATTTTTAACGGTGATGAAAAGTATTGTTGTATTTATTTAACAAACACGGTCATTCTGTGTGGTGGACATCGTAAAGTGCTGGGTAAGGAATGTACAAATGATGTGAGTACTGTAATTTTTTCTATGTTTTGCAGTTTCATGTTATTTGTGCGCTACTTATCAGCGGGCAAACTTTAACTTGAGGGCAATGAGTGATGACAATATGCAGTTAATATGTAAGTACATGCGTTCTACATTACCAGGCAATGGCAAATTTCTTAAATATACCATAGCCAAAAGTTTTAATATATAGAAATTTTTGAACAAATTTCTGTTTATAAAAAAAAAAATTTGCCTGTTTTAAAGACGTCATTTGCTTCAAGCATAAATCATAAAAACCCATATCATTCAAACCAAAAACTCCAAAAAAAATGTTTGCTTTTAAGCTATTTGCCCACCTCTGCAAAAGTTCATAATAGGTATGACCATTTTCGCCACCATGGCACTGTTAATTTTAATTACATTACAAACAAAAGAAGGATATTCCAGACTATTCAACAACGGCAACACCAGCAAAATTAACATACAAAAAAATCTTCCAAACAATAAGCCAAACTACATTACGAAAAACCACAATGGACCAAAAAACACAACAACAATAACAAGCAGCTTAAACGTAACATATCATTAGGCAAACAGCAGAGATGACGAAAAAAAATGTTAATTTTAGTGGAAAAATCTATTTTTCTGCTGAATTTTTCGGCACTGAAAGGAAACGCAACCGACAGATAAAGCACAGCACCAACGTAAAAGCCATAAAAAATGGCACAATTTATTTACGTAATAAAAATTTCGTTTTTTTTTCGCCAAAAATCATACAAAATCAGCTGCTTTAGTTCACATTCGTGAGTAAATAGTAAAAGCGCAGAGCGAAAGCAATACAGGACATGCAAAATGTTATTGAGTTGGTAAAGTTTAACAGCTGCGCTACGCGAAAAGTGAAAAACTTTAAAAACCATAACTTGGAATTTACATAAACGTAAAGAGTCGCTGAAAAACATGAAGAAATATATGCATATCTATTACGTACAGGTAAGCACATAAGCTACGAGTGCTTGTTTTTCTTAGATTTTCTGAAAAAGTCGTAATACCAAGTTTTACTTTCATTATCCTTGAAAAACTTAGGACTTTGTTGTTGCAGCAGCAAGATGTGTTACACGTATTAGCAATGTCTCTAGCATGATTTCTGGTCGCACGTTTTTGCGCTCGATTTTTTTTTTCTTATTCTTTGTCTGTACTTTGTGAGGAAACATAAAAAGTGCTAAATCATTACAATGGCCATTAACGACAAACAAAGTTACCTGTGCGAAAGATACAGCTAAGCCATAATGACACCAGTTTTATTTGAAATATATATTTTGTTGTTCCAACATACATATGCCAGGTAACATATGAAATAAAATTTCTACTTGGATAGGGATCATGGAACAGTTTTCTACCATTTGGGTAAATTTTTGCATAGTCGATCAAGACCTGAGTTGACATCTCCGATTTTTTCTTTAAAAATTTGTGAAAAGTAAGTATTTGACATAACTGTGGTGAAATGAATTTCCGAAATGCCGAAAATTTCCAAGCGGCCTTGCGAAGATTGAATACTCACATATATGAAATTTCACAGCACAGCTTTTTATCCGATATCAATGAAATTTTAAAGGTTATTTTCGAAAAGTATGAGCTTTTGAAAAAAAAAATTACACTGAAAAAATTTTTTTTTTTTTTTTTTGAATTTAGTTGAAAAATTTTATACTTTCAAGCCATTTTCGGGCTAAAAGCACCCTTTTTATTTTTTTTAAATATTTTTATTTTAAAGTAAATTTTATTGCCACTATTTTGAAATCGTCAAAATGTTGGTACCTTTTACGGTTTTCAAGTAATGAGTTTTTTAAATTGCTTGGTGCACGTGCATTACCATATAGGGTTGCCACCACCGTTTGAATGTTATTTTTTTTTTAGCCCATTTTATAACCAAGTTTTTGGAAAAAGGCGTCAAAAAGACCCCATATAATAGGCATATAATGGGTTAACCCATTTTCTGCCGCACCAAATAAAAGATCGAATCTGGAATTTGAAGTATTCTTTCTTAAGTAATTATGACCCAAAAAGCACGAATCCGTTGTCCAAAACTTTTTACCTGTTATAGGGGTGACTGTTCGAAAATTCGAACAATGGCGGCTTTGAACAATTCAACTTATATATTGAATATGCATATTAGACATGAAAAGTGCACGATTTCTCGATTTGGATACGCTTCAACCCTCCATTTTGAGAGGTTTGATCCAATGAAGACAAAAAATGGGGTAAATTGAATTGGCGACTTATCGAGGTCAAAGTTCAAGAAAATGTGAGGATGATTGACGAATAGCCCCATAGCTGCACAGGTACCTTATTTTGGCGCATAAAATGTGAGACCAACACCCATTTTTTTCTCCCTTAATATTTTGCCTGAACATATCTATCCCCTATCTCTTCTCCTTGCACCCATGCAAAAACAAATATTTTTATGAAATTTTTTTCGCCGATATCAAGGCTTCCAGAGTGCCCCTGGTGGAGAAGAATATAAGACAAACTTCCATTTTTCCCCCTTAATATTTTGCCCGAACATACTTACCCCCTTTACCGATAGATATCACTTGCTGTAAGTTCCGTATGAATCGTTTAAGTGGCCTTCGGAATAATGCTATTTAAAAAAATTTTCAATGAGGACCACCCTAAATTAAACTTAAAGAGCTTTTTTAGCGCCTCTTAATTTAAAGATGATGTGGTGTAAATTTCGTGTGATTCACTTAAGCGGTCTTTGAGAAGATGCGATTTAAAAAATATTTTTGTATAAGGGCCACCCTAAATATGATTCCAAATTAAAATTTTTTTTTTCCTAAACCACCTTAGTACCTATTGAGGCAAGTAAAACCAAAAAAGAACAATAGGCGTGATATCAAAGAATCCCGGATATAGTTGTTATATAGTAAAGAAGGTTCACAGGATTCTAAAAGGCTTGTCAGTTTTCATATTTTTATTGAGATTAATAAGATATTCAATAAAATAAATTATTTAAATGGAAAAAATTAGCTATTTAACATCAATTTATGCAAAACAAAATGTTTTTTCAGAAATAGAAATATGTACACAAAAAACGCAGTTTGTAATCATGGGTTTCGATGAAATTTTAAGCTTTCTATAAAAAACCAAAATCAACTCACATACTAGCTTCAATCGCATGAAGAGTATTTTACTTTTTTTTCTTTAAATGTTAAACTTTCCCTCACAGCCTATCGCTCAAATTTTGTGTCTAAATTAAATGGCGACGTAATTCACTCTAAAGCCGCAACGTGAAAAAATGCCGCCCCGCTCAATTTAACTTTGTACTATAAAATACACACAGGATACTCAGAATCAAAAGTTGACTTTAGCTGCGTTGTACTGCGTGATGTAAAATTAAAATCATGAAGTAAAGTAAAATAATAGCCGCCACTCGGTAAATTGAAGGCAGGAGTGTTGGAGTCATTAAACCACAATGACTCATGACGCATGGATTCACTTTCGCTTGCTTCTCTGCAATTGTAATACATTCTATTAACGTGGTGACCTACCTTGAGAGTAGTCCATTAACATGAGTTTAAAGTTGGCCCATAAAATTACATGTAATAAAATGACTCTTTATGTTGGAGAAATCTGTTTTTTGTGTTTCTTGTCTTGAATTTAATTTTTCTTTTTAGTTTTGTTTTTTTTTTATTATCTTTCACGGCGAAAGTTAGCACATTTTTTCATAAATTTTGCATTGGAAATTATACTACTTACTTAGCATGGAGGATTGGCGAAGTGATAAGTTCAGTTTGTTGAGGTATCGTTTGGTTTTTATTTCTTTTGTATTGACTGCGGTGACATTTTGTTAATTTATGCCTTCAACAAAGTAGGCTATAAAGTTTCAAGTTCGAAAAGTTCAATTGAAAGCGTAATCAAAGCTAATGCTTTCTTGGCCTTACTATGGGAGTGGTTATAATCCAATAAGTTCTATGCTATCTCGGGATATACTAAAACTATTCGAGAACGGTTTGTATATTTCGACAGCCTCGACAACAAGGTTTTGAAAACTTGTTCAGAGTAATCTATTCCTTAAAAAATGCTTCAGACTTAACTTCGAATCGTACTAAACCAATAAGTTCTATGCTATCTCGGAAAATACTAAAACAATTCGAAAACGGTTTTTACATTTCGACAGCCTCGGCTACAAAGGTTCACAAATTTGTTTAATGCAAGCTGTGCCTTAAAATATTAATTTTCAAAATTTTCCTTTATTTAGTTATGCGTATCATTTTCACTTTTTTTTTTGTATTCATCTGTTTTATGTTAAATTTTCCCTTTTCATAAATTCAACTGTTTTCTATGATCTGGCAATTAATTAGCTTATCAATTTGTTACATGTATTACATTACAGTTATGAACTGTTTGAATCTATGTATGCAATCCAATGAACCACTGGCATAAAATTAATGTTTGCGCATTTTATTTTTGTATGTTTGCATACATAAATCGTATTTCATCTAATTACAACAAATTACTAAACATAATTTATAGAAATTAACAACTTGTTCAATCTACGCATAAACAAATGAAAAAGTGGAAAAACCCAAATTCCAAATTTTATATTATTTATAATCCTAATTTAGATAACAGCAACAACAACGTCAATGACAGCAGCAAAAACACATTAACAGTCAATTACCCTTTATGAGTAGGTACTATGGAAGATTTCTTTGATTTATCTGAGCAAAAAATTTAAATTAAAAAAAAAACAAAATTTTGAAACAAAACAGATTGTACGAAGGACTACTGATGTATTCCGACAAATAATGTCTATGCGTTGAAGATAAGACTTTCCGAATTCATTCCCTAGATGCACTCATGTTGGAAATTTGCCCGGAATCTTTTTTATTCATTAGCAAAATATATAGTAACTGGGCATTTCCCAAGTGACGAACGTGACCTTCGTACACATTTAAATTACATATTTTTATTTTAGTTTTTACTTTACAGTATAACTTTTAGGTAGCACCATAATAAGTGCCAACGTTAACAGCAAGCAAAGTCCTGCTTCCAAGATATACAAAAAAAAAAAACACTATACGAACTTGACAAAAATAGAAGCAGTTTTCAAAGAAAGTCAGAATTCAACGAAATAAGTCAGAATTTTTTAGTACGACTAATTTTAGAATCTTATGCAATAATGTTACTTTATAATGTATTTTGTTTGATTCAAATATCTTCTGAACTTTTCTTTGTTTTGATCATAATCTGAATCGATACGATACCAACGTGACATTTTTTCCACCATACAAATTTTAAATTGAAAATCTTTCAAAAAACCAGGATTTCCCAGTAAGTGTTGGTTCACTTTATCTTGTTAAATTGACGTGGCATCACCAATTTTTCCACAGGATGTCATTTGTCCCTATCCATTTTACATGTATACCAAACCTCATAAATTATGACTTTTTTTTATGGGCATGGTATCGCCTATTTTTCCAGTGAGCATTATTTGTCCTGGTGCTTTGTATCTTCTCTTCTTATACGGGATAAATTGTATGTACTTATGTACTTATGTATGTATGTTTGGAACGGGCAAAACTTTTGCTCGAAAACGGGTACAGCGATTTTAATGAAACTTGGAACAATGTTTGATATTAGCATACAATGAAGAATGAGCTAGGCTTGAACTTTGTAAGTGCTCACCAGGGGGCGTGGCATCGCCCTAAATTTTAAATTTGATTTGGTCATAACTCGCAAGCCATACAAGGTATTTGAATGAAATTGGGTAGGCGGGTATTGCTTAATAATACCTTGTGACAAACAAAAAGTGGGCGGGATCGAAGAAGTGCCACGCCCACTTTTTAACGCTTGAAAATTTTGATTCAATATTACTCGAAAACGACTCCAACAATTTTGATAAAAGTTTAGGAGATGTTACCTAACAAGTATTAATATGTGATATGCCGTTATATTGGGAAAACTCGTTGAAGGGCGTGGAACCGCTCACAAAAATATAATACGGTATAAAAAGAAAACTAATAAAGTAATCATTCTAAAATTAACTGTGGAGAGCCTACTTGCTATAAGGCATCTCTGATCTGAAACCAAGCAAAATATCGCCGTTGTGCGTGGAACCTCTCATACAAGCAAAATACGTTAAATGCTATTTCTCGCAAATGTTGCAAGGTATTTTAATGAAATTTGGTATGTAGGTACTGCTTAATATTAACTTGTAGCAAACGAAAAGTAGGCGGGATCGAAGAAGTGCCACGCCCACTTTTTAACGCTTGAAAATTTTGATTCGATATTACTCGAAAACGACTCCAACAATTTTGATAAAAGTTTAGGAGATGTTACCTAACAAGTATTAATATGTTGCATGCCGTTATATTGGGCAAACTCGTTGAAGGGCGTGGCACCGCCCACAAAAATATAACTGTGGGAGTCTACTTGCTATTAGGCACCTACGACCTGAAAGTAGGCAAAATATTGAAAGTGCGCGTGGAACCTCCCATACAAGTAAAACACATCAAATGCTATTTCTCGCAAATGATACAACATATTTTGATGAAATTTGGTATGCAAATCTAGATCAGGAGTATCTAAAGCATAACAAAAAGAAGGCTTTATTTAATAATTGCCACGCCCACTTTTTTATCAAAATAAAAATTTTGGTTAATAACTCAGGCACAAAAAAAAAATGGATTGAACTGTTTAATTCTTATATGCAGTCTTATGTACTTTTTGCAGAACTGTCATTATACCTGCAGGATTTTGAAATTTCCTTACTTGAAGTTAAGAAAATGCTGTGTTCAGTCTTACAGCGTTGCTACAAGAAAAGGTGGAATTCTTTTTTATTAATAGCATCGAATAGTTACACTCTTCTTTATCCAAATATCCTTTAGGATTTTTCCAATATGATTCTTATTTTCCGAGTTATGATCCTTTGAAGATAAGATATTTCAGCCGCCATACAAAAGACGAAATATTTTGGGTGCGTGGCATATCCCATTCAATTATTTTAGGGCATTCTATTTCACCAAAAAAAATTTGAGTTTTTGATATTTTCTATACCATTCGATTATTATTCTTATCGGTTTATTTATCATTTTGAAAGCATGACCGTTAGAACTGAAAAGATACAAGTTTGATACTACATGTATTAAATCTCATTCATGTGCGTTAAATATTTTCGGAGACATGATGAAGTGATTTTTGTGAGGGCGTGATTCCTCTTTTTTTCCAATAGAAATTATTTGTCTTGGTTCTTTTTACACACATACCAAGTCTTATTAGTTTCAGAGATATAATGATTTACATTCTTGGTTCATGGTTAACCTTTCTGTGGAAATGGTTAACAAGTGGCATAACCTCCTTAAGCAAAGTAGGGACTCACTTGAAGCCAACCCACGTCCAGGGTGACCGATCCAGGTGATCTATCCGGAAATCATTCAAAAAGTCCAAAAATTAATGTTGGAAGATGTCGAATAACGATATCACAGCTGGCAGAAATGGTTGGAAGACAGTTACAACCATTTTGAAAATTCTTCACGATTAAAAAATATTAGTAGTAGTGGTAAAGTACTCTAGAGAGTTTTTGGACCTCTGTAGAGAAGTCATAGATAGAGTATAGGCTCGAACTGTTACTGGGGATGAAAATCGGATTCACTTGTATGAAGGTGAGTCCAAAAGGGAGTCTATGCAATGGCACAAAAAAGGCACACGGCTACTTAAGAAGTTTAAGGTGTCTCAGTCGACTAGGAAAATCATGCTGACAATCTTTAGGGAGTCAGAATGGATCTTTAATACAGGAAAGTACTACGCTTCAATTTTAAATCGGTTCAAGAAAGGTGTCAGAGAGAAAAAATAGGGGGAAAATTGACCAAAGGTGTTCTTCTTCTGCGCCTATTCACAAAAGCCATGTTGCGGTGGCCGCCTTGCAGAAGGTGTGATTCGAAATTTTGGATCTCCCAACTTACCGTACTGGCCTACCGATTACTACCTGTTCCCAAACTTGAAAAAGAAAAAATCGTGGGTAGAAATTATCAAGTGATGAAGAAGTGAAGGAAGGATCCATTTTCAGTTTTTTTTTTTCATATAAAAATAAAAAAAAAATTTTTTTTTTCTAAGTTAAGAAAAATGAATAAAAAAAGTAAATTGAAAATGAAAAAAAAAAATTGTTTTTATTTCCACTTCTAATCCTTCATTCCTCGGATTAAAAAAGTCACCTCGTGTATACCAAATCATAGAATTTTAAAAACTTTTCCGAAACAGAAACTACGCTCACATTGCCCACAGTAGCCAAGAGCGATAATAAAAATGAAAACTGAACATGTTGTTAACGCAAGCAATAAAAACATGTTGCCAACAAAACACAACAACAGCAGCAATCTGTACATAAAATATATCTATCTATAGCAAGAACAGTATGTACTGAGCCGCATAAATATAGTAAACACAAGGTTAGCCAATATTTTCTAATTTCTCAATTTTCCGCACATTGACATCCGGAATTAATAAAAATAAATCGCACTTTGATATCCGTTTGCAGTGTGTTATTATTTTTCAATGTATTGTATGTGCAAGTACCACACATATTTACAAGCAAACACACACACACTAGCAAATATAACGTATACATTTACACATTTTCACATTTTTATATAAATATTATGATATCCGACTGATATACGCATATAAAATGCTTTAGTAGGAGGAGGTACAAGAGCAAAAAACAGCAATAGCAGGAGCAGGAGCAGCAGCAGCAGCAAATAATTCGTACTCTCTGCAAACAACACATACACATCAAGCAGACTTTCATTGTTGATGGGGCAGAGCAAAAGTGATACCCGGTAGAAATTAAAGTTATTTTCAAGTAACACAGTCCTGCATGGGATTTCCTCTCTAAGTTTTAAAAAGCGATTTCTATAGATTTAAGTGTGCTGATTACGAGAAAAATAGTGAAAAAATTCCAGCACGTCACAATTTTCAGTGATTTAAGTTCTACTTAAGTGCCTTTTTTGTATATATACAAGACTACCACGCTTATACTACCGAACGTATCAAAACCATATTTGCACCAGATGTTTTTTTTTTGGTGCTCCAACACATTTATAAGAAATATGGGATCGATTGGACAAGGGGGTGCGATACCCCTCATACAAAAAAAAAAAACTCAAAATAATTGAAAATTTTATTTGAGTCGCTCCTACGCCTATACCAGTAAGTAAATTGAAACCATATTAATAGCATATATCCGCCTGATGTTCCGACAGATTTGTCCTGATAATAGGGGTAATCGCATGAAAGTACGGTGCGCTCGGTATGCAAAGAAAAGATACCAGAAACAAAAAAAAACGCATATCTACTTACTTGATCTGCATCATGAAACTTGATATCTGGATGAATATTATGCATAACATTTATCTTGATCGTACGGGTAGCACCAAAAAAATATATGGTGCAAGAATGGTTTAAATACGTTGAGTATTTTACGCGTGATATTGAAGAGTACGTAAGCACAAACGATTGAGTTAACAAGTTTTCAAATGCTGCACAGACGATCAAGGGTACGCCTCTTAAAATTACGAGAGTGCTTTATAATGCATTTTTTGATGCTGAAGACTGAAATATCTCAAAATTCTGACGTGGAAAGAAATCAAGTTCAGATTCGTTATTAGAAGGTCCCAAAACACCACAATTGGCTTCAAAACTCAAGAGAGGAAAGAAAAGTGTCGAATTTGCAGGCCTGTGTTATTCATACTAGGGTCGGTTAGTCCAGTTTAGGGTAAGTTATATTATGTAAGGTTAGGTAATGTTTGGCTAAGAAAGGTTAGGTAAGTTTAGGAAAGAAAAGAAAAGAAGAGAAGAGAAGAGGAGAAAAGAGAAGAGAAGAGAAGAGAAGAGAAGAGAAGAGAAGAGAAGAGAAGAGTAGAGTAGAGTAGAGTAGAGTAGAGTAGAGTAGAGTAGAGTAGAGTAGAGTAGAGTAGAGTAGAGTAGAGTAGAGTAGAGTAGAGTAGAGTAGAGTAGAGTAGAGTAGAGTAGAGTAGAGTAGAGTAGAGTAGAGTAGAGTAGAGTAGAGTAGAGTAGAGTAGAGTAGAGTAGAGTAGAGTAGAGTAGAGTAGAGTAGAGTAGAGTAGAGTAGAGTAGAGTAGAGTAGAGTAGAGTAGAGTAGAGTAGAGTAGAGTAGAGTAGAGTAGAGTAGAGTAGAGTAGAGTAGAGTAGAGTAGAGTAGAGTAGAGTAGAGTAGAGTAGAGTAGAGTAGAGTAGAGTAGAGTAGAGTAGAGTAGAGTAGAGTAGAGTAGAGTAGAGTAGAGTAGAGTAGAGTAGAGTAGAGTAGAGTAGAGTAGAGTAGAGTAGAGTAGAGTAGAGTAGAGTAGAGTAGAGTAGAGTAGAGTAGAGTAGAGTAGAGTAGAGTTGAGTTGAGTAGAGTAGAATAGAATAGAGTAGAATAGAGTAGAATAGAGTAGAGTAGAGTAGAGTAGAGTAGAGTAGAGTAGAGTAGAGTAGAGTAGAGTAGAGTAGAGTAGAGTAGAGTAGAGTAGAGTAGAGTAGAGTAGAGTAGAGTAGAGAAGAGTAGAGAAGAGAAGAGAAGAGAAAACGTAAGGCAAGTTAAAGTGAGGTTGGTAAAGTAAGGTTAAGTAAGTTTAGGTATGGTGTGGTAAGGACATAAATTGTTAGATTAAAAACAATAAAAAATCTTTAAAATTATGCAACACGAATTGCTTAGTTTCCAATTGGGTCATAACATGAGTTGCATGCCACTCCATAAACAAACAAATAAAGTAAATAACCAACACAAATATAAGTCAAAGCCTGAATGCGAATTATTGCAAATGGAAAAGCAAACATTCTATTGTCCTACTGGTATGCTTTTTGAAAAATCCATTGAAATAATTTACTCTTTTCCTTTGTCAGCTGTACGTACGCATATCAGAGAAGTTAAAATGTTTGCAATACTTTAAGAGAAAAATGTATTCTTTCATATTGAATGGTCGTAAACACAGTGTGTGCAACTTCCTTTTACTCAAATAACAGAAATTTACTGAATTTCATTTGCCTAAAGGCGAATATTTCACAATACTTATTCCAATTTTTGAAATATTGGGTTCATGGGTTATCAATCAAGAAATAGAAAATATGGTAGTTTCTACGTAGTCTTGGGTCTGAACAATTATGCTTAAGATTCCCTTGCTTATAGTCCTTGGCCAAGAATTGTGCGGAATTTGAAAATAAAAGCTGATGATAAATGAAATATGAAATCTTAAGGATCTGAAAACTAATGATAGTGGAACCTTTGTTCATGAAGAACCATTTTAAGAAGGAGGCAATGTGAAGTTTATGGCCTTACTAAACTAAAAAGACTTTTATATACAGAATCACATACAATGAAGATGCCGTGCAACAATTGAGGAGTGGCCGTACCAAAGGACCTAAGTACCATTACGAAGTAATGTCATACATGTTATGTGCCATAATAATAGGTTATTTGACCGGTATCATTTTTTCAACATAATGCCATTAATTCCAAACCATCAAGTAAATTTTTCGTGAAAACAGAAAACAATTTTAGATATTTGTAATAAAATGTCACCCGATTAATATTATGACACTAGTTTTGACTCGTAATGGTACTTAGGCCCTTTGGTACGGCCACTCCTCTATTGTCGAGAAAGAGTCAATGCCAAAATTTCCAATAATTCAATTTTCAATCAATTTAATTAGGTTAGGTCAAGATTTCGAAAGAAAAATAATTCAATAGTTGAGTGATGCTACAAAAATTGTACCATTCAATGCCCTGGGGCTCTGGCAACACCACAATAAAGTTTGAAATATTTTTAGCATAAACGTACTCACTGCGTTGTGATGGATAAGTTCTATTTGTTTTGTTTACAGTGAGTTAAGAAAATCAATTTGTCGAGCCTTTTTTTGAGCGATTGATAAATTATGGGGTATCCAACGAGAACAAATTTTTTTTACAAAAAAGGGCAAAATCAAATATTCTAAAATTGAACTAATGTGCAAGGATGCTTCTATCTCAAAAAAAGGTCATATGACGATCTTGCATTATCAATTCATGCACTGCATCGATGTTTTTTAGCACAACAACCGATTTTGGACAGCCTTCACGGAATTTGCCGGCTACCAAATTACGACCACGATTGAATATACTATCCTTTTCTTGAAATTTCCATTTTTTGGCCAAATTGATTTTCTTAACTCACTGTAAACAAAACAAATAGCACTTGTACATCAAAACGTTGTGAGTACGTTTATGCTAAAAAATTTCAAGTTTTATTATAGTGTTGCCAGATTTTAGCTTTTGACATAAATGTTGCTAGTTCCTGAAATATAAATAGTACCCCTCGTATTTTATTGTGAAATTATAACACTAAGTGTTAAAAACTCATTCTCTTTCCTGTCTCTAACCGTCTCATAGCGCACTTAATGTGCCCGTTTGGCGCATATCGTTATTTTCTAAAAAAAACTTACATGTCATTGTTTGTATATATATTTCAGCTACTGGTTTTCTGTGTTAAAACTTTTCAAAAAATTTTTTTTTTTTATATAGAATTGACATACATAGAAGTTGGTTCCTTATTTTAGACTAACTCCGATCTATTCTAACTGTAAGTTTTTATATATTGAGTGAATAGATAACTGAAAATGAAGAGAAAGAGAAGATTTGGTGTATTTGAAACTCAATCAGTTTTAGTTTTTCGACAGTGAATGTTCGAGTGTTTTTTTTTTTTTTTGTAAAAAAAATTTAACATGTTTGTAAAGAATGCAAGTGTGCAACATTCTCCGCTTAAGTTTTTTTTATATTACTAAACATATTATTTTATGTTTTTATAATTAAATCAATAAACAAATAGATTGGCTGCCCATCAGTTTCACCTTTTTTAAAAAAAAAAATTGCTATTCTCATTGTGTTATTACTGTTTTCGCAACATTTCGTCATTCTCCGTTTCATCATTCTCCGTCATTTTTTACAACATTTCATCACTTTCCATTTAGTTTTCTCCACCTGGTTTTTTTTTTTTTTTTTTGTTAGTTTTGTCTCAAAACACTTAAATGGACTTTTTTAAACTCCAACAATAATTTTTAGGGTTGCCACCTGGTTATTTTCGAAAATATTATATTATTCTTACATTTTTGATTAAATTGAAATTTTTGGTTTCAGAAATGCTCAGATAAACTTTTTTTAAATTTTACAAAACTTTCGGTGTTGCCACCCGGTGTTTTTTTTTTTTTTGTTAGTTTCGCTTAAATCATTTATTTAAGCAACACCGAAAGTTTTTGCTTTAAGTTTAAGTTTTTTGTTTTAAGTCAAAAATTTTTTTTTTCTTCTAAGTATATAAATTAAGCAAAACTATTGAAAACAATCATATTGCATAGATAGAGACAAAAAAAGCATATTTAGGTACATTTTTTGGAGATTTGCCCAGTTATACAATCCAGTAAAGATTTATTTCTATTACATGCCTCCTTAATATGAAAGAAGTTTGCTATCAGTACTTGTAGATAATTAATGGTATGTATAATATTCCAAATATTTAGCATATTGAACTAATTTCCATTTATCTTTTTGAGGGGGCTATCCAAATATATGTATAAAACAAAACCTTAATTAACACACTGACTAATATTGTAACAATGAAAACGACAAAGTTGCCTATTATAAAGCTCACAGAGCAATATAATTTAATGGATAAAAAACAAAACCACAAAACTCTTTCATTCACTCAAAAACATACAGTGGCTAAAAAGGATTAATTTAATGTCAACGTTAAAGAACAAAAAGATTTTGATTTACAGCTTTCAGCGGAAGTCATTAAATTTTTCACAATGGCTTTGGCTTTGGGTTTTGTATTCAGCTGGCTGTAAAACCAGGCTGTAAATTTTATCAGCTTCAAATTTTTTGCTTTACAATGGTTTTGTCACTCGCATTGTACGGTTAATAAACTCTACTAAGTGCAGTTATATAAAATTGTGTGTCAGCCAATTCGAAAACGTTCTGTTAGCACTTAGTTAATAAAAATACGGATGGTACATACGAATAGTACATACTATGGAATAAAAGATTTGCTTCGTCTTTTGGACTTAATGTTTGCGTGGAATTTTATAGATCCTAAAATAGTTTTCACTACCTATTAAAATTGTTTTAGCTTATATTCGATTGTATTAAGTCCATACTCTAATTTGCAAGTAGGGAAACAATCGAGGAGATGACGAAGAGCTAGGTCAATATTAAAATAGGTTTAGGGTATTTTAAAGGTTTTTTCCATGGAGACATTTGTAGAGTTTCAAATTATTATACTTTTTTAAAAATGTGTTTTTGAGATCATTAGCTTTATTTAATAAAACTAAATCCGCTTAAAGTATTAATATTGTTTAATTTAGAGTGTTTACGTGTGCTATTTATGATTTTTATTGAACATTTGTAAAGTTTAAAATTTTAGTTTTTTATTTAATGCGTTATGAACACATGAACAGTACAAACTATGGCATAAGAGTTTTACTTCTTCTTTTGGACTTACTGTTTACAAGAAAATTTTAATGTTGATCCTAAAATAGTTTCACTATTAAATTTAGTGTTTTAGTTTATATTCGAAAGTATTAAATCCACATTCTTATTAGAAAGTACGGAAACAATCGGGAAGATGACGAAAGCTAGGTCAAGATAACTATAGTTTGAGGGTATTTTAAAGGTTTATTCGAAGGAGACATTTGTGGAGTTTCAAACCATTACCTTTTTAAAAGCTTTTTCGAGATAATAAGCTTTATTTAGTAAAACTTAACCCACCAAATAGTGCTCAAGGTATTAATATTGTTTAATTTAGAGCCGTTCCGTATGCTATTTAGGATTTTTTGTAACATTTGTAAAGTTTAAAATTATAGGTCAATGCCTAAGCAACAAAAGATTGCTGATGGAATGGAAAGCATTTCTTTTATTTATGAATGTTCCTATTGATATTTTTAACAAACATTTATAGTGTTTCAATAATGGATCTTAGCACTCTTATATATTTAAGGAACGCAAGTTGGAGTATTTATTCAAATAAGTATGAATGTTTATGTCTAGGCATAACAAGAAAATATTCCAACTCAAATTGAATGCAAAGCTTTGGTGACCATTTGCTCTAATATACTCCAGTTATTTCAGTGCATAGCGCTACATAAATTCAAACAGACATATTTGTTGAAAAGCTTTACCAACCTGAGAGATAAATTAAAGTTGTTTACCTTAAATAAAATTTTTTGACTTTTTCAATTTGACAATGCAGGCAATACAAGTACCAAGTGCCATACAAAAAAGAAAAAAACCAACCCATTGACACAAATTAAAGTACGAAATCACTTGATGGTTTTGTTTTTTCCACCTACTTTGATGGTGAACAGTTTGCCTCAAAAATACACGGAACAACACCACGTACACTAAGAAAACAAGAACAACATATACTCAGCAAACAAAGGAACCTTTAAAAAAAAACTTCAACTCTGCCATAAATTTTTGTCAAAGTAGAGAAAAATGGAGAAAAAAAGTAGTTGCATTCGCCGCCATATTTTTGAGTGAGAATTTATTGCCAACGCCAGCAACTCGTGGATGGTCATTTACTGACACAGCGACATGAGCACACATACACACACTACGCTATCATCATATATGAGAACAAATACACATCCCCAAAAGCGCACTCAACTCAAAAGGACTGAAAAAGAAATTCCTCATTTTATAGAATGAAACGACGCTGCTGCAGTCTCTTTTTGGCTGTTTATTTCTTTTTTTTTATTTTCGTTTTATTTTATTTCTTTTTCTGTTTTTATTTCTCTAAAGGACACCATATGAAATGGCCATTTTGGTGCCGCGAAAATCTTTTGATGAAGTAAGCTTTTGTTCTTTTTATCTTTTTTCGGCCATTTGTTTTGTCTTATTGCTTTCACCGAACATTCATTTCGAAACGACTTCCTTTAAAAAGACGTACTCGTATGCACATCAGTGCTAAAGGAAGGAAGGACATTGCACACATACAAATGGCATATTGCCGACTGTCGATTGGATAGCACTTGCAGGTATTTTCCCATATCAGCTACTATTATGCACCTTAAACGTGTTCAAAAAAATAGTGGTTGAAATTTAATTTTAAAACAAAGAAATTATTCAAACTTACACAATAACTGGTTGTTTACTTTTCTTAGTTTCGATTTCTTTTAGTAATGACTCAAAACTTTTTTTGTGTTAAATTCCGATTTTTTTTTTTAAAGCTTAAAATTTATTCCAGAAAAGTATGAAATTTATTCCAAAATAGTTTAAAATTAAAACATGTTTTTTGGCATTGTTCTATATAAATACTTTTTGGCTTTAAAATTAAACTAAAATTTTTACAGTGTAGCCATTTCTTAGTATTACCTGCACATCTATATATGGAATAGTATTATTCTATTTGAGAATGTTTTGAAAAACCTAGTTTTCCTTGTTTTTAAGTTTTTTGAGCCATGTGCACCATTTGTCGGTAGACAATATTTTATTCTTTTATTTTTCAAATATATTCTAATCATTTGTTGAAAGAAATTGCGATAAGTAGCCCAAAAGTAACGTTTTGGAGACTCTAGGCTTACGCTATCAAGATGCAAAAACATTATTTCCCTAGAATGATTCTTTAACTGAGTGCGTTGGAGACCGCAGTTATTGTTGGAAACCTCTTTTCGACCTTTCTTTATCCATAAGTACAAAAATATCTCAAAATGGGCACAAAAAGTAGCCTTCCGTTATACGGTGCTAACCCATTTCATGTCCAAAAACTTTTTCGGTCTTTCTTCAACGAATGGTGAAACAAGTTTTTATTTTAATTGCCAGCATTGCACTTGAGCCTATTGTTCAACATTTTTCTTATGTACCAAATTTCATACATTTGAATCAAATAGTTTCATTGATATGACGAATTTTGTTATTGGCTTAAATTGCAGGTTTTGATAATTTTTCCAATGGATATGCTTTATTCCGGTGACTTTTACATATGTAGCAAATAGCTTCAGGAATATGACGAATTTTTTTTTTGCCATAACTTGAAGATGGATATCATTTATACCGGTGTCTAATACCAAATCTCATTCAACTGCATCAAATAGTCTTAGAAATATGGCAAATATTAAATTTCTTCGTGGTGTGGCACCACCCATTTTACCAATGATAACTATTTAGTGCATAATCCTGCTGCTCTTTAAATTCATACTAAATCTCACCCATCTACGTCAAGAAGTTTCAGAGATATATCGAATTGTATTTGTTTGGGGGTGTCACCGTCCATTTTTATACCCTACACCCAGGGTATATTCACTTTGACCTTCTGTTTGTTACGCAGAGAATGAGGCGTGGCAGGTATGAAAAAGTATATGTATTCTTGATCAGCGTCACCTCCTGAGTCGATATAGCTACAAATGTCCATCTGGCTGGCTGGGTGTACGTGGAAATACATTTTTTGGGAAAACTGAACAAGATAATTCAATCAAACTTAGTATCCTGCTTTTGTCGTCAAAGCTAACTCGTGGGATTGAAAATAAGCGAAATCAGTTAACGGAGACGCCTACCGCACGTACAAAAAATTTATTAAAAATGCAACTTAAAGAGTATTTTTCACGACAATGCAACCAAAATATACATAAATAATACAAATTGTAATCGTAAGCTCTGAGAAAAACTGTGTGAACACGGACAAGAGGGCGTGGCACTTCCAATGTAAGTAAAAGCTTCGAAACGCTATACTGAAAGCGTTTTTCGAGATAATCAAACTTAATTTTACTCAGACACTAAGAACAATAAATGCAAGCTGTCAACGAAAACTGTCTGAAATCAAACAATAAGGAGTGGTACCTCCCATATAAGCAAAAGCTTCAAAACACTAAACTGAAGGTGTTTTTTGAGATAATCGAACTAAATTTCACTCAAATACTAAGGACTATAAATACACTCTCTAAACAAAATCTGGCGAACTCCGACAAGAGGGCGTGGCACCTCCCATATAACCAAAAGCTTCAAAATGCTATGGTAAAAGAGTTTCTTGTGATAATCCTACTAAATTTCATTCAGATACTAAGGACTATAAATGTACGCTCTGAGAAAAAACTAGGTGAACACGGACAAGAGGGCGGGGCACCTCCCATATCAGCAAAATTTGCAAAATAAAGCAGTGTAGAGTATTTAATGTTTGCACGGGCCAAAGGTAACACACTTACTAGTTCTATTTAATGCTACTTTTTCTCCAGTAACTTCTATATACGTACCTAATTTCATCTATCTGGGATATATTTAGATATGATGAATTGTGTTTAAGAGGGCGTGGCACCACCCATTTTCATAGTAGCTGTTATAAACGCCGGTGCCCTTTACATATCTAATAAATTTGATTCATCTGCATCGAATACTTTCAGAGCTACATGATTTTAGAGTCTTAGTTAGTTGTGTTCATAAAAAGATTTTAAATTTCGAAACTTAGAAAAAAATTTTTTTTTTCTTTTCCATTTTTTGATGAACAGATCTTTTTTCATCTTGATTCAAAACAGACTAAAGTCATAGTCCACTCTTCAAATTTTTTTTTAGATTTTCCCATTAAATGAAGAGGATACAAGTAAAATTGCCATAAATGAGCCCAAAACAGCCATTTCTGTGATTCAGGGCTTCCAATGCATAATATACAGTTTGTCAAGCAATTCTTTGCAAAATGCAAATAGCCACACAAATTCAACTTTAACATATAATTTTATTAACTAAGGCACTTTTTAAAATTTTTTTTTTTACAGTTGTCGGGAGAAGTAACAAAATTCTATCTTTATTTTAGTTAATTAAAATATTACTGAATTTACAAAATTACTGTATATACGTATGAATTGTACTTCTTATTAATTATTTTCTTTGCGTTTAAGTACATCTCTAATTTTTGTTTATGCAAATATACATACATATTCTCATTATTTACTTTTGTCATTGCTTATGTCCTAACGGGACACACATTCTTGTAATTTTGTATTTCATTTATAACGTTAGTTGGTCAAATTAATTTCTAATAAAATCAGTTGCTTAAAATCGTTTCGTTGGTTGTACAGTCGCTTTTTCTTACTTTAAAAATTTTGCAAATCGGGTACAAAAAAGCTTGTACTCGCCTAAACAACAGTATTGTTAGGAATTGTATACCATTTCATTATAGTTAAGAAAAATAACAAAAACAAAACCAAAAACATAAGATAAGCCATAAACAAAATAAAACTACAAAATTGAAGGTTTCAATTAATTGTTTGCAAAATGCAAACACATATTGCAAAAAGGATATAAAATATAAAGGACTGCACTAATATTTTGTGTGCTTCCCATCAGCTTCCATAACAGCCTATAGACGCCGTGACATTGATTGTACAAGTCCATTTACATCATACAATTCAGGTATCTTTACCCACTCCTCGTTGATTGCCGTTATCAAAGCGTTTCTGTTAGTTGGGTTCCGCTTTTCCACTCTTTTTTTTAAAAATGCCCACAAATTTTCAATGGGATTAAGATCCGGACTTTGGGCGGGCGTGTCAATTACTTTGCTGCAATTGTAGAGCAACCAGGTCCAGCACAGCAGCGATTTGTGCTTTGGATCGTTGTCCTGATACTACTTGTATTTTAATTTGTTTGGGTTTTCACGATCAACAAGGCCAAATTTTTGGGCGCTTCTTGTCAACTCGTTTTTAAGAATGTCTAAATAAAACTCTTTTGTCATTATATCAGTGAATATACGCAATTCTCCAACGCCTTTGGATGAAATACAGCCCCACACCATCACTGAAAGCTTGCCAAACTTAACTGTTGGTATAATATTTTGCTGTTGAAGAGCTGTTTTTGGTTTCCGCCAAACTTTGCTGGGTCCATTGTGATAATACATCATTATCTTCGTCTCGTCGCAAAAAATGACGTCATTCCTGTACTCCGCTGGCCTATTTCTGTTAGAAATGGCAAAGTTCAAGCGCTTTTCAATATTAACAGCAGACAGCATTGGCTTTTTCCTGGCTGTATGCGACAAATACTGGTGGAGCTTTAGCACTTTTCGCACGGTTTCATGGCTCATAGTCTTGTTGCAATCACTTTTTATAATGTTTGCCAACTCTCTAAGTCTTGTTTGTAGGTTGTCACTAATTTGTTTTAAAATTTTTGACTGATCTCGCCGTGTAAGCTTTGATGGTCTGCCGCCAGAGTTCTTCAATTCCAGTCTATTTTCTTTTTCTGCACGCTGAATAATATTATATGTAGTCCTTAGCTTAATATTAAACATTTTAGACAACTCTTTTACTGTTTCCCTTTGTAATAGTTGAAATAAACCAATTGGATTACACTTTCAACTCGCTTGCCAGGCATTGCAAAAACACGCTATTTTTAATAAGATGTGCGCAGTTCGAAGCAAAAATGAGAACTAATGTAAAAGGGCAATGCAAGCAAAGCAACACGTGTTCATTTGAATTCCAATTTGATGTACCGTTAGTTAGCTTCGAGTCACTTCTCGACTTGTGTTTGCATTTTGCAAAGAATTTATTGACAGCATCATATTTGTCGCCTTTTGGTTCTATTCGTTTTTCTTATGTTTTTGTTTTGATTTTTGCTTTTTTTTTGTTATATTAATAGGTAATACATATCTTAGAATAGTTACAAAACAATTTTTTTTAAAGTAGTGCTTGTCTCAATAAAATTTCATTTTAAAGTTGAATTTGTGTGGCTATTTGCATTTTGCAAAGAATTACTTGACAAACTGTATATTAAATTTTGATTTACTTCCGACAACATATGGAAAAAACTAATTCTTCCGCAAGTTGCCCTGATTGAAATCATTTGGGACGAATGAACACTAGACCGTACCAGATGAAAAAATCCGCTTTACACAGTCAAATCGAAAAAAAAAATTTTTTTCCTTTTGTTCAAACGTAGAGGTCGCACCTTAAATTTTTTCGTCATATCTTCGGCATTTATAGTTCGAGCTTGAAGTATAATACATCAATGTTTATTAAAACAAAAAACATGAAGAGTTTTATGATTTTTCCTAGCCTTAATTTTCTGATATTAGGGTGGTACGTTAGCATAATAGGTACTGAGATCTAGTGGGTCAGTACTGGAATGGAATACATACTTAAGTCAATGACCTTCCGAGAAAAAATAGTTTTCTTTGAGATGTAAATATTAATGAATTATACTTCATTTCATACTTCAAATTTTAATTGCCAAAAATATGACGAAAAATGTCAATGCGCGACCTCTACGTTTGGTCAACATAATTTTTCGAAATTGCCTTGCAAAAATGCATCGCATTCAATAGTGAACGACGGATATTTTTTTTGCATGTGGTACGGTCTAATGTACTCAAATGTTCGAAGTCCAATCTCGAAAAAATATCGGTCAAATAACCATCTCCCTAGTTGATGCATATTTGTGCTCATTTTAAGGTTATTTGAATTGTTTGCTCAGAAAACATCTTGCTACGAATAAGTTGGCTTATTTTTTATTAGTTTTTTAGAAAAAATTTCTAGATCTGTCAAAAATATAAACATTTACGTACAATGGTATTTGACGCCATTTACAATATATTAGGGTACATTCACATTATGACATTACTTTCGCTAACTTTTTACTACAATTTCACTGCAAATTCAAACGTATGTGAATACAAGATCAAATACCCAGATATTGTGAATACTCTTATTGTTACGCAGATTGGCAGTGAAATTTTTTATGCATAGTGACACTTCTGAAAAACGAATGACGTACATATGAAGAAATTTTAGCTGAATTCCATAATTTCTCTTTTTAGCGCCATGGCCTACTAAGCAAATTTTGTTTGTAAAACTTTTCAAAAATTTTAGAATTCAAAAATGTTTTATTTTTTTTTTTTAATCTAGTATGCATTGAAAATATTTTCTTAAACTTCTTCTTCTTCTACATTCATTGTTTATTTTGCTTGCGGAATTCAAAGTTTAAAATTTGTTTACTGTGCGCAATTTTTTACATTTAATGTGATTTGTTTTATTTGTAACTACTAATCCTACCCAAATAAAACGCAATGGTAAAAAAGAAGGCACCCCCAAAAAATCAATGGACACAGGCTCCAGTGAATGTTTCACCGCTAATTAAGCTATCCAGATGGTCAATGTTAATTGCTGGCATCGTTTATGGTGCAACCAATCATTACAAATTCTCGCAGGAAGAGAAAGAATGCCGTAAAATTGAAGGCGAAAAGAAGAAAATACGCGATGCCATTTTAGCTGAGGAGAAGAAAAAACAAGTTGAAATTGAACGAGAAGCCTTAGAGGCACTTTCCGGATCTAAACCAAAACATTAGTGTTTTATAAAAAAAAAAAAATTTAAATGGTGCCAGAAAAGTGTTGTACAATAGAATACTGTAACAAAACAAAGGTTTTCAGAATAAATAACATACATACGTAAACTTTCTTCAAAATGATTGTTTTGTTTTTTTATATGGTAAATAGTTGCATCACCAGGTATGTAAGTATACATATTCTTCCACAGGCAGTGAAACTTTCTTTTAATCAAAAAATCTCATGGACAGTAGAACCCATTTAACTCGGTTTATACTTTTATTAGTTTTGTTGGAAACATTTCTTTTTTTAATTATTAAATTGGTTCGCGGAAAAAAGATTCTCAAAGTGGCACTAGTGAACTACTCTAGATGGAAACATTCAAAAATTATTTTTGCATATTTCTTGGACTTATTCCTTTAATTATAAGACTTGACAGAATTTTGCACTCCATTATGATAGCAGTCATTTCGATCATTTCTTTTAGATCATCGAAAATAATAAAATTTTCAAGAATGAAGGTACTTATTATATTGTTGTGTATTGGTTGAATTTAGCTAAATCTTTTCCAGAGTATGCTAAAGATTGAATACTTCCGTAGAAACGTTATTCGGGGTAATGCAACCAAATTTCGCGTTTTTTGAGATAATCGAACTAGATTTGACTCGGACACTAAAAATTATAAATGCAAGCTTTAAGCAAAAAATAGATAAAATCGGACAAGTGGGCGTGGCTCCTCCCATATAAGCAAAAGCTTCAAAACGCTATTCTGTAAACATTTTTTCAGATAATCCAACCAAATTTCACTTAAATACTAAGAACTATAAATGCAAACTTTGAGAAAAAACTGGGTGAATTCGGAGGGCATGGCACCTCCCATACTAGCAAAATTTTCAAAATACTGCTGTGTAGGGTATTTAATGTTTGGCCAGGCCAAAGGTAACACCCTTACTAGTTATCGTTTGACTCACCGTTTTCATCAAAAAGCCTCCTAAATGAAAAGTAATTGAAATCACCGTATGTGGCACACGTTGAAAAAGAGTTCAAAAGTCGAAATCGCTCATTAAGGCCACATAACAGGTCTTAAAACTAATTCTGGAAAAATTTAAACAAATTCCTTGATTAAAAATAAATCGACTTTAATAACCCCCAATCCCCCTTGTTTTGTAAAATAGTAAAAAAAGATAAATTTTCTGTGGAAATGCCGATATATTAAAATTCAATTCCAATTCCATCATACTTTTCCAAGTGCAGAGCACTTTAAGACTTAAATCATTTCCAAACCCGATGAGAATCTGATTTTAAAACATATATTTTAAATCTCTAGAATCACTATTCCTATGGGCATACCCGGAAATAATCTTTTCTTATTTTACCCAAGTTTTCAGAATTCTGAAACTATTTAGCGTACATGAATGAGATTTGGTACATATATACTTATGTATGTCAAAAGCATCAATACAAATAATATGTACTGGGGAAAATGAGGGTATCACGCCCCCACAAAAATCACTTCATCATATCTCCGAAAATGCATAGCGCACATGAATGGGAAAATGGGTGAAGCCACACCCCTAAAAAAAAATTATGAGATTCGGTACACATGTAAAATGGATAGGGATAAATGACATCATTTGGAAAAATCGGAGATGCCACGTGAATTTAACAAGATAAAGTGAACCACCATTCACTCGGAAGTCCTGGTTTTTTTAAAGATTTTCAATTTAAAATTTGTGTGGTGGATAAAATAAATCATTTTTGGGTACAATGAAAACAATTTTTAAGAAACATTAATGCACAACATTCTAAAACAAGCCACATTGAAATATTGCCTCAGGTTTCCCTGAAATCGCCATTTGAATTGTTGGCTACGAAAACCACTTCTGGTTTTGTCCCGTGCGACCACCTTGATTTTTTGCAACTATTTTGAAAACGAAAAATTGCCGAAAAACAAACTTAGTACCAATTATAGGGCTGATTAAGAGCCCTATTGTGAAAATAAAAATCCGTTTTATTTTGACTTTTGTATACCCTACACTCAGGGTATATCCACTTTGTCCTTCCGTTTGTAATGCGGAGAAGGAGGCGTGTTAGATATCAAAAAGTATATATGTATATTCTTGATCAGCGTCACCTCTTGAGTTGATGTAGCCCTGTCCGGCTGTCTGGCTGGGTCAACGGACACGCCTACCGCCCATACAAAAAATTTTTGCAAAATGCAACTTTAGGAGTATTTTTTATGAAAATATAACCAAAATACACATAAGTACTACGAATTGTAAGCACAATCTCTGAAAAAAAACTGTGCGAATTCGGACAAGAAGGTGTGGCACCTTCCATATAAACAAAAGCTTCAAATTGCAATAGGTACTAAAAACGTTTTATGAGATAATCTAACCATATTTCACTCAGACACTAAGAACTATAAATGCAAAAACTGAGCAAAAACTGGGTGTACTCGGACAAGAGGTCGTGGCACCTCCTATATAAGCAAATTTTTGAAAATACTGCAGTGTAGGGTATTTAATGTTTGGCCAGGCCAAAGATTACACTCTTACTAGTTTTTATTTTAAATGTGTTCGACGGTCATGTGCGACACCATGAAAATGACCATATAAAATCGTTAATTATTGAAATGCAGAACACCCAAAATCGTATTCAATTCCAATTCCGATCAAAATTGGATTTCAAAAGAGAGTTGAGTATATTTTTTTTATAGAAAAGGTAAGCCATTTATTTTGAAAATGGCTTATGTCCATAATTTTTTGTCTATTAATTTCCATAAAAATTGCAACACATTACAAATATGCGTAAAAAATTTTACAAAAAATTGGACTCAAGCAACACCTTCAAACTAAATGGCCCAATACGATATATTTTGCAGAGAATTTGTTAATTTTCATCCATATAACACTTTCGTTTGAGAAAAGAGTTTGATTAAGTCCATGAGCCAGGTTTTTGTTTGGCAAGAATTTCCGCTCTCTTCTTTTCCTCAGCTAATTTTGCATCACGATTTTCTGACTCTTTTTTGGAGAGCAGATAGTGATTGCTAGCGCAGCCATAAATGATGCCCGTAATCAGCAGCGTCCAACGGCTGAGTCTGATATATGGGGACATGTGTACTTGCTGACGATCTTGTGACATTTTGTAGCTGCTGTTGAAGACTCCACGAAACAAACATAGCTGCAGTGAAGAAAGTACATACAATGTTTTAAAATTTTCATACGAAAACAATAATATTTACATTTTACTTACAATTTTGAAAACTTTTATATACAACAATATTTTCAAAGTCTACTTGATTAAATGTGTTGTAAAACTGTACGAATAAATAATTTTTCGCAATTTGCGTAAAAAAGTAAAAAAACTTTTTTTTTATAGAAACGAGTAAAATCTTTCTTTTTTCTCCATAGAAATCTACAAATCAAGAGAAATTGCATTTCTTCGCAAAGTATGCGGTATTTGCTGAAAAAAAAAGAAAAAAAAAACTGAAAAACTTTTCGTGTCTTGAAAAAGTTTTTAGCGCAATTGTATTAAAAATTCTGCATAAATTTAAGTTCATCATATTTACAAGAAAAGAAATGTCAGTTTTTGTTTTTCATTTTTTTCTTTTCTGTCACTTGCGCGTAAACATTTACGCTGACAAATTGCAAAACATAAAATTTGCTATTTTGAAAAAAAAAAATATAATAAAAAATTTCGAGTTAAAAAGTTGCGAATTTGAAAGTTTTGCATATGATTTAATAAGCGCTTTTTCGCTAATTCCGAAATGTCAAATTTTATGGTGTTTCGAAAAATTTACATTGTTGCAATTTTGAGAGATAAACATTTTTTTATAAAGTCCCATAATTCACGCAAGATTAGAATTTGACTTTATTTATACCAACAAAAAAACAGTTTGGAAGTTGACATTTCAGAATTAGTAAAAATGAAAGACGTTTTCATTTTGAATAATTCATACAGTTTGTCAAGTAATTCTTTGCAAAATGCAAATAGCCACACAAATTCAACTTTAAAATAAAATTTTATTGAGACAAGCACTACTTTAAAAAAAATTGTTTTGTAACTATTCTAAGTTATGTATTACCTATTAATATAACAAAAAAAAATTACAAAAATCAAAACAAAAACATAAGAAAAACGAATAGAACCAAAAGACAACAAATATGATGCTGTCAATAAATCCTTTGCAAAATGCAAACACAAGTCGAGAAGTGACTCGAAGCTAACTAACGGTACATAGACTGTAAATAGACTGGAATTGAAGAACTCTGGCGGCAGACCATCAAAGCTTACACAGCGAGATCACTCAAAAATTTTAAAACAAATTAGTGACAACCCACAAATAAGCCTTAGAGAGTTGGCAAACATTATTAAAAGTGATTGCAACAAGACTGTGAGCCATGAAACCATGCGAAAAGTGCTAAAGCTCCACCAGTACTCGTCGCATACAGCCAGGAAAGAGCCAATGCTGTCTGCTGTTAATATTGAAAAGCGCTTGAACTTTGCCATTTCTAACAGAATGACGTCATTTTTTGCGACGAGACGAAGATAATGATGTATTATCACGATGGACCCAGCAAAGTTTGGCGGAAACCAAAAACAGCTCTTCAACAGCAAAATATTATACCAACAGTTAAGTTTGGCAAGCTTTCAGTGATGGTGTGGGGCTGTATTTCATCCAAAGGCGTTGGAGAATTGCGTATATTCACTGATATAATGACGAAAGAGTTTTATTTAGACATTCTTAAAAACGAGTTGACAAGAAGCGCCCAAAAATTTGGCTTTGTTGATCGTGAAAACCCGAACAAATTAAAATACAAGTTGTATCAGGACAACGATCCAAAGCACAAATCGCTGCTGTGTCGGACCTGGTTGCTCTACAATTGCAGCAAAGTAATTGACACGCCCGCCCAAAGTCCGGATCTTAATCCCATTGAAAATTTGTGGGCATTTTTAAAAAAAAGAGTGGGAAAGCGGAACCCAACTAACAGAAACGCTTTGATAACGGCAATCAACGAGGAGTGGGTAAAGATACCTGAATTGTGTGATGTAAATGGACTGGTACAATCAATGTCACGGCGTCTACAGGCTGTTATGGAAGCTGATGGGAAGCACACGAAATATTAGTGCAGTCCTTTATATTTTATATCCTTTTTGCAATATGTGTTTGCATTTTGCAAACAATTAATTGACACCTTCAATTTTGTAGTTTTATTTTGTTTATGGCGTATCTTATGTTTTTGGTTTTGTTTTCCTAACAATACTGTAAAAAAAAAAATTTTAAAAAGTGCCTTAGTTAATAAAATTGAATCGGTCATTTTTAAAAGGGGATATGTGTCGCTCGGTAGAAAATTATTCTTTTGCTTCTTTCCCACTGTGGCGACGGTACTGGTTGGATTATATATTTTCCAAGTACGCAGATTACTTCTTACTATTATTGTTAGTCAACTTCCATCACTAAAATCGCACTAAAATAAGGTTTACCAAACTTATGAGGGTTTTTCTTAAATTTCCCAAAAGATTTAATTTCGTCACATATCCCCTTTTAAAAATGACAGATTCAATTATATGTTAAAGTTAAATTTGTGTGGCTATTTGCATTTTGCAAAGAATTATTTGACAAAGGAGTAGTCATCCTCATCTATGTACGCTAAATAGTTTCAGAGACATGAAGGCTTGAAATTTTTAGCTCACGGCTTACCTTTCTGTGGAAATGGCGATATATATAAAGTGTGTTCCATTAAGACGTGTGGTACTTTTATTTTGAACAAAAGGCAAACGGTTCGGAATTTCGAAATACTTATAGTATATATAATTACCGCGACTATTCCGTAGATATCTCACTCTTTCGGCCATATTTTTGATGACACTTTGTAGTATGGCCTCCGGAATGATCCAAATCATCAATACAATATTGCTTTTCAAGTCTGTAATCGGCTTCGGATCATTCACAAAGACTTTATCTTTCGTGTAACCGCTCAGAAAAAAGTGTAACGGCGTCAAATCGCATGATCTGGGCGGCCAATTCACATCACCGATACGGTTCGGGAATTTGCGATACAAAAATTCCAAATTCAGGCGAATTGTGTTTGGTGTAGCGCCATCCTGTTGAATCCACATATCGTCCAGACACTGAGCTTCAACCTCCGGCACAAAATAGTCCTCCAACAAAGTGTGGTATTGTTGACATTTTCATCTTCGAAAAAAAACGGGCCGACCCATAAACCGCACGAAACAGTGACTCGAGGTAGATGCATGGGATTCTTTACGATCATTTTTGGTTTTTTCGAGCCCCAGATACGCCAGTTTTGATTGTTAACATAGCCGCCGAGGTGGAAATGAGCCTCGTCCGAAAAGATGATTTTTTTGGAATTTTGGATTTTTTGGAATTGACTTTGAAATTAAGATGCAAAGTTCGGAGATTTCAATGCATTGTTCTTTCGCGTAGCGCTCCATAACTAAAATTATATGCTGTCAAGATGAAATTGGCCCAAAATTTGGCGAACAAGGGTCGATAATATAGATTTTAATCGATAACAAAGTACCACACCTATCATTGGAACACACGTACTTAGACTGATGCAAAAAAAAACATCTTTTTTTTTTTGAATTTCCACGATTACGCCCAAAAACTGAAAGAAGCTGTCGAAAGAGTGAGCTCAGATTTTTTTCTATTTTTATGAAGGGTATTTAGAGGTGGCGCAAGACCAACTTGATGCGGTTTTTATTTTATTAAGATCATAAGAATGCTCGGAATAAATAAAAATTTGTAGCCTAAAATCAAAGCGATATAATTTTTTACCTAAAACACACTCCAAAAAAGTTTTTTCTAAATTTCACCTTCCTGTAAAACTCTAAATCTTTATTCTGCACTGAGAAAAGAGTATGTTTCCCTCAAAGAAATATATTTGGTTGAATATTTTATAAAATATTTGTTAATAGTTAACAAATTTTGGATAATATTAATATGCCTTTAATTGGACCTTAAAATGTTGTTGATTGGGCCAAAAATGATATCTGTTTGATGGAATGTCAAATATATGCTATAATTTAAAAAAAAAACTTGTCTGGGGTTCGAGTGCATTCAAAAAAAAAAAAAAAAACATCATAAAATATAATATACGCTATTAAAGTAAAAAAATAAAATAATTATTAAAAAAAAACACTTTCTTGTCTGGGAGTCGAACATACGACCCCCAGGTTATCAGTCAAACGTCTTATGCACTGAGCTACCTCCATCTACAATAATTTGAAAAAGTATTTAAAAACCCCAAATATATATAGACGGAGTTAGCTGAATGTATAAGACATTTGACTGATAACCCCGGGGGTCGTATGTTCGAATCCCAGACAAGAAAGTGCTTTTTTTTTAAATTATAATTTTATTTATAATTTTATTGTCATGTTTGTTCCTAATTCATAAAAAGATTAATAATAATAAAGGCCTTAATAAAAAATAATAAAGGTCTTTATATTCAAACATATATTTGGTAATTATCATCAAATATACGATTGAACCAATAAAATTGCTCAAATATGCCGCTCATTAAATAGAATCAAATATTTGATTCGCCTATATCATATATATTATTTGTTAATTATTACCAAATTTTGATATATACAACCATACTGTTTTTTCTGTGTGGATGAAACTTCTACGAGGCAAAAGTAATGTAATAATATGAATTTGGTGACATTTCTATAGAAATGATTTAAATTGTTTTCTGTTTTCACGAAAAATTTCCTTAGAACTATGTTAAAAATATGATGATGAAGTAATATTACTTGGCAAAATTTTTCTACCAATTTTCATTAAAAATGTCTGTAAAACCTTCAAATCGCATAATGCAACAAAAATTTATGCAGCCAATTTTTTTCATCTTCAACATCAAACTTGATAAACAAAGGTCCATTTTAAAATAAACGATTAATTAGCATTATCATTGAGCTGATTAATCACTCAAACTTTGCCCCTCCTCGAATTAATTATGAAATTTTTCAAAAAACACGTGAAAATCGTCTACCAAAAATTTCAGCACAGAAAAAGCACAACCGCGTGAGTGCACCACAAATCTTCCAAAATCAGTTCACAAGGATGTTGTTGCCGTTGTTGGTTGTTTTATTTTAAACATTTAAATTTTGAGTTAATGTGGTTGTTCTTCACTTGGCTTTAATTACACGTATTTATGCTGTTCAAAATTAAAGCTGGGGCGCACATCGACAGCAACAACGAAGAGCATACGATGCTTAAGTAAATTCTACAATGTCTAGCGTTCCTAGCGACTCACTCGCTGTTTGCGTAGCGCAAAAATTCTGTTGAAATGTTGAAACCGCAGAAGCGGAAATAAATTCACTTAATTATGAGAAAAATATGAAGAAACTTTGCGGCAAACTGTGTGTTGCAATTTTGTTGCTGCTAACAAATTGTTGTTGACGATGTTGATGTTGCTGCTGCTGCTGTTGGTGTTGCCGTGGCTTAAATATTTTGCTAAAGAGCTCTAGTTTTTTGTTACAAGAAAAAAAAAAAACAGAGTTTTGTTCGATGGAATCGCTACATTGACGAGAGACGTACGCAATGTTGCTAAGACATCCAGACAGCCAGTCAGTCAGGCAATCGTCAGTCAGCCAGTTGTTGGAAAAACAACAACGCATAAACTGAATTAAAGAATTTCAGAAATATGATTTCATTTGTTGCTGTTGCTGTTGCATTTTAAAATTTTTGTTTAGCAACACACAAACAGAATTTTAAATGAATTAAACAACAGCTACATCAGTTAGGCGAAGAACATTTAATGAAAAACCACAAAACTTATGGTACCTACCGCCAGCAGCAGCAACTGAAGCAGGGAAATCTACTAAATCTGAAAATGAATTTTCCATAATATGCTGATGAAATAATGTTTTATGTTTATTTTTTGGTTTGGAATTTGTTAAGACGTTAGAGAACAGCATTTACTTTTTAAGTTTTGTTTAAAAGAGTTTTTAATTATTTTAGAATTTTTCGTAAGTTTATGCCTGCGGTGTTAATGAAATTTAAAATTCCTTAAGTTTTTTTCATTTCATTAAATACAAAATATTTCATTATTCTGCGGAAGTAAGAAATAAAATTATTTTATCATTTTGGTATCACTAGAATGGCACAGCCCTCCTTAAGATTGCTAATTGCATAAACCTAGAGTTGCCATCCATTCTCTTCTAACCGGATTCTGTGCTCTGTTTTTGTTTGTGTCCTTTGTAAGTTTAAGGTTCGGGAAAAGTCCTGTTTTTTTCTTATAAGCCGAAAGAATTTTTCAAGCAAACACTGTAAGCATCTATAGCAATATTCATAAGAAAGTAACAAACAAGTGTGTGCAAGTGAGTGTATTCAACATTAGTATGCCCTCAAAAATCAAGTCGAAATCGAGAAATGTTGATGTCGTCGAAAAATGGTGAAAAAGTTGAAAAATTTTGATGAAGATGAAAAATCTAATTGAAATCGAGAAATGTTGCTGAGGCCGAAAAATGTTGATAAAGACGCAAAATGTTGCTGAAGTGGATAAATACTGATGAAGTCGAAAAATCTAAATGACGTCGAAAAATGTTGATGAAGTCGAAAAAGTTCCTTATGGCGAAATAATTGATGAATTCGCAAATGTTTTAAAGAATTGAAAAATGTTGATAGAGTCGAAAAATGTTGAAAAAGTTGAAAAATTTTGATGCAGACGAAAAGTCTAAATGTAGTGGAGAAATGTTGTTGAAATATGTTGATAAAGACGCAAAATGTTGCTGAAGTGGATAAATACTGATAAAGTCGAAAAATCTAAATCAAGTCGAAAAATGTTGATAAAAACGAAAAATATTGCTGAGGTCGAAAAATGTTGCTGATGTCGAAAAATGTTGATAGAGGCGAAAAATATTGCTGAAGCCGAAAAATGTTGATAAAGAAGCAAAATGTTGCTGAAGTAGATAAATGAAGTCGCAAAATGCTGATGAAGACGAAAAATGTTGATGAAGTCGTAAAAGTTGCTTATGGCGAAATTGTTGATAAATTCGCAACAGTTTGAAAGAATTGAAAAATATTTATGGAGTCGAAAAATGTTGAAAAAGTTGAAAAATTTTGATGAAGACGAAAAATCTAAATGAAGTCGAGAAATGTTGCTGAAGTCGAAAAATGTTGATGAGGACGAAAAATGTTGATGAAGTAGTAAAATAATGATAAAGACGCAAAATATTGCTGAAGTGGAAAAATACTGATGAAGTCGAAAAATTTAAATGAAGTCGAAAAATGTTGATAAACACGAAAATGTTGCTGATGTCGAAAAATTTTGATGAAGGCGAAAAATGTTAATGCAACCGAAAAATGTTGAAAGATAGGAAAAATATTGAGGAAGTTGAAAAAAGTAGCTGAATTCGAAAAATATTTCTGAAGTCGAGAAATGTTGCTGACGACGAAAAATGTTGAAAAGTTGAAAAATTTTGATGGAGTCAAAAAATCTAAATGAAGTCGAAAAATGTTGCTGAAGTCGAAAAATGTTGATGAGGACGAAAAATGTTGATGAAGTAGTAAAATAATGCTTAGGGCGAAAAATATTGATGAATTCGGAAAATGTTGATAGAGCCAAAAAATAGCAATAGCATTAAAATTAATCCAAAAAAATATAAGTATATAAGTCAAATCTTGCTAAGCAAGTCATGGAATTGCTGCTCCAATGGGTTAATTGGAAAAACCCCATTTTATTAGTCTCAAATTATAAAAATAGATAACTCAGCGACATAGTGTATCTGACCTTTAGAGGCGTGGCTCCACGCACTAAATTAAGTATACAGAATATTATTATTTATAAAACCCAGGATAGGGCGTGGTACCGCCCACAAAAAAAAACATCCTTCCTTACGGTTCAGTCTATCTGCATACTCAATTTAATAAAAATCGATTTAGTGGATTAGTCGTAATTGCGTCACTTATTTTCTTTTAGAGTCGTTGTAACGCCCACTAAAGAAAAGCTTTGAATGTCTTTTCTTAGGGTTCAGTCCCAGTCGGAGAATATTCAATACCTGCAATGCCTGATTACAATGCCTTCTTTTTTTAAGTTTTCTAAACATGCTCTGAAGCCTTCTAAGTAGTATTAGAAGGTTGGATTTTCGAAACATGCTGTTGTCCTTTTAAATTAGAAACGATATTAGAGCAACTACATTGATGTCTTCTTTGTACAGGAATGCGTGTAAGGCCTTGGTGCCCAATGACATCATGTGTGAAAAAGATAGGAAAAAAATAAGGGAAGACAGCAGTGCTACCGGCACTCAAAGGATACCTCATAACATGCCGTTTTGACTACTCTTTCTCCTACTGAGGCTTATCTCTATACCGGACTTTATATCAGACATACAGTTTATGGTATAATAATACGTTGAAATGAGGTACACGAGTTATCCATTCTCTGGAAAATCACTTTTTGCTTTATGGCTCTCTCCAGAAAACTATAGAGGGAAAAATTTGGCAGTACGCTACTCTTAAGGGTTACAGAAAAAGGAGAACAAAAAAATAAACTCGGATTTGAAGATATTTATATGGTGCCATAAAAAATCAACTTGGCTGGCCTTAATGAAATGATATGCCTCTATATTTTTATTTTTTTCAATATTTTTCAAGTTTTCAGATTGCGAATTATCAAGTCATGTAGTGTACCAAAAATATAAATTCAATAAAACTGTGGTTTTTCGCATTCAAAAAAAAGAACAACGTGAATATTTATTCAGCTACGTAGAATGACACAGTGATATTTATGCAACAACTGTACGAAGAAGAATTTAAATTTAAAACTTTTTTATTACCCAAACGTAGGGTTACCATTATGCCGTACAATCATTTAACCCAATCGGGTACCATATAATTTTTTCCGTTTTTTCTTGGTTGTTTTCTATTTTAACTGCATTGTATTTTTTTCAAGCATAAAATTGCCATTTGACCTAAAAATTGCTGCGGATTTTGTCTCTTGTTTGCTTTGGAGTTTTGTTTTTTTTTTTTGTATTTTTTTGCTTTTTTCATGTTTTTGTAATTTGTATGGTTCGATTGTTTCGCACGAATGTTTCTATTAACTTGTATGGTTTTGTTTTTCAATTTTATTGTTAAAAACTCGAGAATACATGGAGAGAAAAAAAAAACAATTCAAACTGATTTATTTCTAGAAAATTTTACTAGAATTTCAATACAATATAGTGATAACTCCTCAATAAAATAAATTTTAAGTTACTGTTTTAGTAAATTAGGAATTTTCGAATAAACTTACAGTATAGTAATTTTTTTGGAAAAATTTAAGTGATATTTACCTTACTGTAAAATATAAAAAAACAAATAAAAAAAAAATTGATCTGATCGCACTACGATTTGAACCGTGTTCATCCGTATGATTAGAAACACACTATTTTTACTTTCTACTACAAACTACTTATGTAGATCTCTACACCACTGATCCATGTGATAAAGACGTATAAAATTTGTATATTAAGCAAATATCTGGCCAATTAAAAATATTTTCACTAGAATTATAAAGTAAAAATGAGAACATATTTTTGTGGAAAATGTAGGTAATTCAAAATATACAATATCGAGCCCTAACCGCAACAGTAGCGTATGCGACATTTTTTTGAAATTTTTTTTTTATGCAAATATGTTCTAAAATGTCATTCACAACTATATGCCAAATATTAAAACTGAATTTTGTGTATTAACAAAGATATCGCACTTTCAATTATGTTGTAAGAGCCACATATGTTTTTTTGTTGACCGCAAAAAGAACGTAAGCACCTCAAAAACCAGTGAATTAGGCGAGGCAGGTATGGAAAAGTATATGTATAAGTATATTCCTCGTCAGAATCACCTTTTAAGTCGGTATAGCCATGTACGTCTGTTTGGATGGATGCTTGTGTGTCCATGGAAATATTATTCACGGGAAAACTTCGATAATTCGGCTAAATTTTGTAAAGACGGTTCGTTGTAAAAGTTAGCTCAAAGGATTGAAAATGAAGCTTGAAGCCCAAGTCTTTTACTTTGAAAATCAGCTTGAATTATATCGAGGCTGAAATATCAAAAAAAACGTGGATCTTTCCTTTTTTCGCCTTTTCAGGTTAGAATAATTCGAAGAAGAAAAAATATATCGATATAATTTAAGCTGGGTTTTGAAGAACAATAAAAGGGCTTCAAGGTGTTTTTTAATGTTTTATGGCTAAAGATTTCCTTGTTCTATTATATAACCTCAAAAGACTAAAAAAAATGTTATTTTAACTTTTCACAAAATGGATGGAAAACTAGTCTTTAGGCTAGGATTTCTCTCAAATCATTTTAGATATATCAATTCTAAAACCAGATTCGGATTCAACATCAAAATTTAAGTTGAAAACGATTTTTCTTGTTTTCGTCCGTTGCTAATTTCCTAAAAAAACGCGAAAGTTCATTTTTTTAACAAAAAAACGGCAGGTGGCACTCGGGGAGTGGCCGATGATATTGGAAGCTAATGCTTATTATAAGCTAATATAATTGAGCGCCCCTCTTACGTTCGAAAAATAAGTGAGAGAGAGAGAGAGAGAGAGCATGAGCTGGTGCGCGCAATGTTTATAAACATATATATATGTATACATACATATATACTGTATACTGTACTTTGTATACAGTACGTCTCTATTTTTATATGTGTGACGCATTTTCGTTGCAAACATCCGTTACACTTTTTCGTTGCATGTTTTCGCTGTTCAGACTCTGCCTCTCAAAACGTCCGATAAGGAAGCATTAGCTTCCAAAAAATTTCACAAAAAAGTTGGTAAAAATACAATATCTCGTTAACGCGATCAGTTAAAACTTTCAAAAACAGTATTTTTGAATCTACGAATAAACAGAAAACTAACTGCACACCCAGTTTTTAGTTAGTTTTTGTCAAACTTTTTTGTTTAATGCAGAAACAATGTAAAGTCCATTTGGTAACGTGAATTCGACTCTGAAAATAGATTAGCTCGATGACCGATTTTAAAAAAAAACTTTTTTTGTATATTTGGACCTCTATGAACAACTTTGCAAAAAAAAACCTGGAGTAGGATTACATCGGAGTAAAACCAAGTTCAAACGATGTGTGTGTGCGATATTTTGTAAGTTTTTAATTTTAAATAGTACTGTAAATTAACAATATTACAGTCAATCTGACCGTTTTTGTGGGCTGGTACAATTTCAACCGTTCAAATTGTTACAAATTTCTTTCTGTGTATTAAATAAATGTTATAAATGTATTCTTCAAAGGCAAAACCATGTAATTTCAAAAAACGTATGCGCCACATTTTAATTTCAATCTTCGCCAAGAGTGACTGCGAAAATGTCGTATGCGCCATAAATGAGTGAAATATGCACAAAATCAATTTAAAAATGCGTCTATTATTTATATGAGGTCTAATATATGTAGACTACATTTAACGTTTTAAAAAAGTCCGCCATGCAAGTTCGAAAAAAAATGAAAAAAACTCTCTCTTGTAAAATTTGCTTTTTGTCGCATACGCTACTATTGCGGTTAGGGCTCGATATATTACTTTATTAGTTCACTATACATATTTTATTTGTAAATATAAATTTACCGAATCATCAAATTCTTCATACGTGTGTTTATTTCTTTATTTATATTTAAAATTAAGTGTTAATTATTTTCACTTTTTACTAGTCGAGTGGAGTAAAAATTATGACACTTCTTTTTCTCCGTGCATAAAGACTTATAACGGTAAAAATCGTACAGTGGAGTGTACCAAAAGTTCTATTCTCAAAATTTGAATAAAAGTCCCAAGTTCGCTAAGCGAGAGCAAGGGTATCTTCATAGCAGTTTTTTGATACTAAAATGGCAGCCAAGTTCAAAAATTAGGAAAAAATTTAAAAAATTAACTTGAAAAATCCAGAACTTTGCGAAATCCTCTTAAACCCTATAAGCCAAATACACTCTTAGAAAACTCATACAATAATCCTGTAGGACAGACGGAGTTAATTGTCTCAATAGTCTAATCTTTGATGTAGTTTATTTGTAAGTACCTAAAACTAGAATAAATTCGCTTATACTTATAATTGGCAGTTCGTCTATTGTGAAGAAAAGCAAACGATAGTGTATCAGTCTAATGACTGGCGCTGCGTGGAGAGGCCCGGGTTCAAATCCTTCACTCAGTGATTTTCAATTCCAATTTTTAAATTTCTATTAATTTGTAAACAATTTCTCTGAAGAGTCTTCAGAGTAGAAAATTAAAAATATGTCCAGTTATAATAGAATAAAAAATTAATAAAAAAATCCGTGTCCGTGGTCATACTGGGAAGTTAGAAGTTTTCTCTAAGGCTTTAGAGTGACCCAAGGAATTTTTTGTAAAACAAGTCAGAAAATCAAATTTTTCACTATAACTCCTCAGGGGTTAATTTTGTCCGATTTTTTGCTAGTCAAGAGCTTCGCTTCCAAGGGAGGACGATGGGGGCGATCGGCCCCCCCACTCAAACAAAGTGATTATATTTTTTTTTTAAATTATATGTAAAGATTTTAAAAACATTCTGTTATTATCTAGAAATGTAGTCAGTCGGCCCCCCATCTTCACAATGCTGGATCCGCCACTAGCTTCGCTATCACCTCCATGTCGTTTACACTCTATATATTTCAAAAATCACAAAAAATAGAAATTGGTCAAATAAACTTAAAATTTCTTATTTCGTACGATTGTAATAATCTTAACACGGCCAAATGCGGTCAACTTTTGAAAACCTAGATCGAAATTCATGTTCAAGAAAAAATACCCAAAATCAAGAGAATAAACTTTTTAAAAATTGTAAAAAATATAGGGAAAGGAGACAAATAATCATATTTTTGAAATGCAAATTAACTTGATATTTGTGTAAATTTGACATTATTGTGCATTCAAATCAACTTGACTGTACGTGTGCTGCAGCATTGTTGTAAAGTTTATTTTCACCTTTTTTTTATTTCTTTTCCACTGAAAACTAAAAAGCCCACCACCGCCCCGTGAATGTGTATTATTGCAGTGCAGTGTTGCATTTTCGATTTGAAAATTGCATGAATTGTGTTACCTATTTGAAAGTCTAATCGAAGCACACGTGTATCGTACACCACGGAAATATCAATGATGTTTGTTCAATGCATTGTTGTTGCTGTTGGTTGTGTCAGTCTCAGTGGAAGTGCACATACATTTACTGCAACGAGATTACATGTATATCTATTATATATGTACTCGTATGTATATGTATGTTTAGGTAATGTACTATATATTGATACACAAGTTTTGTATCCAACCATATTCTATTAATCGGAAATTCGAACACTTTGCCACATCGCTGCATTGCCACCATTGCGATAACCAAAAATATTGTCAGCGCGGAAACAACACGGTTTGGTAATACGACTCTTGGTCTACATGAATGCGTACGTAACGTTCTCTATAATGGAACCAGCGTTTTGTTGTTAATTTTAGTGTGTTAACTCTAAATCCCAATAGTAATTGGAACTCTCGTCACCAAAATGGCGTTACTACTAATGTGCAGTGCCAGTACGAAATTTTCAGCGCAGTGGTTGAGGTTGGGTTTTGCCACAATGCGTAGGTAAAGGTTGGAGAGAAGTTGCTGTTGTCTGTTTTATTGTTGTTATTGCTATAAATTTGTACTGATAATAAAATGTTCGTATTTTAATGCCACAAAACACGATTTAAATAGAGAGTACTAAAATAAAGCGTAATGTAAAGCAAAAGTTTAGAATCAGGGCAGAATGATTTTTTTAAAACTTTTTCAGTATTTATTTATATCTGCTGTACAAAATTTATGTAAATTTGGTATAGTCGCAAAAACTTTAAATCACGAAATATATGCAAAAAATAAAAAAACAATTTTTGTGCACCCTATGCCACTAATTGAACTAACTTTTAAGCAGCTTCACAAACCGGAAAGTACGAGGTGAGTTTTGCTTGTGGTGAAAAAGCATCTACTCGTACATACTAGAATTATATAGGAAAATCTAATGCAAAAAGTGTAGCTAAAAAATTTACAGTGCACTCTGTGCCACTAATTGAACTTACAGTAACTACCAGGTTCTTATATAAAATTCTCAAGCCGTTGCATCAACGGCGAGTGTGTGCTTTTGGTTTTGTATTGCGTTAAGTTGGAAAATAACTAATCACGACTAATAGAAGCCAGAAGAGCTTTCAAGAAATTTCCAATTTCTCATAAGATAATGTGTTTATAATAATTTAAAGAGTAAATTTGCTAACAATATTTTATACGCATAAGTTGTGCCTGTTGTAGCAATCTTGTGTTTCAATGGGACTTTAAGTTCATCTGAAAAAACTGAGACAATGTCATTAAGAAAGCTTTTCAGGATTTTGTAATAATCAGAACTGTACCCGAAGTACCCAATTTAAAGGTATAAATGTAAAAGGCATAATTTCCAAAAGCTGAACTTATCATTTTTTTGGGCGTTAGGAAACAACGCCCGAGGAAATAACGCTCAAAAAAAACGAAATAACGCCCAAAAAAATAAAATTAAGTAATAACGCCCAAAATAAAAAAACGAAATAACGCCCAAAAAATATGAAATAACGCCCAAAAACAAAAACGATATAACGCCCAAATTATTTTCATATTAATTTGGGCGATAATCATTTTGGAAGCAACGCCCAAAAATTTGGGATTTATTTCGTTTTTTGGGCGTTATTTCGTTTTATTTTTAAGAAACCAAATAATGCCCAAAAACGAAAATAAAATAACACCCAAATTATTTTCATGCAAATAAATTTTGGGCGTTATTTCCAAAATGATTATCGCCCAAATTTGTATGAAAATAATTTGGGCGTTATTTCGTTTTTGATTTTGGGCGTTATTTCATATATTTTTTTGGCGTTATTTCGTTTTTTATTTTGGGCGTTATTACGTTACGTTATTACGTCATTTTTTTTTTGGCGTTTTTTCGTTTTTTCGTTTTTTTTTTTTTTTTTTTTTGGGCGTTATTTCGTTTTTAGAAAAAAAAGGAAATAACGCCAAAAAAAAAAAAACGAAATGAAGCCCAAATTTTTGGGCGTTATTTCTTAAATGATTATCGCCCAAATTTATATGAAAATATTTTGGACGTTATTTCGTTTTTTTTTTTTTTTTTGGGCGTTATTTCCTAACGCCTTTTTTTGTGATAAATACAAAACTCATTTGAAAAATTTTAATCTAACAAATATTAAAACCAAGTTGGATTCTTCTCTGGGTGGGCATGTCTAAAAGAGGCCAAGCAAGCTGTTATGACTTTACCAAAGTAGTCTCTTTTTAGCTAGGAAAAGGTGAAAGAGTTCGCTGATGAGATTTTTTTTTGTGTCTCCTTTGTAAGGTCGGAAATTTCTGAAATTAGCTTCAGACTTGCCGAACATACTTATATTTTCACTGAGGTTATGAAAATATTCTGACAAAGGTCATACGATCAGAAAAGACTATGGAAAATTCACCGATAAGCGCTATGGTGGAAAATATACAAGGAGAAAAAAAAAATAAATTTTGCCGAATCTCAAATCAGAATAGTGACAACTCCCCACTGAAGTAAATTCACCTTACTGTTTTAGTCAATTCGGAACGTATGCTTGCCAGTAATTTTTTAAAAAAAATTGGCATAATATTTACCTCCCGGTAAAGTTCAGACAACAAAAAAAAAACGAACTGACAGCACTAGGGTGCGAACCCTGGCCCGTACGTATACATAATAAGTAAGTACTTAGGTACATATGCTCTTGCGCTACTGGCGCATATGATAAGAGGTATAAAATTTGTATATAAAGCAAATGTGGAAATGTCTGTTTTAGAATAGAAATTGTTACTAAAATTATAAAAGTCAAAATGATTATATATTTTTCTGATATTTACCTTACTCGAGTGGAGTAAAAATTATGACACTCATTTTTGTGAGTGAAAAAAATAAAATAATTTTTATTAGAATTATAAATTCACACATTTTTTGGTTGAATGTATAATTTACTTTATATAAAGTCAAATGTATGCAATTTGGAGTAAATATTACTTTATTAAGTATTTAACTATATTTTTTTTTTTTTGTTAATATTACTTTACGGACCCATCGAATAGTTCATACGTAAGGTAATTTATGTTTGAAATTAAGTGTTAATTACTTTAAGTTGTTTACTATCCGAATGGAGTAAAAATATGAAAAGGAGATAGTTGCTCAAAAGAACATACATATCTTACGAAGCCAAATTTTTATGAGTAGAGACTGCCAACAAAAACAGGGGAAATCTTAAAAGTTGCAAAAAATAGCAATGCGAAACTTATAATATAAATTCAAAATTCTTTAGTTTATACGATTTTGATAAAAAAAAACACGGCCAAATGCAGGCAACATTCTTAAGCTTTTGCAAAACTCATTTCTAAGAAAGAAAAAAAAAACATTAATCAAATGCAAAATTTTGAAGCATGAGTTTTTCTCTCCAAAAAAAAATTAAATAAACTTAACTTATTGTTTTAAAATAGAATTACAAAATTCGATTTATTGAAAGTAGAAACGAACTGGAATAAAATAAAAAATAAACTATAGATCAAAATAGTCTGGAATTTCGAGAGGACTGCTTGTGAGATGATTTAATTGATACTTTTCGTCTTGTTTGGCAATTCTTCACAAAATCCAAATCTATAAAGGAAGAGATATAAAGGGTGTTTTTTTTAGAGGTTTGTTTTTTGAATAGAGATAAAACTGGCATTTTGTGGTCAAATCTGGCAACTCTAATGTTATTTATGTTCAGTTTGGTTTGCCATTTCATCATAAACAGGTTGACAAAAGAACAACGCTTGCAAATCGTGCAAATTTATTTCGAAAATAATGGTTCAGTTCGCGAAGTTTACCGCAAGCTCCGTCCATTTTATGGTCGACATAATCGTCCATCAGAGCAATTAATTCGGTTAACCATGGATCGTTTTCGCACTACGCTTACTCTATGTGATAATACGCATCCGCAGAGACGTCGAACAGTGCGCACCGAAGAAACAATTGCCGCTGTAGAGCAAAATGTTGAAGAGGACCCGAATGAATCGATTCGCCACCGTGCACAGCAATTGGAGCTTTGTCCATCAACTTTATGGAAGATTTTGCGCAAAGATCTTGGCTTACAAGATCCAGCTTGTGCAAGAATTAAAGCCGCGAGACCATGCCATGCGTCGTGATTTTGGTGTATGGGCCGAAAATGAGATTGATCTCGATTCTGATTTTTATCGCAAAATTTTGTTCAGTGATGAGGCTCATTTTTGGTTGAATGGCTACGTCAACAAGCAAAATTGCCGCATTTGGAGTGAAGAGAATCCACATGAGACCCTTGAGACGCCATTACATCCACAAAAACTGACTGTTTGGTGTGCTCTATGGGCTGGTGGAGTCATTGGGCCATACTTCTTCCGAAATAATGCTGGAGAGTCAGTTACCGTTAATGGAGACCGGTATAGAGCCATGATAACCGACTATTTTGTTCCCGAATTGGATGGCATGAATGTGGATGAGTTGTGGTTCCAACAAGACGGCGCTACATGCCACACAGCGCACGTCACAATCGATTTATTGAAGGAAACATTCGATGAGCGCATAATTTCGCGGAATGGACCTGTCAATTGGCCACCAAGATCGTGTGATTTGACACCATTGGATTATTTTCTTTGGGGATATGTGAAGTCGCTCGTCTACGCCAACAAACCAGAAACGTTAGGGGACTTGGAAGTCAACATTCGTGGCGTTATTGCCGACATACGGCCCCATATGCTCGAAAAAGTGGTTGAAAATTGGACCTGTAGAATTGGCCACATGCCCGAAATCATATTTAAACATTAATGGCATAAAATTATCCTTCCAATAAAGCCAAATTGATAGACATATAAATTTCATACTCAACCAGCAAAGTTCTAATGAAATTTCCACACAACATAATTTGGAAAAGCGATTGCAATAATTCAATAATCCACATAAGATGAAATTTCAAGAAATTGACTAATTATTACCAGTGTGAATTTCGAAAACCGATAGGTTGCATCTACATAAATCAAGGGCATATGAAAATTTATTCAATTTACGTCTTCAATTATACAATTTATGCAAAGCATCCTGCCAAAATTCCTCTTACAGTAGTAATTGATTCATAAAATTTTTGAAATTCCATTGAAATAATTTGCTGGAGCATGGGGCGTAGATGTAAATGTTAAAATTGAAATGTGAGAAATTAAATTACCTGCGAAATTTCTGCTGAACTTTCTTGAAAATTCACAAATTAATTCCAACTAATAAATTTGTAGTTATGCAAAAAAGTATTTAAACTTGAAAGCTCTCTTTTATTAATTGCTAAAGCACATAATTCAATTAGTGCAAAGTGCTTAAGCAAAACTTCATTACTTACAACGAGAGATTCGTCGAACGAGGAGTGCTGTGTTCTGCGTCGACGAAAACACTTTTCCAGCTGCTAATGATGATGTGGATGGTATGAAGGATGCAGTGAAAGAAACAAAGTGCGCAATTTTAAAATTATTGAAATATTTGGTATACTCAGATATGAGGCACGACCACTATGAACGGAAAAATGAGATGACAATCTTTAAGCTGCTCGAACTGCTAAAATAGAAGAGCTTGAGGAGTCAACGTTAAAAAGTTTAAAAAAATTGATATGGGATATGACCGCCATAAACGAGGAAAAGAGATGACAAAATTTTAATCGACATAACTCTTTTACTAGAAGAGATAAAGCTGGGCAAAGTTAGCATATAGGTAGCTTATAATATTAGTAAGAAACTGGTATACTCATTGGTATAGAGCACGACCACAATGAACGGAGAAATGAGATGACAAACTTTAAACTGTTTTAGTTTTCAAAATTTAAGAGATAGAAGGGTCAAATTTTTAAAATGCTTTATTTCGCAAGGTAAAAGAGCTAGATGGGTGAAAGTTAATGTTCATAATCGTTCAAAAAATTTGAAATAGATAGAAAAAGTGTCGAAAAATGTGTTACCAAAAAAGTGTCACCAAAAATATGTCCAAAAATGTGTCGAAAATGTGTAACTAAAAAAAGTGTCGAAAATGTGTCACCAAAAAAAGTGTCGAAAAAAGTGTCGCCAAAAAAAGTGTGTCGAAAATGTGTCGCCAAAAAACGTGTCGAAAATGTGTCACCAAAAAAAAGTGTGTCAAAAATGTGTCGCCAAAATAAGTGTCGAAAATGTGTCGCAAAAAAAAGTTTCGAAAATGTGTCACAAAAAAAGGGTTCGAAAAATGTGTCGTCAAGAAAGTTTCGAAAATGTGTCACCAAAAAAAGGGTCGAAAAATGTGTCACCAAAAAAAGAGTCGAAAAATGTGTCGCCAAAAAAAATGTGTCACCAAAAAAAGTGTCGAAAAATATGTCGCAAAAAAAGTATCGAAAATGTGTCGCCAAAAAAAGTGTCGAAAAATTTGTCACCAAAAAAAGTGTCGAAAAATGTGTCGTCAAAAAGCGTCAAAAATGTGTGACCCAAAAAATTGTCGAAAAATGTGTCGTCACAAAAGTATCGAAAATGTGTCACCAAAAAAACTGTCGAAAAAAGAGTCACCAGAAAAGTGTCGAAAATGTGTCGCTATAAAAAGTGTCGAAAATGTGTCACCAAAAAAAGCGTCGAAAAATGTCGAAAATGTGTCGTCAAAAAAAGTGTCGTCAAAAAAAGTGTCGAAAATATGTCAACAAAAAAAGTGTCGTCAAAAAAAGTGGCACCAAAAATGTCTTCAAAAATTTTTCACCAAAAAAAGTGTCGCAAATGTGTCACATAAAAAAGTACCGAAATGTGTTACCAAAAAAATTGTCGAAAATGTGTCAACAAAAAAAGTGTCGAAAAATGTGTCACCAAAAAAAGTGTCGAAAAATGTGCCGCCGAAAAAAGTGTCACCAAAAATGTGTCTAAAAATTAATCGCTAAAAAATATCGAAAAATTTGTCACCAAAAAAGTGTCATGACCGCAAAATATTAGCCCCAGCGCAACCAAAAAAGTTTCAATTTAAATATTATTCACAGTGTAATCAACTGTAGTGTAGTGACAAATTTTCTTTATTCAATCTATCTGGCAAATATTCAATACTACAAGCATAATTCGTTTTAACTCCAAGTAATGCGATTAACAGCCAAAGAAAATGCAAAGTTAAAAGTCAAAAGAAAAAATCGTTCATTTTCATATTTTCAAATTGCATATAAATACTTGAGCACACACATAAAATTTCACATTTTCTACAACTTTTCAACTAATTTAATATTACAACATTATGTGCCACTTAAGTGTATTTTCTTATCGTTTTAATTTGGCTGCTACTTCATTGTCAAATGTTATGCTTCCATTTTTTCGCTGTAATTTTTGGAGCCGCATTTTCGATTGTTCTTCAAATGAAAGAAAGCGTTTGATTGCGTTTTGTCTCCTACTCCATTAGATACTTACTACTATTTTGACTCAGATCCAACGTTGTAATTAAATTTGCCAGAATGCTGAACAGAAAAAATGAAAACTACAGCGAATGTTAGTCCTTCAACGGCACATAACAAGAGGACCCTTGATATGTCTTGCTGCTCTGTTTACATTTTCGGCCGCTTCAGTCAGCGCGCGCCATTAAGTTTCCTCCTTTAGGCGTTGTTAGTATCCAATAATCTTTTCTGTTTTTCCTACATTTGTGTTTTTTCATTCTTTGGCTCAAATCCAAAGATCTTTGCGCGCTATGATTTTTAATTATCAGCCTGGCATTCATTTAATACGCATTCATTTGCCAAGAGTGGTGCTCTGACGGAAGCGTCGCCATTGTGATGACAAAATGTTTGCATACATAGATACGTAATGCTGCTGCTGATGACTGCAGCGGAAGAATTCGCATTCTACTGCTGTTGGAACATTTGCTGATAAATTCTATAGTGCACTGTGAGTTGATGAGGCGTGTAGTTTTGTTTTTTTGTAGAAAAATTTTTTTTTTTTTTTAAATTCATTACATGAGCCTAATAAATGGCGCAGGGAAAGTGAGAAAATATCGAAAATTAAACTTAAGAATTTTTTAATGAAATCTTTAATTAAGTTAAAATATGATAAAAATAACAGGATACATTTTTATGTATACAGAAATATGTATGTAAGTATGTACATAGCAAGAACCATGTTTAAGTGTTTAATTAGGCGATAATTCGTTTGCAGACGCCTAAAGGCATGCTACTGCTTTTCCTTTTTTTCTTTCTGCTTCGTTACTTAATGTTGTGTTGTTCTTTTCTTTTATTTTTCATATTGTTAATGAAATTAAATTATGACATTTATTTTTGCTTTAGTTAATAAAAAGTAATTTACGTTATTCTTTTTATTCGGAACAAAACTTTAAGAGAAATTTAAAAAAATTTCAATTATATGAGGCATTCTTTCGAACTAGCCACATATACTTAAAATTAGTTCTGTAAGTTTTTAATGAGTAATATCCCAAGGGAAAAAATTTAAGGCGCTTCTGAAAAAAGCACTTCAAAAAGCGCTTGTCCACATATAAATTTAAAAGCACTTACATAATGATTTTTTTGTAAGGCAGCAATAAGCGTTCAAATATCAACGTGGGTTCGAACCCCAGCGCGGGCAATTTTTTTTTTGTTTTTATTTTTTGTTTTTATTATAATTTGTTTTTTTATTTAACTGTTTTTCATTTCACTTTTTTATTTTCCTTTCTCTAATTTATTAAATTTTGTTTAAATGATTTGAAACTCATAACACAATGATTCTATGTAAGGCTGTAGGAAGCATTGGAATATCAAATATTATTTGGACATATATTTGCTAATATACAAATTTTATACTCCTTCATCATATTGTTCAATGGTGTGGAGGTTTTACGAGCTTATAATTATAAGTAAAAATAATATTTCTGTCTATCACACGGAGGTCGTAGGTTCGTATCCTCCTGCTATCGTTTTTTTTTTTTTTAATTAAAAGAACGCGAACCGCTGCATAGTAGATAACCGCTTCAGAATCCCTTTTTTCCTAAGGCTGCTGTAAGTTAATGCAATGTAATGTAATGTAATGTAATGTAATGTAATGTAATGTAATGTAATGTAATGTAATGTAATGTAATGTAATGTAATGTAATGTAATGTAATGTAATGTAATGTAATGTAATGTAATGTAATGTAATGTAATGTAATGTAATGTAATGTAATGTAATGTAATGTAATGTAATGTAATGTAATGTAATGTAATGTAATGTAATGTAATGTAATGTAATGTAATGTAATGTAATGTAATGTAATGTAATGTAATGTAATGTAATGTAATGTAATGTAATGTAATGTAATGTAATGTAATGTAATGTAATGTAATGTAATGTAATGTAATGTAATGTAATGTAATGTAATGTAATGTAATGTAATGTAATGTAATGTAATGTAATGTAATGTAATGTAATGTAATGTAATGTAATGTAATGTAATGTAATGTAATGTAATGTAATGTAATGTAATGTAATGTAATGTAATGTAATGTAATGTAATGTAATGTAATGCAATGTAATCTAATGTAATGTAATGCAATGCAATGCAATGTAATGTAATGTAATGTAATGTAATGTAATGTAATGTAATGTAATGTAATGTAATGTAATGTAATGTAATGTAATGTAATGTAATGTAATGTAATGTAATGCAATGCAATGTAATGTAATGTAATGTAATGTAATGTAATATAATGCAATGTAATGTAATGTAATGTAATGTAATGTAATGTAATGTAATGTAATGTAATGTAATGTAATGTAATGTATTTCAATGTAATGTAATGTAATGTAATGTAATGTAATGTAATGTAATGTAATGTAATGTAATGTAATGTAATGTAATGTAATGTAATGTAATGTAATGTAATGTAATGTAATGTAATGTAATGTAATGTAATGTAATGTAATGTAATGTAATGTAATGTAATGTAATGTAATGTAATGTAATGTAATGTAATGTAATGTAATGTAATGTAATGTAATGTAAAGTAATGTAATGTAATGTAATGTAATGTAATGTAATGTAAAGTAATGTAATGTAATGTAATGTAATGTAACGTAATGTAATGTAATGTAATGTAATGTAATGTAATGTAATGTAATGTAATGTAATGTAATGTAATGTAATGTAATGTAATGTAATGTAATGTAATGTAATGTAATGTAATGTAATGTAATGTAATGTAATGTAATGTAATGTAATGTAATGTAATGTAATGTAATGTAATGTAATGTAATGTAATGTAATGTAATGTAATGTAATGTAATGTAATGTAATGTAATGTAATGTAATGTAATGTAATGTAATGTAATGTAATGTAATGTAATGTAATGTAATGTAATGTAATGTAATGTAATGTAATGTAATGTAATGTAATGTAATGTAATGTAATGTAATGTAATGTAATGTAACGTAATGTAATGTAATGTAATGTAATGTAATGTAATGTAATGTAATGTAATGTAATGTAATGTAATGTAATGTAATGTAATGTAATGTAATGTAATGTAATGCAATGTAATGTAATGTAATGTTCTTACTGAGCGGAAGCGCTTATGGATGAAAATAAAGCACTTTAGAAGGCTTTTTGAAGCACTCTTTTCTCCTTGGGATCTTAACGAACATACATACGTACCGTATACTACTCTGTGAGATATGTATTATTTTGTGAAATCATCGCAAATGATTCTAATATTTAAATGGAGAAGTCCTATGCTCCTACTAGTTTGAGGAAAATACATATGCTGGATGGTTGGGAAGAACACCGGAAAATGTAAGATGCCTGGGACTACTATGAACGACTTTTCTAAGATTCGCAAAACCAACGGAGAAAGCAACGAATCAGAGGGGAGCAGATGGCTTGTCAATGGATAGATATACTCTTGAGAATTCAATTTCTATGGAGAGTTTTTCGGGAGCGGACCACCCGTTGCGAGAGTTTTACAAATACAGTAATTCGAAGTGTAAGGTGAAAGACGACGTGCAAGTACAGACGATTCAGACCGATATGTGGAGAAGTTAGATAACTTCTTGGTGTAAATAGTGTAGTTCACTTTTGCCAACGGCATCAAATAGCCAGTGGTGTTAATTCATTCATGTTGCTGATTCAACCATCGCCAGATACGGATTCAGTGACCGCAAATCCACCAAAAAATGTTATTGAAATATCATTCAAAATCTCATGAAAAGCAGATTAATCATTTCTGCACCAAAAGAATCTCTAGGGCAATAGCATTATTCGTATACAATTTAATATAGTCTGCATTAAACAGTTGAGTGCAACATTCAAAAAGTTTTCAATTTATATAATTAATGACATCTGTTTTCATCAATGAATGAGCACCAAGAGGCGGAGCATACTCAGGGATTTATCGAAAAACTTTATATCCTATCTCCAAGGATTCTTGTCATTGGGAGAGCTTCATCATTGAAGTTAAAGGATCATTATTGAGTCGAATGAAAACCTCAATGACAGTAAAACGTGGCTTTGTTGGTAACGCATTGCTACTCAGTTTTACAAGTGTTTTCCAACAACTCGAACAATCGAATAATTCTTAAGGTTTAGTGGTTCAGTGCAATCTCTACTGATGGATTTTTTACCATTAAGGAGTAAAACTTGAAAGCATTGCATTCACTCTGCAAACAACTATTAAATTGGAAAACAGACGCGCCCTTTCGAAAAAAATCATGGAAAGGATCGATGATTACGTGAAAATACTGTAGTGAAGAGTTTTGTGTAGTCCTAATGCTGCAAAAGGATTCAAAAACACAAAAGTATACATCGTCTTGTACTGAATACCATCTTATGAAGGGAGAGATAAAGGTCAATGAATCTAAGTATCCAAACTGTTTTGCAAGTCAAAGGACTTTTTTTAAATTCCAGCACTTATGACACTACTTTTAGTTGCAGTCTTAGCCTACAGTAGTTACTCTATTTATTTAACGACATATTTCTACCAAAATCCATCATTACCACTCAGGCTGCCAATCACCAAACTTTTACTTTACACAGCGCGATTTCAACGCAGTTTAAACTCTTTACAGAAATCGAGGGGGAAAAATCAAATTGTGAACGTCAGCTTTGTCAGCATCAATTGACTGATGTTGACGCTGTACGTTGATTGTGAAGGCAGCGACAATCGCTTTCAAGTAAACAGCATTTCCTCACTGACGTTACTTGAAATCTTTTGAAGGACATGTTTCTTTCTGTCGCTTTGTGGGATACTACACATTTAGTGCTACTTTTCTTTGTATTATACAGTATTGAAAATTCTATGTGTGTGTGTGTGTGTGTGTATTTGCGAATAATTTTGTTGTAACCGAACGTTGAATCCTTGTACTGTGCATACTTTTTTTGTGTCCTGCACTTAATCACGAATTGTTGATTCATTGAGCGTTGGCCGGGTTACTCGGTTACAATCGAGTGCCTCTATTGTTAGTTTTTGTAGTTGGTGGTGTGCTACTGTTGTTGTTTTTATTGTTGCTGCTGTTACTTAAGTACTTTAAGGCTTTAGTTTTTAATCGCCGCTCTTATTCGTTTAAGTTTATTTATTTATCTAAGCAGCAATTTATGCAACAATTTTCTTTTTTGCTGTTGTTGCGATTTTCGCGAAATTTATGACGCTGCATTTTAAATTTATGGGGCGGGTTATTTATTTAATGGGACAAATGTAGCAGAGTGAGTTTTATCTTTTGTGCAAAACTGATGGTCATGTAAAATGATGGAAATGTGATAAATTGTATAGAAAGTTAATGTAGAATTGTTTCAACTGTTTGACATTTACCTTGGCAATGACATGACGTGATGTTCAAAATTAATTTGCTGTTCAAGTTTGAAACTTTTTGAACAAATAATTGAAACTAGAATTGCCCAATGGTCAAAAGTTGACCACAAATGTATTAAATAATTTTGGTACTTTTTGGACAGTTTTAGTTCTTTTTTTGCTAAATGGTGCAAAATGCATAAGTTCATTTATCATCCCTGGTACAATGACAAATGTGAAACGAAAAGAAAACAAAAAACATGCAGTCAGATTTTTGTGTTGTATCCTCTTTTCAGCTCTGTGTGACCGAGCTTAGTGGCAAAATATTAAAATAATTTTTACTTTCTGCACATTAACACACAAATACTTTACTAATGGTGTATTACTTAAAGTCGAGCTCCATATCTAACATAGACAAAAAGGTAGGACAAGCATTTGCCTTGCGTTTAAATAAAAATGTATAAATAATGTAATTAAAGGTGGGCACGGAAATGAGGCTCGGGACGAACACAAACAAGCACTTGAAAAAAACCCGGCCCAGCAGGAATATATGTTATGTTTTCGAAGCCAATCCATATTATTATATATTACTACACATTCACACTTTCTATATAATTTAAAAAAAAAGTATAACTTATAGATTAAACAAAATCAATGCTTTCCAAAGGAGGAAAAAACAAACATTGAGTGCAAGTGAAAACAAAATTGTTTTCAAGTGAGATTTACAGGCCTCTGATTGTCGGGCTTTTTGAGTTAGACCCAAGCATGCACGAAACTCCCAAAAAATCGATTTCCTGGACCGAGCTTGTTGCCGAAGAGTAAAGGCCTGCGCGCCTTTGCATTAAGTAAAAAAAAAATTGTCTTTGCTTCGGAGGAGAAAAATTTTTCAAAAAGCATTTTTAAAGCTTAAGTCCTTGGGTGGCTCACTTGAGAAATTTTTAACCATTGGTTTATGTTCAATATCAGGATAATACTACTCCGATGGTTGCAGTTTTGGTTTTAATTTAGAGTGCAATTTTTTTATCTTTTTTTGCTTCGAAAAACATGAATGGTTACATCTGAAGTTGTATACAGTACGATAATCTATATAAAAATACGTGAAGGGTTTTTTGGCCCCGTTTAACGAGGTAAACATTCAACCGATTTTTGATATTTTTTTGAATATGAAAGATACTGTGGTGTAGAATGCACAAAATGCAAAAAAAAAAGTATCCTCATAAGTTGCCACTAAGGCATTTAAAAACAGGATCAAAGTTTCCCACGTAATTACAACAATAACAGCACCCACAGTGTTATGCTGTGTTGTTAAGAAAGTGAATGAGACAGTGAATTGAGAGAAATTTTGTTGTTGTTGTTTTTCTCTTGCTTGCACGAAACCTGTTTCGTTGCACTTTGTCAACGTTCTGCACCGACATTTTGGATGTTTTTCGATACTTTTGGACTTTTGTCGATATTTTGGTTCTTTATCGATACTTTTGGACTTTTACCGATGTTTTGGATGTTTTTCGATGCTTTTGGACTTGTACCGATATTTTGGATGTTTCTCGATACTTTTGGACTTTTACCGATATTTTGGATGTTTTTCGATACTTTTGCCGAAATTTTGGATGTTTTTCGATATTTTTAGTCTTTTACCGATATTTTGGATGTTTCTCGATACTTTGGACTTTTATCGATATCTTCTATGTTTCTCGATACTTTTGCACTTTTGCCGATATTTTGGAGGTTTTTCGATAGTTTTGGATTTTAACCGATATTTTGGATATTTTTCGATAGGTACTTTTGAACTTTTGCCGATATTATGGTTCTTTATCGATACTTTTGGACTTTTACCGATGTTTTGGATGTTTTTCGATGCTTTTGGACTTGTACCGATATTTTGGATGTTTCTCGATACTTTGGACTTTTATCGATATCTTCTATGTTTCTCGATACTTTTGCACTTTTGCCGATATTTTGGATGTTTTTCGATACTTTTGGATTTTAACCGATATTTTGGATATTTTTCGACACTTTTGTACTTTTACCGATATTTTGGATATTTTTCGATAGGTACTTTTGAACTTTTGCCGATATTATGGTTCTTTATCGATACTTTTGGACTTTTACCAATATTTTGAATGTTTCTCGATACTTTTAGACTTTTACCGATATTTTGGATATTTTTCGATACTTTTGGACTTTTATCAATATTTTGGATGTTTCTTACCGATGTTTGGGATGTTTTTCGATATTTTTCGGCACAAGCACTACACCAATTTTTATGTTATTCGGTTTGGAGATACACTGATACACTGCTGCATTCAAAAAAGGTTACTACGATTAATGAATACTCAATGTACTGGCTTTTTTTTTACCAAACGGTACTCGCAAAAATTGTATCTGTCTTTAAGTAAAAGGCCAAAATTTGGCCACCGGCTATACTAGTAAATATAAATACATCAGGTTAAGGAATGTATCACTTTGATAGAACAAAATGGGTACATTCGATGCTCTTTAATCAATAGTATTGACAATTTCCAATACTCTTAGATATGCACGGGTTTTTGTTAATCATTTCGTTTGTCTTTATATTTCGAAATCTTCTATTTTACTTATCGATACTAATTGGCATCTATCGACTATTTTTCTATATTTTCATGTTATTTATTGATTTTATTCGGTACTATTTTCGTCTTGTAGCAGATTTTTAGATATAATTTTCCGACTTTTCAGAGCGTCTCTGAAACTTTTCTATCAACATCGAACTTTTTCGACTCAATCATTCATTATTTTTAGTAAATCATTTAGCTACTTCTTTTTCATTTACATGCATCTTAATGAACATAGATAGATGAAATTTAAATTTTAAAGTTCATTAGGCGTGACATTTATGTAATGTCATATCATTGTCTGTTCATATGCCAGCCCACAACTACATAAGTATATACTGACAATACATATGAATGTAAGTATATATCTTTGCGTTTGTCAGTTTATGTTGTCAAATTAACACCTGTCAACAATTTGTCAAGAAAATCTACTGTTTATTTGTTGTATTATGTTTTATGTGTGTTGTTGTATTCGTTACTACATACATAGTAAATTTTCCGAAACATTTGCAAAACAATTACATGCCATGCCATGCCATCACTTATACATCTGTTTTATGTAATAATTGCTGTTTTGTATCTGTGTGGTTATCACACACAGCTCTTGTTTTTCTCATTCTATGTATGTATTAAAGAGAAATTACAAAATTTTGTTGACATTGATGGTTATCATCTTGTGTTTATTAACAATAACAACAATCAAACAACTGGAACAGTGTTGATATAGCACTAATATCACTAGTTTACAGCCAAAATTCCCAGCGAATGCCGTTACTCATTTTATATGGAAAATGGGCTGCTGATTCTGAAAATCGCATTTTTTTTTTTTTATTTCGTGTCGTTTTCGAGATATCGGTCATTTTCGGTTTTTGGACCAAAAAAAAAAAGATAGTTCCATTAAAATACAAATATCTCAAGAACCAATGTTTGTATTTAAACAAATACTATGTCATATTAAAGGTAATTAAATTACCTACAAATGATATCCACATCACTTTTTGGTTGGTTCGTTAGTTTCAGTGAAATAAATTGATTTCTAAAAAAAAAAATTTTTTTTTTCGAAAAAATTAAGAAAAAATCAAATTCAACTTCAAATTTATACAAGAAGGCATAACTTTTTTATAATATTTTTTTTTTTGTATCATAGACTATATATTTGTGAAGAAAATAAGATATCATTTAAGAAAATCGATGGAAAAATGCAAAAGTTGTATACAATTCATTGATAAGTTACCAAAATGCGTTTTTCCCTATTTTTCCGTTTTTTTGTAATAAACTGTTCGAAAATTTGAAACTTTTTGTAAAAGAAATTAGAAAATCCAAAAAATTCTTAAAGGAGGCATTAAAAGGAAATACCCGTGCCTCGCCGTTTTTCTCTAGAACGTCAGATTTTTCTTTAATCGATTTTTGAAGTTTTTTAATCCACTGTACATGAAAAAACAGAAATAACGCATTCTTGTGTTAAATCGATGAATTTAACTATATGATCCTTACATCTGAGCTGTATAATTTGTTCAAAAAACTTATGCAGGATACTGCGAGGAATATTTTTGTAGAAAATTTTAACCCTCTAAAACCCTCACATGTGGGTCATTTTGACCCCCACATGAAGGTCATTTTGACCTACATGTGGGGGTTTGAGAGGGTTAAAATTGCCTACAAAAATATTCCGCGTAGTATCCTGCATAAGTTTGCTGAAGACATGATACACCTCAGATGTAAGGATCATATAGTTAAATTCATCGATTTAACACAGGAATGCGTTATTTCTGTTTTTTCATGTACAGTGGATTAAAAAACTTCAAAAATCGATTAAAAAAAATCTGACGTGCTAGAGAAAAACGGCGAGGCACGGGTATTTCCTTTTAATGCCTTCTTTAAGAATTTTTTGGATTTTCTAATTTCTTTTACAAAAAGTTTCAAATTTTCGAACGGTTTATTACAAAAAAACGGAAAAATAGGGAAAAACGCATTTTGGTAACTTATCAATGAATTGTATACAACTTTTGCATTTTTCCATCGATTTTCTTAAATAGTATTTTATTTGCCTAACAAATTTATAGACTATGATATAAAAATACAAAATGATTTTTAAAATTTTTTTTTCTTGTAAAAATATGCAGTTGATTTAGACATTTTTGTAATTTTTTCGGAAAAATATACTGTTTTTTTCAGAAATCAATTTATTTCATCGAAACTAACAAACCAGCCAAAAAGTGACGTGAGTATGATTTGTAGGTAATTTAATTACCTTTAATATGGCATATTATTAATTTGAATATAGACATTGGTTCTTGAGATATTTGTATTTAAGTGGAACTATCTTTTTTTTTCGGTCCAAAAACCGAAAATGACCGATATCTCGAAAACGACACGAAATAAAAAAAAAAATGCGATTTTCGGAATCAGCAGCCCATTTTCCATATAAAATGAGTAACGGCATTCGCTGGGAAAAAAAATTTTAGTCATTTGTAAACTAGTGTATTTTATGATGGCATTATTTGCAATAAATTTTAAATTAAACAAAATACGTGCAACTGAAGTTTATGGTTTCAATATACCCATAGTGAAACGAAAATTATTTTACCATCGGATATGTGTACATATTCAGGTATTTTCATTATATGTTTATAATTTAACGAGAATTATACTCCAACATACTTATTTATTTTATTTATTTCCATAAAAATTATCACATTTTACATATTGCTAAAAGTCCAAATGTATCGAAAAATATTAAAATACACCTATTTTTCAGGTTAAAATCCAAAAAAATCTAAAACATCAAAAAATATCAGTAAAATTCCACAATCATAGAAAAATATTGAAATACATTGAAGAAATCGGTAAAAGTCGAAAAACTGCTAAAATATCGATAAAAGTCCAAAAGTATTGCAAAATATCGAAATACACCGAAAAAATCGGTTAAAGTCTAATTATATCGAAAAACATCTTATATATCGAAAAAAGTCCGTAAGTATCGAAAAATATCCAATTTATCGGTTAAGGTCCAAAAGTATCAAAATACATCGAAGAAATCGGTAGAGGGCCAAATGTATCGAAAAACATCTAAAGTATCGACAAAATCCTAAAAGTATCGAAAAACATCTAAAATAAAGGTTAAAATCCAAAATTACACTAGTTTACAGCAAAAATGTGATCTGGTTGCCACTATAAAATTCTGATGTAAAATTACTCCCTGATTCCGAAAATAATTTTTTTTTTTTTTTCTACGTAGCCGTTTTCGAGAAATCCCCCTTTTCCTGTTTTTGAAGGGGGGAAAAATATGATCTCATATAATCACATATATCTTGTTAACCAGCTTAACATAAAGGACAACAAAAGAAAGTTCAGTTCCGATCAGTTTTTTAGTTTCTGCGTTATTAATAAAAATTTCGAAAAATTTTGATTTTTCTTTTGAAAAATCGAAAAAGAAAGTTTTTCAATTGTGATATTTTCTTGAAAAAACTCGTTAAAAATAAAAAAACTTCATTGTGCAAAAGTCTAAAAAACCCCAGTAAAAAAAAGATACTAACCGAGAAAACCGATGGATAAATAACGGAGTTATAATCAATTAAGTGAAAATACCCAAAGTCAAATTTTACTCTATTTTTGTAATTTTCCTTGCATAAGGGTACAATTTTGAAATTTCTTTTTTCCGATTCAACTGATTCATATTTTTTTTTGATTAGGTGAACCATCATTAGTAAAAAAAATTATTTTAATATTTCGCTCGTGTAGTTTTGCCGTATTAGAAAAAAAACAATAATTTGAGGTGTCACTTATTTTCAACTGATCTTTAAAGAGAACGTCATACTCTACTCCTTATCTGATGATCTCATTGAAAAGGCAAATAAATTGCCTTTTTAACATTGGATCATTTGTTGATATCAGATGAAAACTAGCCAATCTATAGTAAACCAAATTTCAAATTTAAAGCAAATTTTGATGATTTTCAGAATCTTTCTTTAACGCCGTTAACATTTTCTTGTTCGAAAAAAGAGAAAAAGTCAAGTTTTATTACTTTTGTCATTTATATATTTTATTACAAAAATTTTAAGTTAATACGGGCCAAGATCGAATGAAAAATGACAGCTCTATTCGAGATTTAGTGAGTGAACCTACCTACCCTTATTACCTTTTGTTGTCTTATATGTTAAGCTGGCTTTACTGGTTTACGAGATATATGTGATTTTATGAGATCATATTTTTCCCCCCTTCAAAAACAGGAAAAGGGGGATTTCTCGAAAACGTCTCCGTAGAAAAATAAAATAAAATTATTTTCGGAATCAGGGAGTAATTTTACATTAGAATTTGATAGTGGCACTCAGATCACAGAAAAAAATAATTAATTTGTAAAATAGTGTTATCGAAAAACATAAAAAAAACTGACTTCCGGAAAATAAGTTTTTATTTTAGAGCAATGAGTGCAAGAGCAAATAATTCTTTGATAAGTACCAACATTTTTATGGTTTTTAAGAAATGTTTGCAAACGGTACAAACACCAACTATTGACATTCGACCGTCATTCAGGCCCCGCGGGGACTTGATTTTGATCCAAACTAAGCATAACTTCTTTCTCACAAAACTTTTCTCTCAAATAATCATCACTGCAATTTTAATCACCCCATTTTTCCCACTATTTCGAAAATGCGTTACTAAATAGCGCACTTCTAGTACCTAATTTCAATTTAAATTTAAGCATATAATTTGTTAATAACCGAAAATGTCTTAAATTATAATCCCTGTGTCTTTCCACAAACCATACACTTCAAAAATTAGCGCTTTCATCTCTCACAAAAGCCAATTTGACTTAGGTTTTTAATCTTTCGACTTAACACAGCACTTTAACCTTAAACTTTATCGTAATGTTGATTTTTATATTTTCTTTACGTAGTTTTCCCTTATGTGTTCTGTCTCTCTCTTGCCCTCTTTTTCTCTTACTCAATTTTTTTTTCGTGCTTGCTCACTTTAACATCTTTTACTCTTCAATTCTTCACTTGTTCACATCACAGAAATGAATCTCAATCTGTTGTAAACAATTTAAGTTGATGTGCTCGTAACGTGTAAAACGTATATGTATTTACTTATATGTATGTGTATTTTGTGTGTATGTGAATATGTGTGCATAAATGTGATGGCCCTTGGGGGGCAATGAATTATGTACTTTCGATTTATTTATCAAAATCGTAGCAAACACATGTTGATTGTTCAATTGCACTCATTCATATGAATTCTATAGAACAATTATTCTGAAATGGGTTTCTTGGAAAAAATCTGTTCAGAAACCTTCACAGAACAGTTATGTAGCACAGAAAATATAAATTTTCTCTCATAAGAAAAACTTCTAGACCACAAAATGCTTTCAAACGTGCGATTTTTTTGATATCAAACAAAAATTTTGTAGTTTGTGTGTTAATAAGCGAAATGTCTCTCAATACATTAATTTCTAAATGAAACATCCATAAATGAACTGAAACTTTTGCATGTAACTTGTGCTAAAACTTTGTCCGTTTCCAAATGCAGTCCATGCAAAATAACCGTAACTTAGGTAAATTTAAAAATAATATTTCCGCTTTCTAATGTTGTTACTGCTGCCACTTCCGCTTACTACTGCATATGAAATACACAATATAAGAAAAGTATAAAAGTTCAATAAATAGAGAACCAAAACTTTTGTTACGCGAAAAAAAGATATTTAAAACATATTTTCCACTCTTCAAAGTTTCTGGCAATAACTACAAACGATGCAAAACAGCAGCCAGCAACAGCAAACAACAAACAACAACAAATAACAATAACAGCAAATTAGCAGCAACGTATTTTTTGGACAAAGTTTTGTCAGTCAGCAACAGCAGCAATCAGTAGCAACATAATCAGCCATATTCAATTTCATGAAGCTTTTAATTTTAATTACAGCCAATTAAAGTGAATGACTATAAAATGCACCACTACGTATGGAAGAAGCTGCCATACTTAGATGCTCTGAAGAAGAAGAAGAAATCGCTGTATGAATAAGTTCGAAAATGAGTGAGCAGCATCAAAAATGGTTTCGCTTCCACATCCGCTTCCTTTCCTCTACACTCGCTTTAGAGAGCATGGCTATTGTTCCGGGTGGTGTGCTCAATGTTATTGCTACTGCTATCAGTCTAAATGTCTATCTTTCGTTTGTTTTGCTTGAGGCACTTCTTCTTCTGCTACTACTATCACCACCACTACTACTACTACTTTTACTACTTTTTATTTTTAATGCCCGCGGCTTTTGGGGTTTGAGTTCAACTCAGTGCAGCGCAGTTACAGTACAGGAAGTCAAACAAATTCGAACTTTGTGTGCAAAAGTTAAATAGAATTTCATTTGTTTAAACGTATGCGCCGCCACCGCATATGCAGTGGCGTCGACATAAGGGGGTAAAAGTTTTGTTGGATGAAACACAATTCATGATATCCAAATTTAAAGAACTGAAAAATTCATTATGACAAATTACACTTCAAATTCATAATTTGATGGTGTTATTGGAAGTTAAGAAGCAGTAAGACCGTATAGAGAAGGTTTCATAAGAACCCAATAATTTTGTTAATTAAAATTTGTTTCCGCTCAAACTGACAAATTTTCCTTTTGTATTGAAAACTCGCAACAAAGAGTTGCAATTTGAATGTTGTTACTTGATTTGCTTATCATCCGCAAGACCGTCTACAGATGGTCTTTCATCTAATGAACTTGGCGTCCTATCGAAAGTACATCAACGGATTTTGACTTCATATTTGTACAACAGAGACCAATATTTTCATTATGGAGAACCTGCTCTTACTACCTTGCCTCTGCAAGGGTTAAAGCAAATTTTTAAAAATGCTGGAAACGCCACTGCTTCCGCACAGTATACTAGCGACCGAGTTTAAGTAGTTTGTTCAAATATATCTAAGTATGTTGATGTTGTAAAAGTAGGCACATTAATTAAGAACAGCATTTGAAAAGCAGCATTTAATTTTAGTAAATGACTTTTAATTTAAGGATTTAAGTTTTGCATTAAATTACTCAGTATCAATGTTGCTCATAGGCAAAATAATATTTATGTTAACAACTTTATTCAAGTTATAGTAAAGAATATCAAAAAAAAACTACTATTCTTCGGCTTACCGGAAATATGCCTTCCAGTTTTGGATTATGTTCAATATGTTCTTTACAAACGATCCAGTATAGCGACGAAAAGTGCAATCCTCTATGTTTCAATGAGCCCCTAAAGGTTACAATTTTCTGAACAATATAGTCAGGCAGAAACTCCAATGGTGGAGAGTAACCTATCGAATATTTCTGTCATTCTTTTGGTCATAATATCAATATCATAATTTCAATATAACTCTACATCAAGCTAATGATCTACCTAGAATTTAGATTAAGACTATAGCATCCACGAATTTCCACAAAGAGCTGATCTAATAGTCAGTTCGGAAGATCCAGCAAGCTATGTTCTCTGGCGATTTATTGACTCTCGTGACATGGGAAAGTCTTTGTACAGACTTAGCCACTACTATCAGTTTAGTTCCGACCAGCCTAAGACTGTCAACAACAAGCTGTATTATTGGCAGACTACTGACTTCAATTTAGCTCCGTCCAGACTCAGACTGTCCGGGACAATAACTCACTATGGAATATAGGAAGGCATCTCCAAGATTTAGAGACTTAAGATGAATTTTTTCTAGCCCCATCACCATATAGGTTAAGTTACTTTTAGAGATCACTGGAACAATTTCCCGTTTCCTCCAAAAATTACATGTATTCTCAATTTAACTGACAATTGATAATGGAAACTACTATTTCTAGAAAATGCGTTTTGAAGGCTGTGAGGAGTGGGTCAACACCCAATTTTTCCTGAAAATTTTTTCCATAGTGCCAATTACATATCGTCACTCTTAGGCCAGATTCACGAAAGTGAAAATTATTGATTTTTAGTTATTGCCATTTGAAATTTTTAAAAATATTAAAATTTTATGAAAATTCTGCTCTTTTGGTTTAAAAATTAAGCATTTGTTGTTAAACTACTTCAGATATCGCTTTCATACTTCTGGCATATCTTTATTGAACTATTTCGTAAAAGAAACCACATTAGTCCAAAACTGAAAAATTTGCACTTTCGTGAATCTGGCCTAAGAGTGACGATATGTGCCAAATTTTATTCACCTGAGTCAAATATTTCCAGAGATACGACAAATTTTGTGTGGAGAGGGCGTGCCACTGCCCATCTTACAGCAATTGAACAACAGTAATTTATCGTTGCTAGCCTTATATTGGCAATAGTTCTTACATCACTTCTTCATTTTTGCCTCCGAGTGTGCCTTCGGGTACAAAATCATTAGTTGGCATAGTTTCAACGGAGCCATACGAGCTGCGAAGACGATGAAAGGAGTGATGGACCAAATGAGGTCATCACGGCCGACCTTTGACTGAAAGTGCACGTGGTAATAAACATAGTAAGACTTTCCGAAGTGGTGTATATCATGGACGTGAAATTTTAGTCTGGATATATGAAGTTCAAGTGCTGCCAAAGCGATATATTACTTTATGTTCAAACTCTCACGAATATTTTAAATACTCATTTCTTCAGTATACGTTTTTATTTGTCATCTCTGTTTTCAAATTTAAAATTTTTCCAACTTAAATCTTTCTATTTAGGGTGGACAAACAAATAGAAATGGTGGACAAATAAATAGAAATAGTGGACAAACATGTATATTTTTTGGTCAGTCATTTAGAAAAAGTATAGTCAGTTTACCGACTTTTTGGTGGCAGGTTCATGGAACCGTAAGAAGTTGTTTACTGAGTTTCCTTTTAAACGAGGGTTAATAAACGAAAACAAATGGGGGACAAACATGTACAGTTCTAATGAAACGAAAAATTTTCTTGATGATGTGGAATTGATGCCATTATGTTTAAAAAATTAAACCGGTCAAACAACCGATTATTATAGCACATAGTACGTATGACATTATTTTTGCCTCGTAATGGTACTTAGGCTCTTTGGTACGGCCACTCCTCAATTCTTTGAAATAAGTTATTTAATTTTTCACGACTTTTTGGTGCCAGATTTAAAGACCCAAAAGAATTTATTGTGTGGACAGACAAAAATAAGTGATGGCAAACATGGATGTAGGTATAAGACCCCAAAAAACAAAAAGAAAGATAAGGAAAAACAAACATAGACAATTCCCGGGCAATGCTTTTGAAAAGTTTTTTAATTGTACATGGTCCAGTATATTAAGAAATTTCTTCCAGATCATAAATGATTGAATAACTTCGAAAAGTTTTCTTTTAAAATTTTTAATTTCTTTAAAATTTAATAAAATATTATGCATGTGCGTGTTTTCAAAAGAAAATTGTTATTTCTTATTTTGATACCTTGTGTTTTCTGCGTTTTTTAATAAAACTTTATACAAAACACATCATCTGCTAATGTCGCACATCTGTTATTGTGGACCATATTAAAATATGTCTCCACTTGATTACGCCATCTACTTTAAAAGCAGCGAAGACAGTGACATCGAACCCATTAAAAGCAACACACATCTGGTGCTTTCAAAATGAAACCTTTTATTTGCTGCTACAACCGCTCCTTTAACTACGCTGGAGGAGCTAAATATGGCGGAAGGGGCGGATGCAATGTCAAGAATGTCAATTGAGTGCGTATGTGCGCGACACATGAAACATTTACCATAAACCTATTGAAAAAGGAAAAGGCCTGAATGCGAATGGCTTACTTTTGTCATATCATACTCACACTCTTATGTTTTTGCGTATGTATTACACATTGGTATTTGCATGAATGTAAAGGTGTTGCTTTCAAAAGAATGTTTACCTTTAAATTTCAATACTTAGTGGTTTTAGTGTTGTAGAGGAATTTTTGTTTTTTTTTTTGGAGTCGAATATTTAATTTATATTCCAATATTTGAAATAAAACTTCCGTGTGCACATTTTGAAGGATTTCGTGAGAAACTTCTGCGCTCGTAATAAACTTCTTCAAAAAACTATGCGTCTAATATAAAAACAAAGCTTTCGCCAAAGGACAGAAACATTCACATTTGAAAAATTTTTGTTTCTCAAAATCAAATCTTTATGTCTTTCGGCGGTAGCTAGGTCTTAATTTAAGACCTCTCGTTTCTAAAGGTAGTTTTCTTACAATTTTCTATAGAATTTGTTTTTGCTATACGCCTTTCGTTTTGTTTTTGCCCGAACAATTTGACCCACCTTAGTGTCCATATTTGTCCACAATTTTTTTCTGTTTGTTCACACAAAAGATGTTAAAAATATTTGCGCAAAAAATTTGGCAAGAAATAAAAATTTTTTTCAAAAAATTGTCCAAGAAATATCCATGTTTGTCCACCACATAATTTTGTGTGTTCACTCTGGTTGGACAAATTTTCAGTACGGCGCCAAAAGTTTGAGAAAATTTAAAAAACTCATTCCAAAATATTGTCAAAAGGAAAAGCTATATTCGTCCGCAGTTTCTATTTGTTTGTCCAGGCTTGTTTCGAAAGACATTACAAAAATAAATGCATTCGAGTTCTTAAATCTGGAGTCAAATACAAGACATTATAATCCTAATACAAAGAATTGACTAAGAACTGTCGATGTTAGTCAACCATTAAATTTTGTTTGTCCACACATATTTCAGAAGATGTATAAGAAATTAGTTCTTTCAGTTTCATTAAACTGCCACCAAAAAAGTCGGGATGGACAAAATATAATTTGCTCCAAAAAATTCTCCAAGAAATGTACACGTTTGTCCACCATTCATTTTCATTTCTCCAGCCTTGTTTCATAAAAACGGAATTATTTAAAATTTACAAAGTGGGTTGACTACCAAAACCAAAGATTGGACAATCATGGACATTTGATTCAATGTATTAAAATATATAAACATGGAAAATTCTGACATTGAAGTGACTTTCAACCAAACGAACACAAATAAATAGTGGACAAACATGGGCCTTCGAAATTCATACAAAATTTGCGATTGAATAAAGTTTTTTGGACAATCAAATAGAAAAGTGTGGACAAACATAAATATTCCTTGGACAAAACTTTGGGATACGATTTTTAAGTTTCCCCGACACTTGGCGCTAGCTTGAAGCTTCTGGAAAATTTATTTTTTGAAAAGTTTCAGAGCTTAATGTGGTCAAGCGTAAAGAACTGGGGACAAACAAAAAAATTCTTTATCGCAATTTTTGTCGCTTATTCATGGAACCAGCTTGAATCATAATTTGCAAGTAAATATTTATAGCATAACTATATATTTTCAGAAGTATTTTTTCCTAGTTTAGAAAATTCGAATGTATTGAATATTTTTAGTACTTTTTGGACACTTTTAGTACTTTTTTTTCCTGTTTTGGTACAAAATAGAAAAGATCGTTAATCATCTCTGGTATAATTCGAGCGAAATATAAACAAAGCAAAAAACATGAAGTCAGCGCTATGTTTTCTGTCTTTCTCTTTGTGCTTTATCCCTTTTTCAGATCTATGAGACCGTGTATTTTGTTGTTGTTAATATTGAAAAATTTGTATTTAATTTTACCTGGATTAAAATCAAAATATTAACTTAATTTTAGCTTTGTTAAAGTCGTACTCCATTTTTAACATAGTAAAAAAAGATGGACAAGTTTTCGTCTTGCATATTAATATATAGATTTGTTTGACGTGCTTTAATTTTGATGTCAAAAGTTGTACCTAATTATGTGTGAGTTAAAAAACCGCATACTGAATATCATCAACAATTTCGCTTTCTCAATTGAACTTCTTTGAGTTGTCACATTGAAATTGACACAATCTAGAGATACAATTGAAAAATAAACACATATACACAACAGAAGATACTTTACGCACTCATGCAAAATAGAATGTGCTACTAACAAAAAATGCGACTAAATTAAACGATATACATTTAGTGCCAATATTGGGAATATTTTCTTTTTTCACGTTTTTTTTTCGATATTTTTTTGTGATTTTTGACATTGAACGATTTGCTTATCTCTGTTGCAAATGTCACTACATCGAATTTCCCACACATTAGCGAGTTATATGCACCTTTAACATGTACGGTAGTTATAACGCAAGCGATTTAAGCCCATTCATTCGATATTTAGAAAGGAAATCGAAATGAAATGAAAAAAAAATGAAAAATTTAAATGCTGTTCCCGCTTTAAGAGCTGTCAGTTAAAGTTAAAAACTCATGGCAGTTTAGTTGACAAGGTGGCACAAATTCAAAATTTTTGTTGATTTTATTTCGAGAATGAAATAAGTAACAAGTATGAGAACATTTTGGTGCTGTTTACCGATGCTTCTAAGTATTATATTACTTAGTAGGATAATACTTAGTAGCAGCAATATTACGATTCAGTTGATTACGATTCTTTGAAAGGTACATCCTAACAGACATATCGCCTGAAAGTGATATCAGAGTTGAGGTTGTCTCATCTTACAGAGTATTGGCCAGTGACAGCTTCAGTTTAAGAGTTCAAGCAAAGTTAATCGTTATAACGTAATAGCAGCAACAACAAGTATCCTGTACCTGTATGTGGATTTTCCAAGAGCACAATGTTGGTTTTCATTTTCATTTGCTGTTAATGGCATCAGTTGACAGTAACGATGACGCTGATGTTGATGCTTCACTGACGACGATGACGATGATGATGCTACCTACCTACCGATGGTGTCAATGACAACATCAAAGATGTTGGTGTCTATTGATTTGACGATAATAAGTACGTTTGTATATAGGTACATTGTGTATGTATTTACAATATAGACAAACGAAAGTACACGTATAATGTTTTTTCTCATTAATAAGCATCCAGTCAAATAGGCAATACGTGTTTATTAAGGTGTATCAAATTAAGCCTTGATATTTATGTGAATATGTATGTATCACTTCTTGGAATTTCATAGTTTGAATGTTTTGTTTTTTTTTTTTTTTTTTTGAGATTTACTTGCAATATAAAAAAATTTTACTTTTAATTATTGTATTTGAGTTTAATAGAAATACGTGGTATCAATATAAAACTAGTAAGGGTGTAAAATTTGGCCTGGCCAAACATTAAATACCCTACACTGCAGTATTTTTAAAATTTTTGTTCAGAGCTTGCATTTATAGGTTTAAATGTCTGAGTGAAAAATGTTTTCAGCATAGTGTTTTGAAGCTTTTGCTTATATAGGAGGTGCCACGCCCTCTTGTCCGAGTTCCTCTAGTTTTAGCTTAGAGCGTGCATTTATAGTCTTTAGTATTTGAGTTAAATTTGGTTCGAATATCTCAAAAATCGCTTTCAGTATAGCGTTTTGAAGCTTTTGCTTATATGGGAGGTGCCACGCCCCCTTGTCCGATTTCACCCAATTTTTGTTGAGAGCTTTCATTTATAGTTCTTAGTGTTTGAGTTAAATTTGGTTCAAATATCTCAAAAACCGCTATCAGTATAGCGTTTTGAAACTTTTGCTTATATGGGAGGTGCCACGCCCTTTTTTCCGAGTTTGCTCAGTTTTTTCTCAGAGCTTGCGCTTACAATTTCTGGTATTTATGTGTATTTTGGTTGCATTGCCGTGAAAAATACTCCTAAAATTGCATTTTGAATATATTTTTTGTATGGGCGGTAGGCGTGTCCGTTAACCGATTTTGCTCATTTTCAATCTCCCGAGCTATCTTTGATGACGAAAGCAGGGTACCAAATTTCATTGAATAATCTTGCTTAGTTTTCCCAAAAAGTGTATTTCCACACACATCACCCAGCCAGCCAGCCAGACAGACGGACATGGCTATATCGACTCAGGAGGTGACGCTGATCAAGAATATATATACTTTTCTATACCTGCCACGCCTCCTTCTCTGCGTTACAAACGGAAGGACAAAGTGAATATACCCTGGGTGTAGGGTATAAAAAAATGTTGATATGATGTTATCAAAATGTTTGTACATAAATATTGTAACATAAGAGGTATGTATGTATATAAAAAATCAAATTAAGATTTGTAAAGATTATTTGTGAAGTTATAAATGTCGACGAAATCATTGAGCTAAGAAAATTATATATATTGTTTTCATTTTTTTGGCTATGCTCATACTTTATACAGGAATTAATTTTTATACATCTTAAATGTGATTGGCCTTTTCAGGATGATATCCCAAGAAAAAAAGCTTTTATTTAAGTTTATCAGGCATGTTCTCAATTCCAATTTCGATTGAAGCCAAAATGGAATCAGTCTTAAGTTGCTTTGCGTTTCGAAAAGCAAAATGGAATCGGAATTTTATTGTAATTAATAAAATTGGCTACTGGTTTCTATCCGACTTAATTCCGACTTGGTGTTTTATATCGAAACGCAGAGCAACTTTAGATTGATTCTATTTCGACTCCGATCAAAATTGGAATTGAAAACATGCCTGTATATTTCACCATGTTAAATTTGATATAATTTAGAGTATATTTGATGGACTCAAATGCTATTAGGTACCAAATTTGAATATGGAATTTATTTCTCGGTAAATTCTGTAGTTTTGGACATATTATATAAAAAAAAATATAACGATGTAATTATTAAATTAAATTAAACTAGTAAGGGTGTAACTTTTGGCCTGGCCAAAAAGAAACACCCTACACTGCAGTATTTTAAAAATTTTGCTTGTATGGGAGGTGCCACGCCCTCTTGTCCGAATTCGCTCAGTTTTTTTTCAGAGCTTGCGCTTACAATATGTAGTATTTATGTGTATTTTGGTTGCATTGTCGTGAAAAATACTCCTAAAATTGCATTTTGAATATATTTTTTGTATGGGCGGTAGGCGTGTCCGTAAACCGATTTTGCTCATTTTCAATCCCCCGAGCTATCTTTGACAATGAAGGCAGTGTATCAAATTTCATTGAGTTATGTTGCTCAATTTTCCCAAAAAGTTTATTTCAACACACAGCCAGCCAGCCAGCCAGCCAGACAGACGGACATGGCTATATCGACTCAGGAGGTGACGCTGATCAAGAATATATATACTTTTCAATATCTGCCACGCTTCCTTCTCTGCGTTACAAACGGAAGGACAAAGTGAATATACCTGGGTGTAGGGTATAAAAATGTACATTTAAAGAGAATTTTCGGTTTTGAAACTGGTATAGAGACCATCGAATGTTTCATGATATTGAACAAATTTTAGAAACCAAAACCTTTGAGAATCAAAATTCTGAAAAACTTAAATTTGTCCATACAAATTTTTAATTATACTTGAATCGCCATTGGTCAAAATTTCACCACAAATGTTTTATATACATTCTGTTACTTTTTGGACAGTTTGAGTACTTTTTTTGCTGTTTGGTACAAAATAGCAAAACTGATTTATCATCTCTGGTACAATGACAAATGTGAAATGTGCTATATCCTCTTTTCTGTTCTGTGTGACCATGTATTTTGTTGTTGTTAATATTGAAAAATTTGTATTAAATTTTAGCTGGGTTAAAGTCAAAATATTAACATGATTTTAACTTTGTGCATATCTACACACAAATACCTTTGTAATGGTGTATAATTTAAAGTCGTACTGAATTTCTAACATGGTAGAAAAAGATGGACAAGTTTCTGATTTGCGTATTAATATATAGATATTGTGAGTTACTGAAAGATAGTGGTGAGAAAAACTAGACTTTGTCTTGAGTCTTGGTAATATTTCGAGACCAAGACCAGGACGCTAATATAATATAAAGACCAAGACTGCTATTGGTTTTGATCTTGGTCACGATGATCACCAATATCAAGACTGCTTTTCAGTCCAATAGTCAATAGGTACGTGTGCCCCTTTCAAGCATAAAATCATCTCTAAATTCAAGATTTGGCATTTTAAAACCCATATGCTTTGAAAAATAAAGCATGAATACTTTAAGTACTCAACAATCTTTAGAGACCAATACCTAATATCAAAACCAATACTCTATGTCCAAGGCCAAGACTGCTATGATCTTTTTCATGATATTTTATTACAGATCCGAATCCAGCGGCTGAACAAATCCATATAAAAAGTTAAGCAGATAAAATTTAAAAATAAAAGATTTTTTTATACAAATTTAGGAGCATCTCTAGTCTTGAAAATACTTCCGGGTCCATCAAAAAGAAATATGAACCAAATTTTACATGGTGCTTTTTTATATCAAAACGAAAATTGGTGAGCCAGGGAACGAAATTCCAACTTTAATTTTTTCCATATAAATCCTATCCCGTCTAATATTTACGCACAAAATGTACAATAGTCTGGAAGCCAATTCTAGGCAGCATTTATAACGTTCAAAACCTCTGAAATGTTCTATAAGTGAATAGTTTTTGCAAGACTCACAAGAGCCCATCAATGGAATCCTTATATGATATTCTACTTCCTATTGGCCTTTATATTATTGCGATATGTGGTATTACCTCTAAATTGTGATTCATTCAAAATTACAAATATTTCTTACCTCTTTGAAAAGTTTTATTTTACTTTCTTGAAATCTTCTGAACACACAATGCTTTTACGTTTATTTTATTGTTGCTTTTTAATACATATTATTATTAACATATATGTAATTTACTCGGTTTTTCATTTAATTGTCAATACTATAACCTTATAACACTGCAATCAAACCAATACTTAACTTCATTGCACTGTAAACAAACTGACACTGAATCGCTTTCCCATGCGTTACCACGAAACTGCTTTACTTCCCTTACTTCTCTTCTTAACGTTGCGTTCAATTACTCGCTGAGTATGCATTCTCATTGCTTTCGGCTATAGAGTTAGCATTACATTACCAACTGATCTCGTTGTTTCTTTCTACCTCATTTGTAAGGCACACTTGCTGACATCGCTCTCAACTGGGTGTACGCTAATAGGAACATTGAATATAATGAGAAGTTAGACAAAATTATGTCGCGTGGTAGTTCTGTAGATATTTCTCTAGATGTTGTGATTATGACCGTCGATCGATAAAGTTTGTTATCAAAAATAAAATTTAAAATTTGTAATACCTTTTTTCTCTTCCTTTTTTTGTCATAATCGATATGACCAATCTCTTAAATATGTTTCGTCAATTCATGTCCTGCCATAATATAATAATTTGCCATTAAGTGTTTGATAATTTTTCTCTCCTTTTTTTTCTGCTTGAAATGAATTGAACTTTGCGCATTTTGTTCGAGCATTCATTCGTTTGCATCATTACCTTCTTATACACCATTTCTTTTCATCTCATTTCACTGCGTTTTCTACTTTGCCAGTTCTTCTTTTTTCTTTGAACAAAACAAATAAAGGAACATTGCATAAAATGAATACTCGTATCTAGGACCCTATTGGTTGGTGCTGGCTTTCTATCAGCAATTGAAATTCTTACGAATATTTATGGTAAATTAAGCTTTGCTCTTCCTTAAGACAGCAGTGGCAGCAGTGGTAGAAGTGGAAAAAAAGTGGCAAACCATGGCATATACATAGTAAAAAGTGCTGGCTGAGGGGAAGAGACCATCCTACATATTCTATAAGAGCTTCGATTACACTAAGAAAATATGATTTTAAATCGGTGCGATTATTTATTGCATGATAGTGCTCAGGGTTCAATATTCTTATGTTCATTATCTTCTCCCGGGATATTGGAATTTTATCTGTCTTCTGCAACACGAAACGTTTGATTTATTCACTTATTCCTTTTTTCTCAAAAATACTCGGAATGAAGCGTGTGATATCTCAAATATTTCACCTTGAGTCAAGGTATAAAAAAAAATTATATAATACCTAGCATAAGCCATATATTGTTTTTTTTAACTAAAATATGAAAAAAAAACGAATTTTCGAAATTTCACCCCATTGTAAAACTTTAAAACTACGTTTTAGATAAAAGTTGTTGTCCAAAAGTCATAACAAAATCACATAAGGAACACTTTTTAAAACACATTAAACCATTATATCCTGTTTTTGAGGTCTGTTTGACCTCTTTTTCCAAAAAAAAAAAAAAAAAAAAACGAGTTATAATGGGTTAAAATATTACACAAAATATTCTAAGGAAAATTTCTTTAGGGGTCAAAGAAGAAAATGAAAATGAAAAAGAAAAATGCTTAAATGTTTAATTTTATTAACATAAAATGTTTTAGGTCTGTATTGATATTGACGATTTTTTGGCCTTCGCGGTGAATTTTTGACTTTTTAGTGTTCAGCAACTAAGTAGTAGTGAAATTTTATAGTAAATATTTCTGTAGTGCATATCGATCCATTTTTCCCCCGTTTAAGGGCAAATTTTTGTACCTTTTTGAGAAATGGTCAAAAATGACTAATTTGTAGAGGACGAAGAGGGTTAAAGTTTTCTACAAAAATATACCCCTTAACATCTTTCGTAAGTCTTCAGAAGACATGATATGCCTCTGATGTAAGGATCGCAAGATTTAGTGTGTTGACTCAACACATGTATTGAAAACTTCAAAGGCCGATTAAGAAAATTTTGGCCTTCTCCAGAAAATTGGAAAAACACGTATAGCTTATTTTTAGCCTTATTTTTGGAATATATTGGTTTTTTTCATATATGCAATGTCATGTTGAATGGTGCTATAAGTAGTTCATAATGGCAAGTTGCCGTCGGTGGCTTCCGCAGCCTGCGACTTATTCATTTTCACTTTTGTTCTGTAATTTTTACGGAGAGAGGTTCTCTTTTAATTAACACTTCAACATTGAAGATTGTCCTGAGCCACCAAATTTTCAGAATTCGTTAAAGGAGAACATTTGACTTACATAAATCTTTTGAATTTTATTGCTTTTCAACTGAATTTGAGGAGCTGAACATTTATTTCGTCGCTGGATGAATGTGTTTTTTTCTTTTTTAGTTCTACCTTGGATGCTATTTTTTAACCACCATCACGAGATATAAGTTATTTCGTGTTCAATGTTCAGTGCTCAATGAGCAATTTTAGTTCTTTCATTTTCAACGATTAGAGTTTCATACTCAACATTCTGTATTTAATGTTCAGTTTTTAAACTTCCATGTTCAATATTCAGATTTTGGTGTTCATGCTCAGTTAGATGCCTTGAGCACAGTGTTCAATATTTATACCCTACACCCACGGTATATTCACTTTGTCCGTTTGTAACGCAGAGAAGGAGGCGTGGCAGATATAGAAAAGTATATATATTCTTGATTAGCGTCACCTCCTGAGTCGATATAGTCTGGCTGGCTGGGTGGCTGGTTGTGTGTTAAAATACACTTTTCGGGAAAACTGAGCAAGATAATTCAATGAAATTTGGTACACTGTTTCCGTCGTACAATGCTCGGGGGATTGAAAATGAGCAAAATCGGTCAACGGACACGCCTACCGCCCATACAAAAAATAAATTCAAAATGCAATTTTATGAGTATTTTTCACGACAATGCAACAAAAATACACATAAATACTACGAATTGTAAGCACAAGCTCTGAGAAAAACTGAGCAAACTCGGACTAGAGGGTGTGGCACCTTCCATATAAGCAAAAGCTTCAAAACGCTATGCTGAAAGCGTTTTTTGAGATATTCAAACCAAATTTGACTCAGACATTAGGAATTATAAATGAAAAAATTGGGTTAAATCGGACAAGGGGGCGTGGTACCTCCCATACAAGCAAAAGTTTCATAATGCTATACTGATAGTGTTTTTTGAGATAATCCAACCAAATTTCACTCAAACGCTAAAGACTAGTTTTAAATGCACGCTCTAAGCTAAAACTAGACGAACTCGGACAAAAGGGTGTGTCACCTCCTAAAAAGCAAAAGCTTCAAAACGCTATACTGAAAACGTTTTTTGAGATAATCCAAACAAATTTCACTCAGACACTAAAAATTATAAATGCAAGCTCTTAACAAAAACTGGGTGAACTCGGACAAGAGGGCGTGGCACCTCCCTTACAAGCAAAATTTTCAAAATATTGCAGTGTAGGGTATTAATTTTTTGGCCAGGCCAAAAGTTACACCCTTACTAGTTTCATGTGCACTTTGTTCAATGTTCAGTGGTTAGTCAATGCTCAGTATGAAATAATCAATTAAGGATTGAATTTAATGTCGAATATTCAGTGGTCAATGCTCATTGTTCAAAGTTTTGTTTAACGATTAATGTTCAATGCACATAAGTGTTCGGGCTTAGTGTCAAATTTTTACAGTTTAATTTTAAATATACAAATATCCTCTTTGAATATTTATTATGTACTGTTCAAAAACCAACTTTCAGTATTATACCTTGTTCAAAACTGTATGTTGAGTGTTATGTTGGTGTTTGTTCAGTATTCGGTATTAAATGTGCACAGCTTAGTGTTCATTTACATAGATGTTGAGGGCTCGATGTTCATTGTTCAATCTTCAATGTTTAGTGTTCATAACTTGGTGCTCAATATAGAATGCTGTGGGTTCATTGTTCAATGTTCATCCTTTTCAGCTCAGCTTCAAGTCGCACTCAGATTTTTTCCTTTCAGTGTACTTATGTCCCACATTAATATTTTTCGAGTTCACTCACTTTTTTTCCAATTCGACTAACTGGCAATCGGCGTATTTTGCAATTTTCTTTTATTTCTTTATTTTGCCTTTTAGCCAGACAACAACAGCAAGCAGCAGCGGCTGGAGCTTTTAGCCATATTGAGAGGGCGCAAAACATTCCAATCTATTTGAGTGCGTGCTAAAAATGTTTTGTTATTGAAAATATCCGTCTATATCTGTATGGTACGTATATTGTATGCTGTGGTGGTTCATGAAAGTTCTTTTTATGCCATTTCATATTTACATCAGTGGTACGATGATTCCAACACAACTCAAACCTACGCATATTCATCTCTCTAAATGCAATACCATTTTTCCGGCGTACTCGATATTTCATCGACCTCCTCCCCCTTTAAATATGAGTTGTTCATTTGTTTATGCGGTATTTATGGGATGTTTCCGATTTTTATTTTTATAGCCAAGTTATTAAGCATATCAATATAAGAATAAATTGTTGTACCAGCCATCCAACCAAAGCATTGAGGCACTGAGCCAAGAAAATATAAATATATCTACAAGAGAAAGAGACAAAACAACAACAACAACAACAACAATCAAAAATAACTACAACTGTAACATAAAGAGTGAATTACGACAGATCGATAGATAGAGACACATACAAATAAATAGAATGGATATAAAGAAGCTGCTGCTGCTGCTGCTGCTGCTTCAATCATCTTTGAGCTGCCAGACAAATTGTCTTGTGTTTTTTTCCCCAAAGATGCAACTAACAATATTTTCTCAATTGTTTTTTTTTTATCTTCTGTAGTACAAATTTCTTTTGGTTTTGTCTTTAGCCTCGTCGTGCTTCGAGCATCATCGGGCATTCTTAAGTAAGGTCATAAGTTTTGTAACATAGAAAGGGATTTTCGAAATATCAGAAAAATGAAGCAAAATGAAATAATGGTACTTAACATTTTTTATGTTTTCCCTTGGACATGAGAACATTGGGATAGTCATCGTTTAACTCAATGTAGGATGAAGTTAATAGTCAACATTTATAGTCGTATGTTTTCTTTATTTATTTAGAATAAGAATATATGTCTATTAGATATACATAAAGTGTTAATCGAATGTTTGATATACGGGTACAAGTATTTATATAGTTTTTAAGGAAAAAAATTTGCAATTAAGAAAATAGAGAATATCTTGCAAAAAAAAATGGATCAAAAGATTTGCTGTGATAGCAAACATCTTCACAAACAAGTTTGTGAAATAATCTATAGCAAGGGTGTCAGCGTTTTTAAATCACTCAGCCAAGCGCATGCAGCGCAGTCAGTGCAAAATTTTCGCTTTTACAACAACTTCAAATTCGAATTACAACAATCAGAAAACAATTTTTTTGTTTTTTCATGACTCGTTTACAAGAACAATAATATTTCAACGCAAAAAAAAAAACAACAAAAACACGAAATTTTGACGAGCTTGAAAAAAAAGCAACAAAAATTACACAGTCCTGCATGGGTTTTCCTCTCTAAGTTTTAAAAAGCGATTTATATAGATTTAAGTGTGCTGATTACGAGAAAAATAGTGAAAAAATTCCAGCACGTCACAATTTTCAGTGATTTAAGTTTTACTTAAGTGCCTTTTCTGTATATACAAGACTACCACGCCTATACTACTGAACGTATCAAAACCATATTTACACCAGATGTTTTTTTGGTGCTCCAACACATTTATAAGAAACATGGGATTGATTGGACAAGGGGGTGTGTACCCCTCGTACAAAAAAAAAACTCAAAATAATTGAACATTTTATTTGAGTCGCTCCTACGCCTATACCAGTAGGTATATTGAAACCATATTAACAGCATATATCCGCCTTATATTCCGACAGATTTGTTTTGACAATAGGGGTAATCGAATGAAAGTACGGTGCGCTCGGTATGCAAAGAAAACATACCATAAACGAAAAAAAAAAAAAAAGGCATATCTACGTACTTGACCTGCAATATGAAACTTGATATCTGGATGAATATTATGCATAACATTTATCTTGATCGTAAGGGGAGCACCAAAAAAATATATGGTGCAAGAATGGTTTAAATATGTTGAGTATTTTAGGCGTGATATTGTAGAGTACGTAAGCACAAACGATTGAATTAATAAGTTTTCAAATGCTGCACAGACGAACAAGGGTACCCCTCTTAAAATTGCGAGAGTGCTTTTCAATGTATTTTTTGATGCCAAGCCCAAATCCGTTTACAGAATTGCTCTATCACGTCCGAATTTTGAGAAAATTTAAAATAACAGTGTAAAACACACGATTTTCCATTATTTTTGAGGTTATGAAAACTGAAATATTTCAAAACTCTGACGTGATGGAAAGAAACCAAGTTTAGAGTCGTGATTAGGAGGTCCCAAACCACCATAATTGGGTTCAAAAATCAAGAGAGGAAAAAAAATGACGAATTTGCAGGCCTGTGTTATTTCTGTTATTCTTGTACAAAAATATTGATGTTGTTGGTCGAGCCAAAATTGGCTCACTTTTGTTCTACGCTGACACCTTTGATCTATAGGTACGGAAATGAAACTATGGACTTCATAAGACATAATTAGTTTCTGTTTGGTGACTGTGTTATGTTCGAATAAAACTCAATATGAATTTTATTTTTTGAAAAGTTTTATACCATCCACGTTCCGTAAGGTGGAACATTCTCGATGATTCTCGAAACAGCTACATAAAAAGTTTCTTTGTCATTTGTTTTGTTTAGTTCACTGCTCAACTTTTTATTTCCATCCTATCCATTTTTGCTATGTGGTGCATCTGTTGACATTCTCCGCATTTCTTATTATTTCTTTTCACCACATAATATTCTGCTGCGCTAAATTAAGCTATTCTGTGGTGCATTGTATGTGCCAAGTGGTAGATTTCTCGACGAATCTGGTTGCTGCTTTGGCTAAACCAAATTTACGCTTAACCTATTTCAAGTCATGAGGCGTACAGTGGTAGAAAGACTTTTCTGCTTATTTTTGAAGTCGCTGATTTGAAATATGGAAACTATTTTCCTTTTTGAACAAAATGGCGGATCCAAAAAGGTCGGAAAATTTTCTACAAAAATTGCTATATAACGATAGGCTAGAGAGGCTTTTGAGGTCGCCGATTTCAAATTGGGAATCAAGTTTATTGAAAACGAAATGCTAGATCTAAAATGATCAAAAAAATTACTATATCAGCGCAAAATTGTGGCTGTGATGATTTTTGAGATCGCTGTTTCCAAAATCTGGATCAAATTTTTTCGCAAACAAAATGGCAGATGCAAAGTTGCGGACAATTTTCTCAAAAAGTTATTATATCAACTTGGCGTATCCTTAACCCGATCACGCACATTACACAGTGCAACAAATTGTGATGAAACCAAACTGAATTTGATCTCGATAACTTTTTTGACTAATTCAGGGTCGATGATTTCGAATCTAGCAACTGTTTTTTCCCATTACGTTTGAAATCGCCGCAAATGGGGTGTCTAACCCCTTTTTTTGGAGTGAATTTGATATGCCAAAAGGTCCATTAAAATCAAATCCAACATTCTTGACGACTTTGGAAAAGTTGGGCACATTGAACTAAGAAATTTTTTTTCTCAGGAAAGAATTTTCACTGACCCCCGCTGTTGACTTTTTGGGCTATTTTATAAGCCCCTTTTTGAGAATTTAGCCATTGCATGTAATCGGCCTAGAAAACTATCATAGTCTTTTCGAGAAAAATGTGCCCCATTAAAAAATAGTTAGGGTTACTGAAGATGCCCACCATACAGGGTGTATCGATTTTAAGCAAAAGGGTTCCAAATATAATCTTGAGATTTAAGGAAAAAAAAATTTAGCATCAGCACAATATTTTATTGAAAAACAGTTTAAATTCTTGAATGAGATTCCAATCACTTTAGGGTCACTGATTCCGAGTCCGGGAACTGTTTTTTCTTATCACGTCTGAGATCGCCTCAAATGGGGTGTCTTACCCCTTTTTTGGAGTGAAATTGATTTGTCCAAAAGTCTGTTAGAATCAATTCCTTCATTCTTGATGACTGAGATAATGTTGGGCACATTGAACCAAGAAACTTTTTTTTCTCAAGGAAGAATTTCCCCTGACGACCCACTGTTGCTATTTGGTAGTATTTTATAAGCCCGTTTTTGAAAATTTGGCCATAGCATGTAAACCATGGTCTGTTCGAGAAAAATAAGCTCCATTAAAAAATAGTTAGGGTCACTGCAGATATTAAATATATATTATAGGGTGTAACTTTATTTATTAAGATTATCTTGTGTGGCGTAAACGATTAATCATATCGTCGTCGATTTATCATATTTACATGTTGCAGTAAATATTTTCTCATATTGTTTATCTCTGTTTTTGAATAAACGTGACAATGCTTTGCAGTTTAGGTCAGTTTTCAAAAATTCCTTACCTAAGATTTGAGTGAACCCTCTCGAATTTCATTGAATTTTTATATGTGGTTTTGTTTTGACCCTAAAACTAATAATAATGGCAACAAAAAAAAATTTTTTGGTGAAAACCAAAATCATCTGATACTGCTTCACGAAATTGTACATAACTTGAACATTCCTTAGCCTTATTTTTATGGTCTGACCCATTTTTGAAAGGTAATGAGTCAGTTTTTAGAAATTTTACCATATGTGCAGTTTTTAGTGCTTTTAGTACTATTTTTACTTTAAGTATTACTTTTAGTACTATTTTTAGTACTAATTTTAGTACTATTTTAGTACTGGTATTAGTACTTTTTAATACTATTTTTAGTACTAAGTTTACTACTTTTTAGTGCTTCCAAAATATTTTACATGGAAAATAAAAAATCTTTTATATGAATTGAAAATCAATATGGTATCTCCAACGGTTTAAAGACTTGGATTGATTTCACTTCAAAAGAAAAATTCGCAAAAATCAAAATTACGAATTTTTCATCATGTTTCCAGCATTCCTTTATATTTTACGTTGCTAATTTTTCCGAAACAATTTTCCACTAACACAACAACAACTTCAAAGATTTTCACATAAAAATTCATAATGCAATTTATGTTTCGCAAAAATAAGTAGTGTATACTACTTAGCATCTTAGCATTTTAGTGTCTTTTGCTGTGGCGGCACTCCTCATTTGTAGCATAAAGTTTTGTCGAGCAGAAGTCATTTCGCTAAAGACCAAAGCCGGAATTCATATTTGCTCCAAAACATACTTTGCAGTTGTTGTTCTATTGGCTCAGACTTAGTGAATCATTTGTTTATTAGCATAACGTAAATGTCAGCCGCATTATTACCTTCCTGTGCTGCGGCTGCTGCTGCCGAAAATCACTTTACTCCGTCGTTGTGGAAGGATCGTAAAAAAAAACCTCAATTATGTTTAACAAGCACGACAACAACACAACGACACTGTGGGTGTTGTCAGTGCGTTTGTCAATGCCACACAACATTCACTTAAGCGAAGAAAAAGTTACGATATTCCATGGCCATGTCATTTTTATATTTTATTTTTATATTCCCAAAGTAGTTTTTTGTTTCGTGTGGGCGTTTGTGAAAGTACCACCCCCAATGATGAGATGAGGCCACCTAAAGTTAAACACAAAAGTGACGAATTGGGATGAATTCATTTTTCCACGCGGACGATGACATGACATTTTTCATGCAATACTTTTTGGGTTTACTCCTCGGAAGGAGAAGAAAACTTGTAATATTTTGTATGTAGCATGATGACAATAACTCACACAAAGAAAAAAACACTTTGTCACTCTCACTCTCTTAATAGCGATGCTTCCTTAGCGATTTCATACTCGCACTTAGTCATGCACAGTGCGAGGAACAGTGGTAATGTGGTTGTAGATTAATTTTTGATTTGAATTTTTTATCAGAATTTTTCTAAAATTTTTACGATTGTTTGCTTTGGAGCAAAATAGACGCTAGATACTTGATAGCCTTATGCAAACAAGCAAGTAACAAATGGTTAAAGTTCTTTCTACTCAAAATCGTTGCAAAGTGTGTCCCATAATTCATGCAAGGTATAATTTGCGTAGAAAAATAATTTTGTTTTTTCAACTGCACTTTTTTCTTTTATTGTGCAAATAGCGCATAAAATAAGATTTTACACATATGAAACAATACATCGGTCAGATTACATCCATGGGGCTTAGATGGCGTTTAAAAACTGTTTTTTCGAAATTGTTCATGTCCATATAAATGATGATGAAGTTCGTTGTTGCATCGTTAAATCTTCTTTTAAATGCATTTAACTAAGACTATGAGCTATCAAATTGTTTCTACTTTTTTGGTTGGTGGTACTTTAACACACCTAAGGTGACAAATTAACATCTTGCGTGAATTATGGGACAGCCTTTTCCTATACATCTTATTTTTCAATTCAATGTCATGAAACTGCATGTATTAAGCTCATACAATCCATTGTTGGACATTCACTTTGTCAACCTTCTTGCCTTATATGACCAAAGTAGTAAATTTTTATGTTATCAATAAAAAATTTTCAATTTCTAGTCCATTAGATCTCATATAATCTATTTATTTTAAAAATTAAATAAAAATCAGTCATATAAAGAAATAAATTAACTTTTTTCTAAGCGTGGGTCAACTTTGATTTGCGGACCTTATGAGGGTTAAAAGACAATGGATCTTACTTACAAAAAAACACTTGTATCGTAGGCTGAGTTTTACCGTATACCCAAATTTTAAAATTCTGGGAAATCGCATTTTCATACACGACTTGAAAAAAAAAAATACTGGATAGGTCAGAACTGGGAAAATAAAGATTAAAATGAATAATAGATTAAGAAAGAGCATATTTGGAAGTATAAAGTACACTGATTTCGTTTTGACACTGAAGTATACTGCCTTGTTTTATTAGCTTCAAAAAAGACTTGATTTTAACAAATACTTCAGTGCACGGTGTTTTATAGAAACAAATACTTCAGGTCAGTGTAAAATGTGCGAGTAGACAAACTACAGCAAAGTTGCAACGCATTGGTAACCCAGGCCTTTGGTAGCTTTCATACACTTTCGTGAGAGAAAAAGTAAACAAAAAAAAAGGTACAAGAAGAAAGCGAAAAACTACTTTATCACTTAAATGGCATTTTTAAAAGTATGGGGATCGATACATTAGATAGTATCGATCCACATACAGAAAAAAAAGCTCGCCATTTTGAAAACTTATCGGTTTTGATTTTTAAGGAAAAACAAATTTGTTTTTTCGACCTCCAAATAATACGATATTTGATTTTTTCGCATTGCTCCGCCATTTGACGTCCGATCATCAAGTATGGCATACCGTTGTAAATGTCTCAATGCGGTAAGGTGCCAAGGACACTTCATTAAATTGAGGCCAATAGAAAATCATAAAATTTATCTCAAAAAAGATTCCTCAAATTGTTGAAATTGAAGAAGTTATGGCGAATCTAAAACTTTGTACAATATATGAAAAAACGTGTGTTTCAAAAACAAAAATCAACTCCTAAAACTATGCAAGACTCCTTTTTTATTTACTTATTTACATACTGTTTGGAGTGTCAAATGTTAAAAAAAAAGAATATTGCAGAGTTTTAGGGGTGATTTTTGTTTTTGAAACATCCTGTTTTTCATATTTTGTACTGAGGTTTAAGATTCGCTATAACTTCTTCAATTTCAACAATTTGAGGAAACTTTGTAGAGATGAATTTTATGATATTTTATGTGCTTTAATTCTATGAAGTGCCCTTTGCATCTAAGGGTGGTAGAAACTGAAAAAATGAGTACAACTTGTCGAAAAAAACATTTAAGATTACTTCAATGAATGAAATATAGCCCACATTGTGACATTTACAGCAATATACTATATTTGATGATCGGACGTCAAATGGCGGAGCTGTACTGAGCTTATTGCGAGATCGAAAAAAAAATTTTTTTTTTTCCTTAAAAATCAAAACCGATAAGCCTTAAAAATGGGGGGCTTACGGCGAACTTTTTTTTTTGTATCGGGATCGATACTATCTTGCGTATATGCAACACAGTTGTTGCCAAAATCATTGAGAAACTTCTTGTATATCAGAGAACAAGAATCATCGCATAATTTTCTCGAAGGTTTTAGTTATTGTCATCGGATGATGATGAATGAAAAGGGGAATAAAAGTTACAAGCCTGCATTTTTGCACAAAACTTTGTTTTAATGAACTAAAGGCATTGTAAATTCACGTGGATAAATATTCCCGGGGTATTTTTCTCAGACTTCCGTGCATGTTCCAATGTGCACTGAGAAAAATTCCTCTGGAATATTTATTCACGATAACCCCCTATATGACAATTTACAATGCCTTTAGTACATCAAAATTTTCGAATTGGAATTTTTATTTTTTTTTTTTCAACATTCTTCATATTCAATTTTTTTTGATGCTATAAGATCAGCGATGTCCAAAGCCTATGCCCGCGAACATTTAAGCTTTTGTGCTTAAAAGTTTTTTGTATACGTATTTGCGCAGATCTGCATCACTTGCTTGCAGTTTATATAAAATATGAAAGCTTTCAATGAGCTTTTATACGTTGACAAAATGATTGTCATTGCATTAGATGCTTTCCACATCTTTCAATTTATTGCGATTTTATTCGAATTTATGAATTTTTTACTGTTCTATTTGTTTTTTTTTTTGTCCTAGATTCCTTCAACTGTTTCATATAGATTTTTCGAAATCTTTGCAGTGTTTCTGTTTAATTTGGTCACATTGTCGTAAATCCTCAGACTTTTATTTTGTGGTAAAATTTTATCACTTTAAGCCCGCATATCTCTCTAGTTTTCACATAACAAAACAGCCCACTGTGCATTGAAATCTAACGCATTTTACTCTGTTGCTTCTTTCATGTGGCATACCCCATGTTACTGCAAATTCGACGGAATGAAAATTGTTTATTTTTATTTGTTTTCTCTTTCCCATCTCTCGCTTCTACACTCTATTTTTGCACATTTTGACTTCCCTTTTGGGAAATTATTTTTTCTAAGGTTTTATGCGAGTTAAAATAGCAAAAATATACCAACAAAAAAAAAAAAAAAAAATGCAAATGGAAATGGGAAATTCAACTTGTTTCCCTTAACTTTTTTTCAATCTCGCACTTATTGTTGTTGTGTAGTTGTGTTTATTTTTTATGTAAATTGTAGAATTTCATTACTTCAAGCATTCATTTTACACTTGAGTGCAAATTTCGGAAATGGAAAACTTCAGTTTGCCACTGTGCCACCACTGCTCTCTGCTTTTACTTGCACCGCTGTGTTACAGTGTTATTTTACATAATTGCCAGACTGGTGCTTAGAGACTTGTAGATTCGCATCTATGTTAAAATGTAGGTATTTCCTGTATTTGTTGTTGTGTTCTACATAAAGTAATGTTGCATTACTACCTTGACCTTCGCTTGTGTATAGGCATTTTGTTCCCAATATTATTCAGTAGACCAATTTTGACAATAATTTGCCAGAAATTGTGTAATTGTTTGACCCAAAATGGCTTTTGGCATAGAATTTGTCATAATTTACATATTTTAGGTAAAAACTTTATGAGACGGAATTATGCTGTGATCAGAATATGCCATAAATGCAAAAATAGCACAAAGTTAAAGCTGCAGTGCACCCTGTGACGCAGCAAACTAAACAGATGGAGATGAAAAGAAACGCCAAAAAGTATGCTGCACTTTTCAGAAACAAACCAAACAGAATAAGGTGTATTTGGACAAGTGGTAAAAAGAAATATAGAATTTATATATTAATACGTAAGACAAAAACTTGTCCATCTTTTTTTACTATGTTAGAAATGAAGTACGACTGTATATTATACACCATTAGAAAGGTATTTGTGTGTAGATGTGCACAAAGCTAAAACTATGTTAATATTTTGACCTTAAGCTAGGTAAAATTAAATACAAATTTTTCAATATTAACAACCAAAAAAACACGGGCACATAGAGCTTAAAAATGATAAAGCACAAAGGGAAAGAAGAAAAAGCATAGCACTGACTACATGTTTTTTGTTTGGTTTATATAACACTTAAATTATACCACGGATGATAAATGAGCTTTTCTATTTCGTACCAAATAGCAAAAAAAAGTACTAAAAGTGTCCAAAAAGTACTAAATTTATTTACTACATTTATGGTAAAGTTTTGACCACTGGGCAATTCTAGTAAAAGTTATTTTCGCGTTGAGTTGCAATTCAGTAATAGTTTGATTGCAGTGCAGTAAAGTTGATGCTTTGATTATCAAATTTGGTAAAAATTTAAAAATTTTATGATGATAACGCAAACAAAACAGAAAACGCCAAAGTTACAAATATAAAAAATCTCTGATACTCTTACAATATTAACTATGTACAAACTGTTCAGCCAAAGCTTTCAATAGAAACGTCTTATAAATGACGATAGCACCCTGTGACATAGCAAACTGAACAGCTCGAGATAAAAAAATACGCCAAAAAGTACTCTCACTATTAAATTTGTGTAAAAATTTAAAAATTTTATAATGATCACGCAAACAAAATAAAAAATGTCACAGTTACGAGTACAAAAAATCTTTAATACTTTTATAATATTAACTTCAATTTGGCCAAAACTTTCAATAGAAAAGTCTTATAAATAACCACTCTGTGACATAGCAAACTTAACAGATCAAGATTAATAGAAACGCCAAAAAGTATGCAACATCATTCAGAAACAAACCAACAGAAAGTAGTGAAATCGACAAAAGGTGAAAAGAAACGCTTAGCCAATCTCCGCTTATGCAATCTCCGTCATTGAAAAAGCTTCCACGCTATCTAGCGTTGCCTAGCAGAAAGCACATTCTACGTAGTCCTTACAAGAACCAGTTTGTAGAATTTTTTTCGCAGTTTTCAACAATCAATATCACATGAAATATAAGTTATTTCCGGTTGAGTTGCAATTGCGTAATATGTAGTTTGATTGCAGTGCAGTAAAATCAATGCTTTGACTATTAAATTTGGGAAAAATTCAAAAATTTTATAATGATCACGCAAACAAAACAAAACATGCCACAGTTACGAGTACTAAAAAATCTCTGATACTTTTACAATATTAACCACAAACTATTTAGACAAAGGCTTTCAATAGAAACGTCTTATAAATGACCACTCTGTGATATAGCAAACTTAACAGATCAGGATCAATAGAAACGCCAAAAAGTATGCAATACCATTCAGAAACAAACCAACAGAATGTGGTGAAATTGACAAGTAGTGAAAGGAAATGCTTAGCCATATGCCATATCTCTCATTGCAAACTTTCCACGCATCTAGCATTACCGAGCAGAAAGCACATTCTACGTAGTTCTTGCAACAACCAGATTTTTGTCGTAGGATTAAACCATCATTATCACACGGAATATATAGTAAGTTATTTCCCGTTGAGTTGCACTTGAGTAATAGTTTGATTGCAGTGTAGTAAGGTCAATGCTTTGGCTATTAAATATAAAATTTTATAATGATATCGCAAACAAAAAAGAAGATGCCACAATTACAAAAAATCTCTGATATTTTTACAATATTTACCACCGACTATTAGAGAAGGCCTATCAATTTATCGATTTACTTTTCCACAGCCCTTTCCATTTATATCTTCTTTCATGTTCATTTATGTTGAAAATTAATTGTCAACATTGTCATTTCATCTTCAATAAATTCAAAATGATGAACAGCTGCGCTCCAGAATTGTAAAAGAGGAAATCAAAGGAATGAAATGAATTGAAATAAAATGCACATTGTTTTCATAAATTGAAGAAAGAAAAAAAAAAAAAAGAAAAATATTAAAATCCTTTTTATTTTACTGGTGTCTGGCAGCTGTTGGCAGTGGTGGTGATGACGATGTTGATGGAAGTTTCATGAACTTTAACTATTTGCATAAAACTACAGGGATAAGAGTTGTATTATTCTTTAAAAGTAGGTCACTATTGGAATGGAATTATATATTATAAAGAAAACGGGAAAGAGCAAAAACAAGAGATTAAGGGCAGTACGCTACGCAGATTAAGAACTCCCTTAACAAGAATCAAAACCCACTAGCAATGACTTTATTTTTTGTTTATTTCTTTTCGAGCAGAAAAACAGCACTTTAAAAATACATTTTACTTGAACTTTTTTGTCATTACATCCTAATTTATTTCCGGAAAACAACATGATTCCACACAAATTATCATTCCATCAATTTCGTTCAAAAGCACGCTACATTCCCGTTTACATATTTGAATTTATAACTTTTTGCCTTAAGTCTGCATGTACTCGTACCTTTAAATCACACATGTACCCAAACATTTCAATTAAGTCAGCCATAAAAAATTAAGTTTATTAACTCATGCCTAATTTGGCGTCGTTAATGTGTACGCATATGTGTATGTAAATAAACATAAATACACATATTTAGAACAAACATTAAAAAAACCACTTCATATATGTATGCATGCACATATGTGTGGGTGTATGTGTAAGTAGTAGAAGGAAAAGTTTTCAAATAAAAACAAACTTCAAAGAAATACACAAAAGCAGCAGCATAACAAGTAATAACATAATTAATTACAAGCAAAATTTCTTTTACATCCAAACACACACACGCTCTCACTGTTCATCAGTTTCATATTTGTATTTGTGTACAATATACACGTATGATTTTATTTTGATGATTGTAACACGTACACATATATATGTATGTGCTATACTTTTTTGCATGTGTGTTTATTCGTGTGTACTTGCATTTCACAAGCAAACGGAAGTTGTACGCAAACAACAAATGACAGACAAGTTGCTTCCGGTAATTTGAGATTTCATAAGACGGTGCGCCAAAGTTATTACTAATAACTTGGAATATTGACTGGAGATTTTATTTACTAACAGCCATGTGCAAGAAGATTTCTGTAAACCGTTCCAGGGGCTATATAGTAATTGCCTGAATTCGAATGAAAGAGCTTCTCAATCTCAAAATTAATTTTGCAATAAGAAAGAATTTCTTTTGAATTTTAATTGTTTTTTGGAACAGAAAATGATTTACAACAAGAGTGGATCAGATGACATTATTGGTTTGAACTTACTGTTCATTTGTTTATGTAAAAAATCAATAAAATCACCAAATCAAGGTAAAATGCATAAAAGAAAACATGACTAGTAAGGGTATTACCTTTGGCCTGACCAAAAACTATATACCCCACATTGCAGCATTTTAAAAATTTGCTTGTAGGTTAGGTGCCATGCCTTCTTTTCACGTAGTTTTTGCTCAGAACGTGCGCTAACTATTTTAAGTATTTGTGTGAAATTTGGTTAAATTACTTCAAGTAACACTTTCTCTACAGCAAATCAAAATCTTTGAACGTATGGGAGATGCCACGCCTTCTTGACCGAATTAGCCAAATTTTTGGTCAGCTCTTGCATTTACTGTCTTTAGTGTCTGAGTGAAATTTTGTTGAACTATCTCAAAAAATACTTTCAGTATAGCATTCTTAAATTTTTGCTTATATGGAAGGAGCCACACTCTCTCTTTCAGGTTCGCCTAGGTTTTGTATAGAGCTTGCATTTGCTGTCCATAGTGTCTAAATGAAATTTGGTTGGATTCTCTCAAAAAACGCTTTCAGTATAGCATTTTCAAAGTTTTCTTATATGGGAGGTGCCACGCCCCCTTGTCCGAGTTTACTTAGTTTTTTTTCAGAGCTTGCATGTACTATATTTAGTGTCTGAGTTAAATTTAGTTGGATTATCTTAAAAAATGCTTTCAGTACAGCATTTTTAAACTTTTACTTATATGGGAGGTGCCACGCCCTCTTATCTGAATTCACCTAGTTTTTGACTAGAGCTTGAGGTTACCATTTTTAGTGTTAATATCTATTTTGATTGCGTTATCGTGAATAATGCTCATAAAATTGGGTTTCGGAATTTTTTTTTGTATGGGAGGTAGGGATGTCCGTTTACCGATTTCATTAATTTCCAATCCTGTGAGTTAACTTTTACAACATAGGCAGTGCACCTAAATCCATGGAATCATCTTGCTTAATTTTCCCGTAAAAAATATTTCCACAGACGGACAGCCTGCCAGACAGACGCAAATGGATATATCGACTCAGGAGGTGACGCTGATCATGAATATATATCTGTGGTCACGCGGAAAAACCAGGTAACTCCATTTTTTTGGAAAATGGAAAAACCATGAAAAATGGAATGTTTTTTTGATTCACAATGATTTTATCAGAGCAAAATTTTAATAATGCATATCATTTCCAAGTTATTAAAAAACAAGAAATTGAGTAAATGATACATTTTGGGAAATAACAAGGTAACTCCATACCGTTTGCGGAAAAACCAGGCAACTCCACAAATTTTTTAATTTAACCAGAAAATTCAACAAAAATCCAAATACAATTTATGTACATTTCATTATATTGTCAAAAAGTAAACTGAATATATCGATACATCCAACGTAAAAGTTTGTAACTTAAGTTACCAACTTTTTACGGGATAGCGTTTTTTGAATTCTGCACATTTGGTTCCATCTTGTGTCAAATTTTGGTACTTCTAGTTTAAAGTTTGAAGGCCTGGAAGCTATTTTTGAAGTCACAACCTTAATTTATTTTATATAGGTTTTTATAAAAAAAAAAATTTTAAATAGAAAAATGTTCATAACTAAAAACTACGATTTTCGAGATACCAACTTTTACGTTGGACGTATCGATATGAATGTGCAATTTCGAAAAGGTCACATCTCCAAAACGAGGCAAACGCATTGTCATATAAATTATGTGCCATAATGATCGGTTATTTGATCAATATTATTTTTTCAACATAATTCTACATCATCAGGTAAAATTTTCGTGAAAACAGAGATCAATTTTATTCATTCCTAACAAAATGTCAGCCAATTAATATTATGATATTACTTTTGCCTCGTTTTGGAGATGTGACCTTTTCGAAATTGCACATTCATATCATGGAAATAAGAAATTTTATGTTTGATTAATTTCAAATGGCTGATTTGATGATATACAACTACTTTTTTTTCTGCTGCAACCTTGCCAGTTTCCTCACAATCAAAATTTTATCATTAATCTTCCCTATGGGGAGAGGTGCGCATCAATAGTGCTTCCGAGCGCTCTAATGCTGCAGTAAAGCGCATCGCTGTCGTATCTAATAGCGCAGAAATTAACATAGCCAGGTCATTGGCTCGAAGCGCTTCGTTCGGTTGTAACATTCTCATACATTGAAAATAAAACATATTTTGGAAAAACCAGGTAACTCCATTTTTGCGGAAAAACCAGGTAACTGACCGCGTTTAGCTGTATTTTAGCCTAAAATTGAGTGAAATGTCTCAAAAAAATCTTCATCCTAATTCAAAATAGAGTTTCCCCACGTTATTTTACGTCAGAAAACGAATAAAAATTAAAAAACATGCTAAATTCATCAAAAAAGTAAAACGCTTTTTTCTCCTGTTTTTGAAAAATGGAGTTACCTGATTTTTCCGCGCAACCACAGATATCTTCAATTCGTTACAAACGGAAGGACAAAGTGAATATACCCTGGGCGTAAGGAATAAAAAGTTTTTATTGAAACACATGAACTGTAGACCGGGTCGAAATTTAGACTCATCCCGAAACCGACTCAAAAGTTAAAAGGACTCTAAAAACGATATTTGCATTATTTTATTTTTCATTCTGAGAAAAACCATTGGAGCACATTTGATTCTACTGAAGGCCTAAAAAACATGTTTTTGGTTTGGGAACTTACGAAAAAAAATGTATATGACAAAAACTGCTTGGAATCATCCAAACAATAGTACGTGTTCATTTTCTCAGAATTTTTTTAACTATTTTATAATTTTTCAAAACGATCAAAAAATTAAAACATAAAACAAAAGTTCCAAGAATTCTGAAAAAAATTCACACATATCCTTTGAACACTTCTAAGCATTTTTTGCTAAAAACACTTTTTTCGTTAGATCCCTCGCTTTTGAGTCAGAAATCGTTTTTTTGACCGCGTAATCCGCGTAATTGAAAAACGCAAAAAAAATCGATTTTGAGATTCGAATAATATCTATATCACCAAAAAAAATTTATAATTTTTAAACGCCAAAATTTTTGTTAGAACATAGTCTTTATTTCTAAAGAATCCTTGGGTATTAATTTTGTAATGAAAAAAAAGATATGACCAGAAAATATGTTTTTTAAGCCAAAATAGATCTTCAGTAAAATCAAAAGTGTTCCATTGGTTTTTCTCAGAATGAAAAAAAAAAAAATTATGTAGACATCGTTTTTAAGAGTCCTTCTAACTTTTTAGTCGGTTTTGGGGAAGATTTTATTTTGCTTCATACAAAATCGACCCGTCTAACCTACACATTTAAAGCCCCATCCAACCAACCGTGCGCCAAAATGCTTACGACTAACGAATTGGCCCTGCGGGAGTGATAACAGAGGAAGTACAGGAGTAATATAAAAATCGGAAGAAACATAAAAGCACGGTCGCATTGCATTATGTTTCGTGGCGTTGCCTTATGTTTTCTTCTGACAAATCATCAAGCGAAAATAAGAAAATTTGTTACGTTTTGAGCTGCTGAAGCTCTTGATGACTAATTGGAGCAGCAATTGCGTTCAGCGCAAACTTCATTTGCATCAAACGCAGCACGATACGATATTGGTCGTTTGGCATAAGTCATGTTGCTGCTGTGGTATCACAATGAAATTAATGAACAAAATTTTGCAGCAACAGAAACTCTGATTTTAATTAAGTGAATTTTATTTTATAATTTTTTTTTTTTTATTTTTATTTCCAATATAAAATCATTTGCATTTAGTATTTTCCTTTGCCAACACAGACATTTCTTTATCATTGATTTATTGGCGAGTGTGTGGCATTACAGCTGGCGATAGAGAATTTCTGTGGCTTGCTAATTTTGTGCTCACGTTAAATGTTTTTTTTCTTTTTTGTTTTCTTTAATGGAAAGAAGAAGTTTTTTACTTTTTTCATAAAATCGCATTAAGCGGATTTATGGTGAAAGATTTTTTTATTTTTTTTTTTTTTACGTTCCTTTGGCTACTTTAATTAAGCTCTTAAGAAGCCTATAAAAAGATGTAATTAAGAGCTTTGCAATATACCAATGACTTACCGGGCATTAGAAAAGTTTTTTTTTTCTTATTTCTTAGGTGGTTATCATGGTTATAAAACAAAAAATAAACTTATTTGGCGAAAAGTTTGTTGAAGTATGTTATCCCTTAAGCCGCTGTCTGTTGGCATTTGTACTCTTAAAGTGTAGAAAATTTTTGTGTTTTCGGGGACTAATGCACTCAAGAGACTAAAAGGAGAAAAAAAAATTAAACAAATATACGATTTTAAATGAATAAACGAGCCATATACTATTTTTTCCATGCAAACAAACAAACATAGAAATGAAGAGGGTAATTTTCATCGAGCATTTTTAAACAAAATAAAAGATGACGGTAATTTTTGTCAAAAAAAAAAAAATAATAATAATATCTAGTATTTTTGGTTTGAAAAAACATAAAACTCGAAAATTATGATTATTTGCTACGGAAATAGATAAAAATAAAAAAGTTGATTCACAAACGAAGAAAAATTAGTACCATAATTTTTACTCCACTCGAGTAGCAAAAAAAAAAAAATAAATTGAACTAAATTTCAGCCAGAAAAATGTATAACCATTTTTATTTAAAAATTCTAGTAAAAATTGTATGCTTAAATACCAATTTTATGCCTCTTCATCATATAGGTCAGTGGTGTAGGGGTCTAAAAAGTTAGCAATTGTAAGTATCACACGGTCAGCTACCGGTTTGAATCCTAGTGTGGTCAGAGCTCGTTCCTTTCTTTTTTTTATTTCAACTTTACAGTAAGATTAATATTACTTAAATTTTTTTAAAAAAATTACTATACTGTAAAGTTATTCGAAACCCAAACCCATATTTTTTAGGTGATAACTGAGTTTACAGTGGCCTGTAATTTTTTCACTGTTCTTATATCTTTTCTACTGAGATTTAAAACAGCTTCTACTTTAACACGTTTTGGATTGGCTATTCTCTTCCCATTTCTGAATTAAGTTATTTTTAAAGCTGTTATTCAATCCGCAAAAGTGTTCTGAGCCTATGAAAGAATTGAGTGCCCCTCCCTTAACCAAGCACTCAGCCCTTTCATTGCCCTTGTGCCCTGGTATCCAGACAAAAGAAACATCGTTCCCCTTGGATAGGACTTGAAGAAGATCAAAACACTCTCAGACATGCTTTGAGTGGATTGAAAAAGCCAATAGTGATTTAAGAGTCGCTTGACTGTCCGTATAAATATATATGTTGGTGCCGGAAGTGCCCCTTCTTAGACATTCTCTGGCACACAACTCTATCGCGTGGACCTCCACCTGAAAAATGATAGCTGTTTTTCCCATTGCAACTGCTTTTTGGAACCTTGGTCCCACGACTCCAGCTCCTGCGCTGCCATCTTCCATTTTATACCCATCAGTGAACCACAACTGTGAGCCCTGTTATCATATCCGTTCTCCTCCATTCGGCGCGATCATTTATGACCACTTTGAATTTTCTAGAGAAACAAACTTTTTACATAACTTATCGGAGACTGTGTAAGACATGGTGTATCCCAGAACACTTCCAGGACTTGGACAAGTCCTGTTAGATTGCCTTCTTTAAGTTGTTGTAAGTGAGGTAGTCTGAGGGCCGCACAGACTGCTTCTTTCTTAAACATAAGATGAAGAGGAGTGAGTCCCGTAAGAATGCCTAGAGCTACTGTCGGGCACGTCCTTAGTACTCCTGTGACACCCAAGCTGGCTGTTCTGAACAGGATCTGTTTAATTCCTTAAAGCCATTACTTGGTTTACCTTTGGCCACCATGCTAATGATGCATACGTGGTCATTGGTACAGTGATGGTTTTGTAAGACCACGCCATCATTTTTTGCCGTAGTTCCCATGTTTTACCATACAGCCTTTGGCAAGCATATGTTATTCTTCAGTATTTATTTATTATATATGACAGATGACTGTAACAAACTACACTTTTATCTACGATTACTTTACTAATGCTAAAACCTCCGACAGGTTGTCTATGGCAAAGCTTATAGACTGTTTCCATTTCAATTCAACCGGTGAGTGTGCACTTAGGTTTGCAAATCAACTTCAAACTAGCAAAATATTTTTCTACAATCAAAATAAGGGAACATGTATTTTTTTTTTTTGGTTTGGACCAAAATTGGGGATTTTATGGCGTTTTGTAGGAATTTTGCCGAAAATTTAATTTTGAAAAATTCATGAAGTGTAATCGGTTTTTTCAACCGCATTTCTTTATTTCTCAACTGATTTACATGAATCAAAATTTATTTGGTGCATAATGAAATTCTTTTAAGTAATGATTAAAAAAAAAATTTCTTTAACCCTTACTTTCCTTAAAATTGATGTTTATATTTTAAATAACAATGCTAATTTTCTCAAAAACACCATCTTTTTTTTTCTCGAAAATTTGCACAGTGATAGTAAAGCACGTCCTCTTTATTCCAGTAATGGCGGTTTTCTTGCTTTTTTCGTTATAAGTGTAAAATTTGCAAATTTTTAACGTTAATATTGAGTTCTTCTATACAAAATGAATAAAAAAAATTACACAGTTCCATTTTCACTTTCCTAGACGGTTTTGCGATACTGATTCCGAAAATGGCACTTACATTCTTCTACCATTTTTGGTTTTCAAGATATCTTGAAAAACTTGAATAAAACCCATAAATTTGAAAAAAACCGAATTCTTAATTTTTGAGACACAAAATTCATTTATAGTAAGTTAGATGGAACTTAAATATACTCACGGTATAGAAAACCAAGCATTGTTTTGTTTTTTGCGATTTGACCGTACCTTTGCTTTTGTTTTTCTTAGAAAGTTATCGGGATTTTTATTAGTTTTTTTTTCGATTACTTTCGTGTAATTGTGTTGTGCTGTTCTGGCTATGTAACAAGAAGTTAACCCTCTGCTTCCCTCACTCTTCCAAACATGGCATTTTTGAATACTTTTGCATTTCTCTGCATTTTTCCACTGTTCAATTTTGTTTATTCTAAAGGAATAAAGTTCATCAACAGCAAAATTTTTAATTGAATAGCTGGTGTCAGTTTTAGCACTTGAGTTAGAAACTCACAAGCAGTCTGGATAGCAGCCGTGTGGTCATTTCACAGACTATGATGTGTCGCGAAATTACATGAAGCAATCGAAAAAGAAACTAATAAAAATCCCGATAACTTTCTAAGAAAAACAAAAGCAAAGGTACGGTCAAATCGCAAAAAACAAAACAATGCTTGGTTTTCTATACCGTGAGTATATTTAAGTTCCATCTAACTTACTATAAATGAATTTTGTGTCTCAAAAATTAAGAATTCGGTTTTTTTCAAATTTATGGGTTTTATTCAAGTTTTTCAAGATATCTTGAAAACCAAAAATGGTAGAAGAATGTAAGTGCCATTTTCGGAATCAGTATCGCAAAACCGTCTAGGAAAGTGAAAATGGAACTGTGTAATTTTTTTTATTCATTTTGTATAGAAGAACTCAATATTAACGTTAAAAATTTGCAAATTTTACACTTATAACGAAAAAAGCAAGAAAACCGCCATTACTGGAATAAAGAGGACGTGCTTTACTATCACTGTGCAAATTTTCGAGAAAAAAAAAGATGGTGTTTTTGAGAAAATTAGCATTGTTATTTAAAATATAAACATCAATTTTAAGGAAAGTAAGGGTTAAAGAAATTTTTTTTTTAATCATTACTTAAAAGAATTTCATTATGCACCAAATAAATTTTGATTCATGTAAATCAGTTGAGAAATAAAGAAATGCGGTTGAAAAAACCGATTACACTTCATGAATTTTTCAAAATTAAATTTTCGGCAAAATTCCTACAAAACGCCATAAAATCCCCAATTTTGGTCCAAACCAAAAAAAAAAAAATACATGTTCCCTTATTTTGATTGTAGAAAAATATTTTGCTAGTTTGAAGTTGATTTGCAAACCTAAGTGCACACTCACCGGTTGAATTGAAATGGAAACAGTCTATATATACAATACTTAAAGCAACGAAAAGAAAAGTTTACTTCAGTGCACCCTGTGACAATTCTAATAGCTACTAGGCTAGACAGGCGACAGCTTAAATCCTGATTATAGACGTAATAATGCGAATCTTTTTACTGCATAATTTTAGGCATTTTTTAAATACATATTTCATAGACATTGACTAAAAGAAATTTTCCCAATTCAGGGACCAAAAAGTTCCCTTAAAAACAAAATTAATAGTGAGATAAGTATCTGAAAAGCTTATTAGAATTGTTTGGCCTCTGAATTGGGAAATTTTCTTTTAGTCAATGTCTATAAAACATGTATTTAAAAAAGGCCTGAAATCATGCAATAAAACGATTCGCATTATTACATCTATAATCCAGATTTAAGCTGTCTAGCCTATTATGCTAACTAAGTACATATGTATATAAAAGCGAAAACGAAGAGATGATGAATTCAGCACTGTGCCCCATACAAATGAACTGCATTTTTACAGTTTTGGTCCGATTATTATGAAATTTACCATACTAATGTATTTTTTCAATCTATTTTCAAAAATGCAATTAGTTTTTTTCTGCAACAAACCAAAAAAAAGTTATTTAAGTAAATAAAACAATGGAAGTTGGCAGCATAAAATGTTTTTGCATACTTGTAGGATTTATGAAAAACTACGTACATTAGAATAAATAAATAATAAATAATTGAATAAATAAATCTTTGCTCTTTCTTATTAACTGATAAACTGATTCACTTTTTGTAGCGCTAAGCGCTGAAAGCCAAAAATCAAAAAATTTTTTTTAATTTCATATATATCGAAACCTTAGAGCGCTATAGTCCTATCTCCATTTTTCCAATTGTTGGGAAATGCAAAAAGAAGATTTCAAACAGTGGTTATTTAGAATTGGTTGCTATTTTGATATAGCGATAAATGCAATAATTTTACCTATAGTATAGTATTTTAACATAATTTAATGTTTTTTACCAATTTTATTACTTTGTAACGAAATCCCAGCCAATTTATACTGTGTCATTACTTTTGCCTTTAAATAGAATTCCACCACTATTGAAATAAACGACGTATTTAGAAAATTTTTTGAATTTTTTTAACTAAAATGTCGTAAAAAGTCATGAAACGCGTAGAAAACACGAAAAAAACGATTTTTTTTTTTTTTTTTTTTTAATTTTTGGTTCCGACAAACAAGAGTGGAGCCTTGGGTGTTACCAAATATTTTCACTTAAATGTCGCAAAAAGCCATAAAACGCGAAGAAAACGCGAAAAAACAAAGAATTTTTTTTAAAAATGTGACTTATTTGAAAAGTCATTGGAGATAGGACATTAGCGCTCTTGAAAAAATTACAGTTAGTTACAGATAGGATTTTTCTTAATTATCGAATATTTTGGTATTTTAGTGGTATTTTGACATCATACAGTTTTCCACACGGTAAAGAAGCCCACAATGATGCCATTACTGCAAAAATCTCAAAACCGCAAAAAGTGGAGATAGGACTATAGCGCTCTAAGGTATCAATATGTTTGCACGCAACGACACACAATAAACAATTAACAGAAACGTCCAGCAAATTAAGTTATAGCAAGTAAAAGTATGCTACAAAAAAAAAGCACAAATTTAAAAAAATTTTAAAAATATTGCATACCTTTAGAAATGTAAATGCCACAAAATCAGTGATTTTTACGTAAAAACGGTATATTCAAATTGATATATATAAAGCAAACGGGGAAAAACGGGGTTGTGAATTTTCTCTGTCTTAAAATATCATGCCTGTTCTATCTGTACGTTTTTGGGCAATGCCCGCAACTTCCGTCTTTTTCTTTTCTGCTCTACAGAAATTTTGCATTTTCCGGTTTTTAATGTTTGAAAATTTTTAGATATAGTTTCTAAAGTAACTTTAATTCTGCTCAATAAATTTGCATAAAAAAAAATAAATTGGTATGTTGTCTTCTGTTTGCATTTTATTTTATAAGAATTTCTTCTGTGGTTTAGGAGCAGTAATAACACCTAATTCTGTTTTTACACGGTAGATTGGTTCCAGAAAAACCGTGTAGAAAAAAACAGTGTAAAAAAAGACATTGATCTTATACAAAAATAGGTGATTGGTTCCTTATCTTTAAAACCTATTAAAATTAAGCATTAAAATAAATTTAATATAATATTAGAAAAATAAATTTCTCTATAAAAAATGTCTTTACCAAGCACGTTCACAAAATATTAACACTTTTTAAATTTGCTTGTACGCACAATAAGGGAATTTCCCTAAATTTGTGATATCTGCCGTAAAATTATAATAAGACGCAACTCATTTTTATAGTTTTGAGAAAATCAAAATTTTATTTTTATTCAGAAAAGGCAGCAACTTCTCTTTCTTAAAAAAATTATTTTATTTTTCATCTTTTTTGTATGGAGTTACTGCCTTTTATGATTTTAATTATGAAAATATGAAAACAGGGTGTAATGTTTACATTTCTTTATTTGCAATTTGCAAGAGAAGTGGAAAACGTAAAAAATTGGCGATTGGACTAAAATATAGATAAAAAATTGCTTAATCCGGTAGGGAAATAAAGTTTGAAATGCCGTAACTAAGGTTGCGGCCTTATACTTTTTACGGCAGATATGAACACATTTCGCAAAAATTAAATCTGACAAATAAAATTTTAGCCCAAAAAATTTTGAATCGTGCTTAATGGAATAAAATCGTGTAAAAATATTTTTAAAAAAATATTTTCAAACCATGTTAAATCAAAATCGTGTAAAAACAGAATTAAGTGTATTTCTAAAAAGTGCTGCGATTAGGAAATTTTCGTAATTGATTTTTTTTTTCGAAAAAAAGTTTGACTTTAACTAGCTGTAAAACTTACAAATCAAACTTGTTTTCAAAAATATTAAGGAGATTTTTTAATTGGACTATTTGCAGTAGGATGACATTAAAAAAAATTTAAATTTACACAAAAATTTTTTACGCAAATGCCTTCTATCGCAGCACTGTGCGTGGTTGAAAGCAATAATTAGAAACTTCGAGAAGATAAAGCAGTTTCAATTTTCGCTTTTGTTATGATTGAAATACACTAAAGTTTAACTTTTATTTAATAATTATTAGCTCTTGAAAGCAAAGTGTTACCACAGTGAAGTAAGTTATAATAACAGTGTGTGGCAACTGTAAGAAAAGTTAATTTTGATAATTTAAATAAAATTGAGTTTGAAAGCTAGATTTTTCAGAGCAATTGAAATGATTCTGTTTACTTCACATCCCATTGGCCGAATCCCTAAATAGTGACTTAATTTCGTAACAATATATTTTATAGTATGGGGCAGCTATTAATAAAAATTTTTTTTTTGGAACGATGAACGATATCTGTATCATTGAAAGCTATATAAAAAATCTCTGATAACAAAGCACTCAGTCAAATTATTTCTATAAGTGTATTTACTTTGTATATGTCTTATCAAAAGAGCACTTCATACACATAAATCGTAGAGCAAAAGACGAAATTGTCGCCAAGGTCAAGCGCAAATAAAATTTTCGCTGGAAATAAATTTTATTGTCAATTTTATTTGATTTTTTATTAAGATAACAACAGCATCATTTTTTATTTTTAATTGAAATGTTATAAATTCTTTTCCGACAATTTTATTGCTTTTTAAATACATAATCACTTCAATAGAAAAAAAATGGCCAAAAATCACGTAGTGCTATTTATTTTGGTGGTGGTGTTGCCTTTAAAATCTACTTTCCACGCCAGAAGGCATATTCTTAAATTGTACAATTTACTCTGAACAGACAAACACTTAACACATAAAAACAAAAGACAGAAATAAAATTAAATAAAATAAAAAATTGAAAAAAAATGGAAAAAAAAATATCGATTGTCTGCCAATCAAGAAATTTTATCTTTTCCTTTGTAAGGCGACACATAAAAAATGCGTCAAACAAAAAAGAAGAAATTTCGCAGGAAGTAATAAAACCAAGTAACAAGTAAAATAGTCTGACACATTTTTAAAATATTTAATGTTTTATACGTGAGATGGCACTGGCACTTTAAATTTGAAGCAAAAAAAAATAAAAAATATGGGGCAACACGTTTTTGGTTTAAATTAAAAATTTAAGTGAGAAAACGTACACGCATTACAAGCGAATTATAGTTGATCATACGTTTGCAGTGAAATTCATTACATTTGGCAACATTTTTTGAATTTTTAGCAAGAGAAAATTGCGGAAAATTGAATTGAAACATTAAACGGCCTCATTGTAGTTAAATAAATATTAAAGTAAGAAAATAAAGTTCTGCATAAAATGATTTTTCTTTCTTGGTGTTTGTATCCAATTAAAGGAAAGTGGAATCTCCGTTTTATGAAACAACAATGCTTTAACCTCACAGCACTTCAATCAAACCGACACACTGATCTGCCTTACCGTGCTAAGCACCTTCGTACTAACTGGTTTCGATATTAGAATGATCGTATAACTACTCGACATTTCTTATCGTTGCCTTAAACCAGACGATAATCTCTCTTTCTCGTTCCTTTCGGTTGCAGCGAGTTGGCATAGCATTATCAGTTGTTTTCATTATTTTTTACCACCACATTCACAGGGTGCACTAAAGCTTATTTGACTATACCCAGCAAACATTTTCAATCGCGGACAATCTTCCATATTTTTGGCGATGCATTTAAAGCTCTTCTACGCGAGCTTTCCGCGATAAAAACTTTCCGCGAGTAAAAGAAGATTCCTCCTTACACTCTTCTGGAAGATTATTGCGAATCAAACATCTTCGCGATGAATATACAACTCTTCCGGGAGAGTTTTGCGCGACAAAACTTCAGCGCGAGTAACAGAAGATTCTTCCTTACACTCTTATGGAAGATCATTGCGAATCAAACATCTTTGCGATGAATATACAACTCTTCCAGGCGAGTTTTACGCGACAAAACTTCAGCGCGAGTAACAGAAGATTCCTCCTTACACTCTTCTAGAAGATCATTGCGAATCAAACATCTTCGCAATGAATATACAACTCTTCCTGGCGAGTTTTGCGCAATAATTTTATTTTCAAAAATGGGTCCAAAATGGTCACTTAGAGTGGTCGAAGACATCTCTGATCATATCCGAAATCTGTTTTCGACCTTTCCCTATCGATTGGTGCAATAAAAATTTTTCACCAAAATGGGCCCAAATCGGTCACTTAGAGGGGTCGGAGACACCCCTGGACATGTCCAGAATGTATTTTCGACCTTTCCCTATCGATTGGTGCAATAAAATTTTTTCACCAAAATGGGCCCAAATCGGTCACTTAGAGGGGTCGGAGACACCCCTGGACATGTCCAAAATCTATTTTCGACCTTTCCCCATCGATTGGTGCAAAAAAATTTTTTTGCAAAAATGGGCCCAAATCGGTCACTTAGAGGGCCCGGAACCAAATCTGGTTATGACCAAAATATATTTTCGACCTTTCCCCATCGATTGGTGCAAAAAAAAAATTCATAAAAAAAAGCCCAAAACGAATAAAAAAAGATTCGACTAAGTCTCTTCTGGATGATGGTTTGAAATCGAACTTCTTTACGAATAACCAACAACTCCTTCAGACGAGTTTTACACGATACAAGATGGCCGACTACGACATGACGTCATCTCCTGAGAAATTTCGAAAAAATTAATAATTTTTTTTTTCTAAAAGGCAATATTTCTGAGGCCCGGTATTTTTCACGAAGCAAAATGTCAAACTACACGGTATATTTTTAACGGCACATAAATTTTGACAGTTTATTGTACAAAAATTAGCAATTTCTTATGAAATTATTTTTATGTCGCCATTTCATATTTTATTTTTTTTATTTTTTTTTTCAAGTTTTTTTTCGCTTTAAAAAACATGTTGCGGAGTCTTCTGTTGACCCTTCCTGGGGATCATTTGCAGATTCATCTTGGGGAGCCGCCAGATGACTCTTCCTGGGGATCGTTTGCGGATTCATTTCGGGGAGTTGTTAGAGGATTCTTCTAAAACAATCGTATTCGGCCGGACAATTTCTCACGCCTGAACATTCGCGGAAGAGTAGAATGCGACTGTCGCGGACGATTGATTTAATCGTCTAGGCGAATCGAATACGATTCTTCCGCGATTGAAAATGTTTGCTGGGTAATTTTTACTTAGCCGTTATAAAAAAGCATTGCATACTTTAAGGTTACTTCGTTAGTTTCATGTTAATATCGCAATATTTGAATGAATGTTATCGCAAATTGTGCCGGTCTTGCACATGTTTTTTGAAAGTCAAAATATGTTTACCAGTGTTACCACTGCTTGCTGTTTGTAAATCAAATTAAAATGAAATTTTTTGCACGATTAATATTAAAGTGCCCATTTATTACAAAAGACAACACAGCAAAAAAAGTCTATACACTTTTCATCTTAATGACAATTTCGCAGCAATGGGAAAGCAAACAACAAGGGTAAAATGAAACCACGCAATCAGAGCTCATCCAATAGCTTACGTTTAAGTAGATTAACGTCAATATAATGCAATAACAACAACATAAAGTTTTTCCTTTTTACTTTTTTTCTGGACGGTAATAAGTATGTATATATCGTATCATATTGAATGTATAAAAATCGGCAATTTCCGTTTGTTAACGAAGCGTAAAAAGATGTTGTTGTTCTTGTTAAAGCACTAGATGCTTTCGTAAAATGTATTTCAACTTAAGTGTAAAAATAAAAATAAAACAAAAAGCAAAAAAAAAAAAAAGTTGAAGGAAAAGCCTACAGAGAACACGTTAGCTTACGCTTTCAGCCATAAGATTATCATTGGAATTCCATTAGAATTTTATTGAATTCTGCAAAGGTTTACCTATACAGCTACGTAACTACTCGTATGTACTATGTAGATGCTCACAATCAAATACAATAATTTTCTATTTACACAATATGTGTCAAGTATGTGCGTGTGTGCAAGCAGTTAATGATAATGTAGCACGCGCAATTAAAAAAGTTAGTACCTAATAAGTACATCCGGAAGACACATTTTGTTCTGTAGTTTCCAAAGTAAGCAATGTAGGAAAAAAATTAATTTGCAAAATTTGTAGTTCTTTTCAAAACCTACAAAATGATATATATATCACTGATATCATCAGTGATATATCACTACCTACTTGTGATATATCACAGTTAGTATCAGTGATATGTACCTCATTTTAAAGATAATTCCAAGCACTATTACTTTTGCTCAAAAACTATGTTTGTAAAATGTACACGAAAAACTCTAGCGCCAAAAACGTATTTGAATGTGTGCTGTGTGAAGAAAAAATTTATATGAAAATTGTGTAACAAAGTATTTTTCCCATAACTGTAGTAAAATTATAAAAAAAAAAAATATTTGAAAAATTCAGTCTTTAAATTATATTGTTACTTTCTAAAAGTTTAATCACTGTATTGTGATGCAATCAAAATCATTAACTTATAACAATCTTTAAAATAAGTTGCTAATTCAAATCTCTGTTTATTAAAATTTACTGTACAACAGTTACTTGCGCCATCTTTCTACTGCCTTTATACATCTTCTAACTGCATGTATTAGTTGGAGTTTTCTCGATGGTTCTCATAACAACATCATAAACTGTAAACTACAAGTTCTTTTTGTTTACTTTTTTGTTCATTACCAGTGTGCCAGACGGTTCATATCTCCGCTTTTTATCCGTTACGGATCCGTCTGGCACACTGGGTAGTTTATTTCTCTGCTTTTCTCAATATTCTTTATCACCACATGAATATTTACTGTGATAGATTATGATTATTTTATAACTGTTATATGTTTAATATTTCCACGTGTGTAGCGTTTTGCACATTTTACATTAGATGGCGCTGATGATTATCGTTTAACCGAGTTCAGAAAATTCTTCACACAGATGATATTTCCTTGTTTCTCTTTATATTTTAATTTAAGAAAAAAAATCTGGTTTCTTATGACTCAAAATTAATACAATTATACTAACAATATTTTCTTGGTATTTTTTCAGGTTTTTTTTTTTTAATAAACAGTACCTATGTTTAATTATAACTTTCAACACACTGCCAAAAATAATGCAATACAACACAGCACACAAAACACACACAGAGCAATAAAGGCAAATTCGATTTATTAGTTTTTGTAGGGTACCTTCTTGTATGAAACTCCAATTTTCTTTCCGTTGACCACCTTACCATAACCCAAATTAAATATTTCTTTCGTAATTAGAAGGATTTATGTTATTACTTCTGGTTTTTTTTTTTTTTTGGCTTGTACTCTTGCGATTGTAGTGTTGAATGAATTCTATTACTCTGCATTAATTTGTAATCAGTGGAAAATCAAATTGGATTTTGATTTGAAATTGATTAGTAAATTACAATTTCTGATATTCTGATATCATATTGGAAAAATATAAATCATATTATAATAATGTATAAATATAATTATGAAAATGTTGAAACAAACTAAATATATGCGCATTACTTTGTCATTAATGTTTGTATACGAGTATTTATAATGGTAACCGTCTGGCTACTAAATTGGCTTTTAGAAAAATGAGATTATGTACCGCTTGTCATGAAAATATAATAAATAAATCGACTAAATGACAAAGAAAAATATTTGTCTGTAAAATAATAATAGTCAATATTAACAAAACTAGGAAACATCAATACTGTGATACTGCATTAAGTAATACAAAAATTAACAAAAGTAACTTTTAATACACCCTTCCCTAACAAAACATGTGCGTAATCCAATTTTAAAGGAATTAGTAGAATACAGTACGAAAGTCGAGATAGAAATACATAAGTACTACAAAGTACATATGTACATTTTACACAACTGCTAGAATATCGAAGAAAATAAAAAGTACAATCTACGTAACTACCAATAGAACACTAAGAAGTTATCAATATCGCAATTTTTGGGCCTCATACTGGTCTCGTAGTTTTAGAAAGAAGTCCCAGGATCACGGCAACCAGCCCAGAGTTAAAGATGTTCTTAAAAATTTCAAAAGATTATAAAAAGAGCTTTATTTTCTGAAAAATTTTAATAAGCCCTGAAAATCCCGAAATCATAGCTTGTAATCACAGGATTTTTGAGACACTATCCAAGGCGGAACCCCTTTACTACTTGGAGCTGATAAAAAATGGGTTTGCTTTTAGAGGACACTTAAGTGTTAATGCTGGAAAGCTTGAAAATAACCTTGGAATAAACCATATGTAAAAAATGTACCATTAAATGTCCTGGAGCCCAAGACCATGCTTAAATTTTAAATTTGATATTTTAACTATATGCTTAATAAAGATATTTAACAAAAAAGCTTCTATACTAATTACTTAAAAAAAAAAAAGGTTTTTAATATTTTACTATGAAATTATAGCATAAAGTGTTAAAAAGTCATTCTCCGTCCTGTTCCTAACCGCTTCTTAGTACACTTCCGTTGCTCGTTTTGCATGTAACGTTATTTTCTAAATATTTCAGCTACAGTTTTTCTGCGTTAACTCTCAAAAAAAATTTTTTTTATATAAAATTGACAACCATGGAAGTTGGTCCCACAATTTAGACTGTCTCCCCTTAGTTTTTCTAACTCTTACTGTAAATTTTTTAAATATTAAGTAAATAGAGAATTGAAAGTGAATAGAAAGTGGAGATCCAATGTATTTTTAGCTGAGTCAGTTTAGGTTTTTTGGCAGTGAGTGTTCGTGTGTTTTTTTTTTAAAGATTAAAAATTTTGTAAAGAACGTAAGTGTGCATCATTCTCCGCTTAAGTTTTTTTTATATTATCAAACATATTATTTCATCTTTATGTGAGTAAATCAATGAACAATTACAGGGGCTATCCAAAAGTTTGAAAATTTAAAAAAAAGTAATTGCTATTTTATTGTGATATTATTGTTTTTGCAACATTATGTCATTCTCCGTCGTTTTTTGTAACATTTCGTCACTCTCCGTTTAGTAACCCTCCACATGTTTTTTTGTTGTTGTAAGTTTTGCATAAGCTATTTAAAAAAAGACTGGAATTTAGTCTTAAAATACGTTAGAGTTGCCAACTGGCTGTATTCGAAAATTTTATATAATTCTTACTTTTTTCGACTAACTTGAAATTTTTGGTTTCAGAAACGCTCAGATAAACTTTTTTTAAATTTTTTAAAACTTTCGGTGTTGCCAACCGGTTTTTTTTTATTTTTTGTTACTTTTGCTCAAACCATTTATTTAAGAAATAAAAATTTTAATTTAGTCTTAAGACGCTTAAATAAACTTTTCAAAAATCAAACATAAATTTTTAGGATTGCCACCTGGGTATTTTCGAAAATCTTATATAATTCTTACTTTTTTTTGACTAAATTGAAATTTTTGGTTTCAGAAATGATCAGATAAATTTTTTAAAAAAAATAAAAATTTAACTTTAATCTAAAGACGCTTAAATAAACTGTTCAAAAATTCAACATATATTTTTAGGGCTGCCACCATGTTATTTTCAAAAATCTTATATAATTCTGACTTTTTACGACTAAATGGAAATTCTTGGTTTCAGAGCCGCTCAGATAAACTTTTCTAAAATTGTAAAAAAAAAAATTCAGGGTTGCCACCATGTTTTTTTGTTTTTTGTTTTTTTGCTCAAACCAAATTTCGGGGTGATGAGTTTTTAATGATTTAAACTATTATTTTTGAGTGTGTAATTATAATAGCGAACGTTAAAAAAGAAAAATTTAAAATGAATTTTCGACCATCTGGCAACCCTAAAAGTCTATGCTGAAAATTTTATTTCAATTTTTTAAATATATTGTTTAAGTGTAACTTAAAAAAAAACATATGGCAACCCTGAAAGTTTGTTTTCATTTTTTAAAAATGTTCCAGAAGTTCAGGTCATCATATTCTATACCTTCAAGTCATAAAAAATAAAAAAAATAGGTGGAGACAAAAAAGGCATGTTTTGGTAAATTTTTCGGAGATTTCTCCATGTATTAAGGACGGCTCCCGGAAATAACGCCATAGGAAATAACGCCAGAAAATTTTTTGGAAATAACGCCAGAAATCTTCTGGCATTAATTTTTGGAAATAAAGCCAAAAACTGATTAGGAAACAACGCCAGAATTTTTGGAAATAATGCCAAAGGAAATAACGCCATAGGAAATAACGCCAAAAAATTTTTTGGAAATAACGCCAGAAAAATCTGCATACAAAATTCTGGCTTTATTTCCATTTTGTTTTGGAAATAAAACCAAAAATTAACTAGGAAATAACGCTAGAAAAGTTTTTGGCTTTATTTCCTATACAAAATGGAAATAACGCCAGAATTTTGTATGCCGATTTTTCTGGCGTTATTTCCAATCAATTTTCTGGCGTTATTTCCTATGGAGTTATTTCCTTTTTGTAAACTACATTATTTTTGGAAATAACACCACAATTTTTGGAAATAACGCCAGAAATGTTTTTGGCTTTATTTCCAAAACAAAATGGAAATAACGCCAGAATTTTGTATGAAGATTTTTCTGGCGTTATTTCCAAAAAATTTTCTGGCGTTATTTCCTATGGCGTTATTTCAGGGAGCCATTAAGGACATGTATGTATTCTCCTTAACTCCTAGGAGGAGCATAAGGCCAATATGAAACGTCTCCATTTGTTGCGATCCCTTGTGAAGACTTTGATCTTTTGCCACGACTTTCCCGATTTTTGGACTTCCTTTTCCACGTATTAAGGTATTAAGGAAATTCTTCTGGCCTACTGCTGCAATCATAATTCCTCACATCTATACCATGAAATTTCATGTAGTACGATCAAAAATTTTGGCAAGTGCCTACGGAACTATTTTGATACATTGACGGGTACAAAACAGATGAAGGATTAGTCATAGCCATTTATTTCGAGGTTGATCAGGGGTTCTTTGGGAGTATATTTCAAACTGAAATCGTCGTCATCCGAGATTCAGATAGATCTACTTATATATAAATGTTTTTCAGAAAGCCAGGAGGCCATAAAAGCCGTAGACTCAGCTTCACCAGTTTTAAAAAAGTAACATCACACTGAATTCCTGACCACATGGGCTATGAAAAGCACAAAAATCCAAAAGGATGCTGAGACGAATAAAATTGTGCACATTCTTATAGTTTCTCGGGCACTCTCAGATGGAACTATTTAAGTCAGAAGGTCTTCGTGATTTTTGGATTTAATATGGATATTTCTACGAGAGTACGAATCAACTTTTATGTCAAAAATATCCGATCACACTGAAACTTTTGGGAATGGTACCTTACTTGATTTCAACAGACTCATAACTTCGGTTTCTGTTCATCAATTATAACATTTTTTTTAAGGTTATACAGAACTTAAGTAGGTTTCAAAAGCTGTAAGGTTTATTTCATTATCTGTTATAGCACTGACAAAAGCTTTGAAAATTCTGAAAAAAGCAAAAAAATATCATAAATGTTTGCTTATTGCCACACCATTGCTCTACCTGACTAAAACATAAATGTCAAAGCAAAATGACGTATTCTATAATGACATATTCACATTATGATATTACTTTTGCCTAGTATATATTGGCTTAAACTGTCCAAATACATTTATCTTGATTTGTGTCTTATTCCTGCCAAAAACATTTATCTAAACGAATAATTCATTTCTCCCAAATATTTACCAATTGAATGACATTAATTTCCTCTTTAAGCATTTCAAATTACAAAAATATTAAAATTTGTTATCCTGCTGCCATATCCGGTGGCGCAAATAAGGCAAAAAACTTATCAAATTATTTATTCTTAATTTTATTGACAAACAAATTACCAACTACGCTACTGCTGCCACTTGCAAAAAACGCATATTTTAACTTACTATATTGGACTGGACTACCCCACAATGACGATGACAACCTCTCCGCACAATGTCCTGTCTGAGGCAAATAACTCAAAATAGCAATTCCTTTCATCTTTATATTCAAGAAATTGACAATAAAGGCGACGGGCGGTAGGTGGATGACGAAAAAAGAAAATCGACCAAAATGCTAAAAATGAGAAAATATTAGTTCAACTAGTTTGCATAAATTTACATCAAATTCAACACAAACAACAACAACAACTACTACAGCAACAAGAACAACACATAAACCACAAGATAAGAGCACTGTCGGCTAACAACATCGCTAGTTAAAGTTTGAAGGCAGGAAAAGTTAAAAACTTGCCAATTTTATCATGAATTCATTTTGCTTCCTTTCTGTTTTTTTCTCCCGAACACAATTTAAATATTTTTATTTTTTTGGTATTTTTTTTTTTTTCTTATTTTTTTGGTACTTTTTGATTTGCTTTAACGCTTTCAATTTCTCTGTTTTCGACAATTTTTTATGTAAATATTGTCATCCCGTTTAGTATCTAACTTCAAAGTATCTTACGCCCACCCACCGATCGAAATCGTATGGGTTTAAGTCACTTTGTGAGACCAAATCGAATAAGTCATGTGGGAAAATCATTTGTGTGGATTTTTTGTGAAAGTGAGGTATGAGGTCTTATTCTTAAAAAATATTTTTTTCTTTACCAATGGATGATTCCGTTTTTGCAAGAATAAAACTACATTTTCAAAAAAATTACCCAGAAGTTTCTTGTCGGAATGCAAGGTCATTGGTTTTGATGACTAAAATCCACTTATGAGCTTATTCCAGGAATAATAAACTGGTTTTGACTCTGGTTTTTCAAATATCATAATGGAACCATCTACGCAAAAAAAAATTTCGAAATTCGAATTCGAATTTATTCTATCAATTGTCAAAAATTTCTTTTTTATGCATAAGTTGTGCATTTCTAGGAACCGGACTCCGGAGATGTCCCTATCCACTATCACTGGAGTATGAAAAATTGGGCATAAAAAAGGTCCAATAGTGAATATTCGAATCTAAGAGATGTCCAAAATCTATTTAGTAGGAAAACCATTTTTCACGAACGGGTGGGGTGTAAGCAACAAAATCCAAAAATTTTTAAAATCGAAAATTGCTGCATTCGAATCCAGTCTCGAAATTGCTCTATCACGTATGGTTTTTATTTTAATTATGTGTTAGAAAATGCATTGATAGATTTATATGTAAATTGATCTTTGCAATAACTAAAAGTTCAATTAAAAATTAATTTTCAATGTATAAATGTCATTAAGTAACACACTTAAAAAATTCTTAAAGTTATTATTTTTTTCTAAACCTAAAGGTCAAAAACATGATTTTTGAGTTTATATAGAGCACGCCCGAAACTGTTTTGCTCTTTTTTTCAAAATGCATCGCTATATATAATTTGTTGTCTTCAAAATAAACAATCAACTGGTCTTGTACGATCTTTCTTTAAAAAGTTATGACCATTTGAAAATGACACCATGGTGTTTAAAATCATATGCGACGGTCCAGAGGAAAATGAACCTCATCCTCACAATATCATTAAAATCTACATTAGCAACCCTTGTCCGCCATATTTTGTGTCATTATCACCGTGACAGTATATGATTTTATTTAGTTATGGATAGCTTCACGAAAGAACAACGCATTGAAATCATCGAATTTTGGATTTAAAATTCCAAAAATCCAAAATCCAGAAAATCATCTTTTCGGAGGAGGCTCATTTCCACCTTGGCGGCTATGTTAACAAGCAAAACTGTCGTATCTGGGGCTCGGAAAAACCGCAAATGATCGTAAAGAAGCCAATGCATCTACCTCGATTCACTGTTTGGTGCAGTTGATGGGTCGGTGGCATTATCGGGTCGTTTTTTCTTTTCGGAGATAAGGACGGAAAACCGAAAATGACAACTCTGAGCGGTACCACACTATGCTTAAGAACTATTTTGTGCCGGAGGTTGAAGCTCAAGGTTTGGACAATATGTGGTTTTAACAGGATGGCATTACACTACACACAACTCGTCTCAATTTGGACTTTTCGCGGTGATGTAAACGCTGTCTATTTGACAGCGTTAGACGTTAGACTTTTTTCTGTGGGGTAACACGAAGGATAAAGTCTATGTCAATGATTCGATGACGATTCCAGACTTGAAATGCAATATTACATCGGTAATAAAATATTTGGAAAAATTCCGAAATGTTTGCGTTTTATTCAAAATCAAAGTAGCACACGTCTTAATAGAACACCCCTTATAAAAAACATAATTTGTCTGTGTGTTCGCATTTTGTAGATTCGAAAGCCACTCGACCGATTTTGATGACATTTTCAGAGCAAGTATAAGGAGCAAGCGAAGGTTATAGGCTGAAAAAATGGGCGGTGCCATGCCCCTAAAAATTAAATTCAACATATCTCAGAAATTGTATGTTTTATAGGAATAAAATTTGCATTAGAAAAATAGGTCGTCCCACGCCCATAAAAAACAAAATTCTACATATCTCATAAACTGTTTTACGCTTAGAAATGAAATTTGGCATATCTGTAAAGAATATTAAGCCAAATAACATGCATTAGGAAAATGGGTGGTACCACGCCCTTGAAATACAAAATTTGACTTATCTCAAAACTGTTTGACACAAAGGAATGAAATTAGCACATAAATACTTGAAGTGCAAATAAGACTTATTAAAAAATGGGCGGTGCCACGCCCTAAAAACACAAAATTCGACGTATCTCAGAAGCGGTTTGACGCATTATAATGAAATAAGGCACATATGTAAAGTGCACTAAGTCAAATATAACTTATTAAAAAATGGCGGCAGCCACGCCCCGAAAAATATAATTTGTTACATCTCTGAAACTGTTAGGTTGAGATAGATGAAATTCAAAACCTATGTTCCTTATAGACTCCCAAACTGCTAGACAGATCACCATGAAAATTTATATTTATAGGTTTTTGGGTACGGCGCGTGTTTCTGCATCATTAGTTTTTTTTTTTCACTCAAGGGTCCCCCATACGATGCCGGAACCAAAAAAATGAAGGAACCAAAATTTAAAATTTTTTTTTATTTTCGTTTTTTCGTGTTTTCTATGCGTTTCATGACATTTTAGGACATTTTAAAGGAAAAAAATGTTTGCACCAAGGGTCTATCTTGAATGTCGGAAATAAAAATTAATAAAAATTTATTTTTTCGTATTTTTCGTATCTCAAAAAAGAAAAATAGTTTATCATATCTCTGAAAATATTAAACGGATATGTATGAGATTTGGCATATGTATTAAGAGTATCGGACCAAAAATGTCCAAGGGAAAAATGGGCGTTCCACATCCTTAAAAAACATCATATCTCTGAAACTATTTAACGCACAAAGATGATATTTGGTACGTAAATAAATTGAATCGAGAAAATATAAATTCTTTGATTTAATTTAATTGGAAATGCCCCGGCCTCTGTTGTAGCGACGCACACCGGGAAATGCTAGTAAATATTATTTATTTGTTACTCCGTGTGTTCGTGTTTTATAGACTCGAAGACCGATTTTGATGAAATGTTCACAGTATGTTAGTATAGATCAGGGGAAAGTTATTGGCTAGAAAATAAGGTGGTGGGTACCACACCTTTCCTTCTTTTTGTTGGAAAGGTTGTGAAAAGGAGCAGTGCAAAGGATTTTTTTTTAAATGGGCGGTGGTAGGCCCTTAAATGGAAAAAAACGCTCTCGCCGCTATACCTTTGATTCAATTTTATGAAATTTGGTATGGAGACAGGGTTAACACTAAGCAACGATAACATAACCATTGTTTTTAAGTGGGCGTTACCACGCCCCTAAATGGGCTAAACGCTTTCATGGCTAAGCAACTGAATCGATCTTTATGAAATTTGGTTTGGAGGTAGGGTTAACACCAAAGAATGATAGTATAATGCCACTGATATAGTTACTAATGAGAATTTGTTTGCTTAAGTTAACAGCTGGGTGGTCTTTTTTTAAGTCAAATTGAAATGGTCAAATTTCGGCCATAAGGCTTTAACTCTAGTTTCATAAAAAACTTTTCGATAGTTTTTTTCAACAAATGACTAGTAATTTGATATAAGTAGGATTCTTAAGAGATCTTGCGATTACTGCAATTCACTAGAGTAGAGTTTCACTTTTTCCTACCGGTCTTACTAGGATTAGTTGTTGGTTTTATTTTTTCTTAAATGTTTGCGGCTTATGTGAAGTTAGTGTTACCTGTAGTGTGATGTTCGCTCTAATAAGCACAAATGCTGCTCTCGTATAGGAAAATGCAAAAACTTTGTATTCATCCGGATTTTTTTTTTTTTTCACTTTTTTTTATGTTTTTTTCTTTGTTTTCTGTTTATTCTGTGTTTTCTTTTATTTATCTAAGTTATACCCCGAAAAATGTTTTGTCATGGTGTTGGTTGAATATTTTATATCGATTCACTTTAACTTCCTACTACCAATTATTTTGTGTAGGTAAAAAAAAAGCAAAACGAAAGAAAAAAAAAACCCAAAATTTGCATTGCCTCAAGTTACGGGAAATTTTTACCAAAACTTTTAAGCCGCACTCGAAAAAAATACAAATACAAAATAACGATTTCATTTGTAGTTTTGTATTTTGGTTTTTCTTTCCCTTGCAGCCTTGGCGCACCTCCCCCCACACCATTTTGTGCTTGGAATGATTTCCGTTTTACTTTTTAAATTGTTGGTTGTGTGTTGGTGATGAAAAAAAAAAAAAAATTCGAGGAGCCGGAAAAACATTTAGAGCAAAATCATACAACCAACCAACTTTCGCTCGAGGTATCAACCGAAATGGCATTGATGATGCCTAACATGGGTATGATAAACATGATTTGTTTATTGTTGGTTTTATTTGTGTTGTGCTTGCTCCACACTGCGTTTGCCTATATAATGTTCTGATTGTATTTGTTTTAACGGCAGGTGCGGATTTAATGGGGCCTTTCAGTCCTTTCGTTCAGTTCTCTTGTCTCGTTTTATAAAACGAGCCATCATATCTCGCAAGCTATACTAGCCATTTTTATGATATTTGGTACTTGGTCCTATGTGGCTATTTGATGCCATTTTGCCATAAGTTTGGAAACAGCGTTTTCTCCAACTTTAAGCCAGGATATCTTTGACAATTCTGAGGATGCAGTTCGATTCAGAGTTGAAAAGTTTATTAAACTGCATATAAGAAGTTTTGTGCTTATACAACTTTTATTTTTTTCAGTGTGCCTGTGATATCAATCTCGTAATGGACGAAAGATGAGTAGAATCGGGAAATTCTTCATCTACTTTCTAACGTTTGCAAAATTTAATTCAATATTTTTCAAAAACTTTTACAAAGCTTTGAATGAAAGATTTATTACTTTCGATGACAAAGACCTAAATGTGGTACATTTTCCATTGCGGACATTACTCCTAGTTCTTCTGGTTCCTCAATTGTGGCTGCTTGTGGTGCTTCTGGCTCTTCAACTGCCATTGCTACTGGTGCTGTTCCTAAAAAATTTATAGCTCTTCCTTCAATGAAATCAATTTTCATCTCTCGCTTAGCTGCTGATACTACTGAGGCAGATGTTTTGCATCACAATAGCTCCCAGTTGCAGCAACCTAACATAAAAGTTAAGGTTGCAAAATTTAATTTCTCTTATGAAAGGGTTACATCCTCGTTTCGCATAACTTTGCCACCTAATATGTTTGAAAAGTTACTTGATCCCTTATTTTGGCATAATAATGTAGTACTTCATGAGTTCATTTCGCGTTCAAATCCTAATAGGCAAAACGCGAAATCAAATAGTCATACTTCGTCAAATAAACCAAGGTTCGGCTTCAAAAAACTAATTGGGTTTAACATACTCTATCAAAACGTTAAAGGCTTAAACACTAAACTTAAAAATATCTACATTAAAAGTAGTGGACTTGAACACAACGTCATTTGTTTAACTGAAACTTAGCTAAAACCCAATACTTTAAATACTGAAATTTTTGATAGTAATTTTGTTTTATACCATAAAGATAGAAATGATATTCCTGATAATCTCTCCAATGGTGGTGGCGTTTTAGTTGCTGTATCTTCAAACCTATCCTCCCAAGAAATTATCTTGCAGGAAGCCTTAGATATCGAATTTTGCTGCGTATTTTTAAAATTCCAGCTCTTAAGTTTGTATATTACATGTTCATATGTTCCTCCTCACTCTAGTTATGAAGTTTATACTAAACATCATAATGCTATAAAACTTATTAGTTCAAAACTTAATGCTGGCGATCATTTATTGATTACTGGAGATTTTAATATACCAAATATCTTTTGGAGTGCTGATACTTTAGACCCTATTAAGCTTTTTCCTTCAGGAGGTAACCAGTTTGAAACAGAATTTCTAAATTCAATTTCTGCCTTAGGGCTTTTTCAAATAAATCACGTATTGAATGTAAAATCGCGAATTTTAGATCTGCTTTATTTTGATGATAGTGACATAATCAATATCTCTCGCTGCGACCCTCTTGCGTTGCCTGAAGACTCCTACCATCCTTCACTTGAGATATCATTAGAAGTGCAGTTGGCATGTCGAATTAAAAGTAACTTCACAACTGACAAATCCTTTAACTTCAAAAAAAAAAAAATTATGTTTTATTGAATGAAAATTTATCTAGAATCAATTGGAAATCTGTTCTCCTTCTCGATAATGATTTTATTGGGCATAACAATCTCAATGAGGCAGTCTTAGCCTTTAATAATACTGTTGTTGAGTGTTTTGAACAGTCTGTACCAAAATATATCAAATCCGCTGCTTCTGGTCCAATCTGGTTAACAAATGAAATACGTAAATTAAGAAACTTAAAATCTAAACTTTACAAAAAGTTTAAATTGTCGTCAAAATCATCAGAATACTCTTCAAATACTAGTATCCGGTACAAATATCAAACTTTGTGCAATATGGCGTATAAATCATACCTTCATAAGGTAAAACTGATTTTGAAATCCAACGCCAAGTCGTTTTGGAGCTTGTGAGGACAAAAGTCGGCAGAGCCTTGTTTTTGCCCACATCAACAGCAACAAGAATCAACGCTACGATGAATTAGTTAGAAGTAGAATTATTATTTAAGTTGACGTTACACACGAGAACTGAATCTCGATTTATTTTTTATGTTATTTAATTAATTTCTTTAAAATAAGTAAAAAAGTACAAATTCATGAATTCAGTTATCGTCGTACGATTTTTCAATTATTGTCGCACGATTATTTTATAGTACTAAACATAAGGTAGGTTATTAAACACAGCTCAGCATAGTACATTAAGATATCACAAGCGAACAGAACTATTGCATGTCAGAAACAGCTGTGTGCCATAAACAGCTGATCGCATTTTGCTACTCATGATCATAGAAAATAACTTCAAGTGAACAGTGTCAGTGCAGTTGAAGTCAGTTCTTCGCGGGCCAGCAAGCCGAGCAGTCGCACAGAAAATCAGCGGATCAACAGGTGGTTGTGAAATAAAATAATTAATTTATTTTTCTTTTTCCCTTCTTAGGACTGAGACCTAGCGAGCTCAATACCGACCACGGGTAAACACTTGTGCTCACCGAGTGTTCTCCTGGTAGGAATTGCCTCTCGTAAAAATCTGTGTGAGAGTGTCTGTAGGTAACACCCTTTCTCTCTCAACCAGATTACGACAGAAGCAAGAGACAAACGCGAGTATAGAGTAGGCGTGGTATCACTCGGGTAGAGGTGAAGTCTGCGTTCACCAGTCTCACCTACAGCTGAGCGTGCCGCCGCTAAGTATTGACACTCATTTCTGGTGACCCAGTGTGAGTGTAAGGCGAAGCGCAATATACAAACCCTAGGAAGAGAGAACAATAGCCACAGAGAACGTAACCTAGGTACAGATATTCGCCAGAGAGTGTTAGATTAGCCTCACAAACGCCCTACTCGGGAGAAAGTGACGCCTGTGATCGCCAGAACTCACTTGATATCGAGCGTGTTGGTGGCTGTACTCCACTCTCATCTTCGGTATCCCAGTAGTTGAGAGCGAAGTGCAGCTCGAAAGCAAAACTCGCAGGAGATAGGAATGAATAGGTCTCAGAGAACATTAGCCGAGCATACGTAACTGACAAGAGCATCGATAGCTTTGTACTGCAGGGAGGGGTGACGTCTGTGTTCACCAGACTCACGTATAGTTACCAGTGACGCGTCTTACTGAACTCTCGCAGTCATGAGAGAATGAGAATAGGCAGAAGTTATTAGCTAAGCATAAGAGAAAATATTTGAGTGTGCAGGCGGCAACTGTGCTCACCAGTTTTGCCTACAGCAGAGAGCAAAAGATACTGCGTAGTATTTTATTCCCGTAAAGAGAACGCAAGGCAGACTCACAAGATAAGGGGGGGAAAAGCGAACGTCACAAGCACTCAGGGAGAAAGTTTTAGCCGGTCTCGCGTAGCACTGAGCGAGTGTAGGTGTCAGCTGTGTTCACCAGCTTCACCTACAATCACACACGCTGGCTGTGACGCACAGGCCCCATCGTCGACGTCCCCTTGTGAGTCGAAAGAGAACGAAGTGATCGTTAATTGAGCAGTAGAACACGAGATACCCCTGCAGGCAAAGAAAACACAAAAGGCACGTATGCAGACAAGACAAAGCGACAAGAAGGGAAAATAGGTAAAGAGACTGCGACGGCCCGCGAAACGACGTCATCACACGGGTCGAAGAAAACATACCTCGCAACGCGCGAGTCAGTCAGTGTCCGCCATTTTGTGAAAATAAACCGAGAAAACTAAGAAAAAGACTAAGAACATCAGAGATAGACTTAAGAATACAAAGTAAACATAAGAATAAAATAAGAACAAAATAAAAATCAAATGAACGAAGTGAAGTGAATAAATAAATTTAAGTTAAACTAATTAAGAACAAAACAGAGTTGTCTTTCTTTTAAAATTATGGAGGTATTGGAGGTAGGTGACTGCGAATAAATAAATTTTTGTGGTACGAACCCCGGACACGGCGAGTTAAAACCTCGGCATCAAAAAGGTTCGTCACAATGGCGCCCGAGCAGGGACCCTACTAACAATACCAAAGTAAAAAAAAAAAAAATAAAAGACTTGTGTTTGTTTTAAATAATCTTGGAAAAAAATTAATTAATAAAAATAACAAAAAAAAATAACTAAAAATTATCGCGGCGTGAAAATAATAAATTTAATAAAACAATTGCGCGAGAGGAAAAAAAAAACAATTCCAAGAAAACCAAACAAAGCATAGATATCGTGAGAAACAAAAGTGAAAGTAAAAGTGAACGGCTCCGGGAAGAAATATTCGTGTGAAACTTCGGGGAAAGGGGAAAAAAAACCCTAGACATCGGCAGTGCAAGTGTTTTTTTTTAAAAAAAAAAAAAAGGAAAACACAAGACAAAATCTATGACCCGAAAGAGTGCGCCGTAGTTTCATCGGTGAAAAAAAAAAAAATATATAAAAATCCATAAAGAAAAAAAAATAATAATAAAACAAAAAAAAAAAAAAAACGAGAAACACAGTGCCGCGGAAATATCAGCCGCATTCGAGCAGTGCTAGCGAAATCAAAAAAAAAAAAAAAAAAAACATAGAGAAAACCCCGGGAAAATTCTGGTTGTGTGAAAAATAAAAATATTTAAAATTTTCCCTTGGGAAAAAAAGGGAAAAACCCCACAAAGGAAAAAATCATACCAAGAAAAGTGACTGGAAAATTTGAGTACAAACTCCTCGTAGCAGCCAGTACAGGGAAATTGATTTAAAATTTGTTAATTGAAATTTCTTTCCTGGTCTTCAACAGACCGTTCCATATCAGTTTCTTTTAGTAACGGGAGAGATAAAGGGCTGCCATGTTAAACGTATCGTGGATTCATGGGCTAAGGAAGGAGGAATTAATCCTCTATTGCGAGGAATTTACCCTCGAAACTTCAGGCACTCTGGATGAGCTCCGTAAGCGCCTGAAAACATTCGTAGCGGAGGGAAAACATGCGCCAGAAGCAATCACGCGTCTCACCGAGTTACAAACGATTCACAAGCGTCCGAGTTCCCCACATCCAGCGATGCTACAAACGAAAACCGCTACTGGCCTAGAAGGTGACACCGCAGACCACAAAGTTGCTGCAAATAACCCAGACGAAGGAAATTCAGAGAAATCAGAGGGCAACGAAGCTATCACTGAGCCACCACTGGAACAAGGCAAACTTTCAGATAAAGCCGCCACGAGCTCCACCAAACTGTACTCTACCGTCGAGGAGCAAGGAAAATCCGAGAGTGACAGTGTTACCATCACTGTGCCAACACCGCCACGTCGAGGACTACAACTGGGAGCTACGACGAGTTACACAACCTACGCGTATAACCCCTCCGTCATGGAACAGGTGCGGAAATGGGGTGTCAAATACGATGGGGTCAGCGAACCCCTGGCGTTCATCGAAAGAGTAGAGGAACTAGCGGCGGCGTATGGTCTTGACATCAACCATGTTCCTCGGACGATGCCAGGGCTACTACAAGAGAAAGCGCTAGCCTGGTTCCGGAACAATACCCAAGCCTGGACCACGTGGGAAAGTTTCAGGCAGTGTTTCCTGAAATATTTCCTGCCTCCTCGGTATTTCGAGAATCTGGATGATAAAATCCGCACTCGGCTGCAGGAGCCCCAGGAAAAATTCAAAGACTTCGTCTTAACGCTACAAACCCTTATGCGGCACGCCGGCTACAGTGAAGAACAACAAATCGAGCGCATCTTCCGGAATTGTGCTGCAGAGTATCAGTGGTACATTAAAAGGAGAGACTTCACCTCCTTAGCTGACCTAATCTCGTTAGCAGATGACCTCGAGTGTATTCGGCAACGGGAGCGAGTACCACCGGTAGAGAGACAACCAGGGCGGTTGCAACCAGCGACAGCGACGACGCGTGGCGAGCTAAACCGCATGTTAACCCAAACTACTGGAAATCGGATTGGAGTACGAACCGCCTGCTACCGTTGCGGGCGCGATGGACACTTTGCGAGGGAATGCCGGGAGTCTCAGCGACTATGGTGCTGGGTATGTGGTAAGCCAGGGATACGAACAATTGATTGCTGTCGTGCGTCGGGAAACGCAAACGGAGGCTGCACCGAGCGAGGGGTCGCAGGCGCTCCAGAAGAGTCCCCTCGCCCATCATAGTTCCACCACGTATTACCTGCAGAAGAGTTTTCGTCAATATCAGCATTGGCGGAAAGGAGGTGTCGGCGACCATCGACACGGGGGCCACAGTAAGTTTCGTGTCCGAAGCATTTGCTGCCCAAATTGAAGATAAGGTTACACGAGTGTCCTACAACGGGGACGTAGCACTGGCAGACGGAACCATTCGACTTTTGCATTCAGCGATCCAAACAAAGGTGGTCTACAACGACAGAAGTGGGACACTTCAGTTCATCGTGATGCCTGAGGCCACCGACGACGTAGTTCTAGGTCTCGACTTTTTAACCTACAGCGGCACCACGATCATCGTGGGAAACGCTCAAATCACGTTAGGCCAGCCATTTTCATCTCAAAACCATCACTTACAGGCGGAATGCACCCCCGGGACACAAAATCACCATCAAAATCATCGTAGCGCGGAACCGAGGAAATTGCAGATTGAGACCCCACCGCGACCCCAACGCGTCGGGTCACAATGCCACCGCCGTAGCCCAGCTACAGCTTCAACTAGATCAAGGACACAGCAGGACGTACAACGGCCGCGGCACCACCCATATGAACGGAGCCCACAGCAAGAAGACAGGCCGCGACCAGCACAGGATCCACCGCCCGCGCAAGCCAGCGCAAGACTAACAAACGTAAAAATGAGCCGAGAACCACCAATGCCAGACGAGGAGACGCTCAGACGTCTCAATCAGAGAGCCAGGGAGGCCAACGAGCGGCGGCCGCCTACTTGTCTGGGTTTTAATCACCACATGAGGTCAGCGACAGGAGAGAGGGTGTCAAGGATAAACCAACCTCGGAGAGCGGCCGATTCGCACACCGAACGCAGACAGCCCACTACAGCACGGGAGCGCATTTTTCAGGACCACGCGGAAACAACCGTCAAGGCCCCATATCTGGCTGAGAGTCACCGTATAGCCAATCACCAGGACTCACCGACCACCTCGACCTACGCGAGCGGTCAGCGAACAACACCCAGACACCATAGCCAACCACCAACACCAGTGGCCTCCGCCTCCACAAGCCATCAGCGAACCACAGCCGCTTCGACCTCCAGACACAAGAGCCAAGTACCGACACCATCGGCATCGGCCTCTACGAGCCGATCGCGAACTACGACTACGTCTACATCACATAGCCGCAGCCAAGCCTCAACGCCAGCAACTTCGGCCGCGAAAAGCCGCCAGCACCGAACATCAGCATCATCTACACCACTTCGTTCTGTTTTTTCCGACACCACCAACCAACACAGATCATCGCCAGCCAGTCACCAGCCATCAACAACGTCATCCTCTCGATACCATCGACCACCAGCTCAGACAGGTCGCGTTGCAACACCACCAAGAAACCGGTCCAGACGCCATACCGCCGAGAGATCCTCGCGCCGGAACCGAGCTGGGCCAAATGTCGGACCACGCCGCAGACACAGGAACACGGCACCACGTAACTGCACACCGCCGACTACGCGGCCGCGAACGACTCCGACACCGCCAAGGTCACGCCCGGCTGAACCACCGTCATCGCAAGCAACAACACCGCAAGCAACAACACCGCAAGCAACAACACTGCAACAGCAGCTGCTTCCGGATACGGTCGAGCAATTCGGTCGGACAGAGCAGGCGTGTTCACCGCCTCGCGAAAAACTTCCGACCCCAGCCGTAAACACACAGTCTAAGCTAGTGTTTGAATCGACGGCACGACCTCGTAGTCATGCACAATGTGGCAGGGCCAACGTTCAGGAGACGCGCCCACTGCCCTCGGATGTCCTCGATCCGGGTGCCGTGTCAACCGATGACGACGACGAGTCCATAGGGTGGTTAGGAATTGCAGAGGATCCGACTTGGGAGTTAGAAGAAACCGAGAACCATTGGCAACTCGAACGACGGCCTCCGTCTCCGTATCGAGGCTCTCCAGCCTCGGTGAACTACGCATCAAGCGACAATGGCCAGAGATACCCTAGCCCTAAACGTGCCAAACCACTAATATGGGTTCGCGATAGAACTACTGAGGTCCGAAACACCGGGTTCCGACGATGGGAGAGGTCCATACATATGATATACCCAGAGGGACCACAAGGAGCAATTACCGACCGGCCACATGGGCCCATCATGCCATCACCGACACCATCGACTAGTGCGAACATCACTGAGATGCCGACACCAACGTCGAACGAAGTTGATGCTCTAGAGGGGCCCACCAATGATCCACTGGAGGGTCTAGACCTCCGCACAGTAGACGAGAGCATTCGGCAACAACTGCGGGCCGAGGTGCGCAGCGTACGACCGAACGGTAGGCGACTCAGATTCGTACGTACTTACAACAACAGACGTTTTCAATTTTCTGCCGGACGAGACGGCGACATAACCATCCGAGAACTTTTACCCCCCCGCCAGTAAGGGGAAAATGTGAGGACAAAAGTCGGCAGAGCCTTGTTTTTGCCCACATCAACAGCAACAAGAATCAACGCTACGATGAATTAGTTAGAAGTAGAATTATTATTTAAGTTGACGTTACACACGAGAACTGAATCTCGATTTATTTTTTATGTTATTTAATTAATTTCTTTAAAATAAGTAAAAAAGTACAAATTCATGAATTCAGTTATCGTCGTACGATTTTTCAATTATTGTCGCACGATTATTTTATAGTACTAAACATAAGGTAGGTTATTAAACACAGCTCAGCATAGTACATTAAGATATCACAAGCGAACAGAACTATTGCATGTCAGAAACAGCTGTGTGCCATAAACAGCTGATCGCATTTTGCTACTCATGATCATAGAAAATAACTTCAAGTGAACAGTGTCAGTGCAGTTGAAGTCAGTTCTTCGCGGGCCAGCAAGCCGAGCAGTCGCACAGAAAATCAGCGGATCAACAGGTGGTTGTGAAATAAAATAATTAATTTATTTTTCTTTTTCCCTTCTTAGGACTGAGACCTAGCGAGCTCAATACCGACCACGGGTAAACACTTGTGCTCACCGAGTGTTCTCCTGGTAGGAATTGCCTCTCGTAAAAATCTGTGTGAGAGTGTCTGTAGGTAACACCCTTTCTCTCTCAACCAGATTACGACAGAAGCAAGAGACAAACGCGAGTATAGAGTAGGCGTGGTATCACTCGGGTAGAGGTGAAGTCTGCGTTCACCAGTCTCACCTACAGCTGAGCGTGCCGCCGCTAAGTATTGACACTCATTTCTGGTGACCCAGTGTGAGTGTAAGGCGAAGCGCAATATACAAACCCTAGGAAGAGAGAACAATAGCCACAGAGAACGTAACCTAGGTACAGATATTCGCCAGAGAGTGTTAGATTTGCCTCACAAACGCCCTACTCGGGAGAAAGTGACGCCTGTGATCGCCAGAACTCACTTGATATCGAGCGTGTTGGTGGCTGTACTCCACTCTCATCTTCGGTATCCCAGTAGTTGAGAGCGAAGTGCAGCTCGAAAGCAAAACTCGCAGGAGATAGGAATGAATAGGTCTCAGAGAACATTAGCCGAGCATACGTAACTGACAAGAGCATCGATAGCTTTGTACTGCAGGGAGGGGTGACGTCTGTGTTCACCAGACTCACGTATAGTTACCAGTGACGCGTCTTACTGAACTCTCGCAGTCATGAGAGAATGAGAATAGGCAGAAGTTATTAGCTAAGCATAAGAGAAAATATTTGAGTGTGCAGGCGGCAACTGTGCTCACCAGTTTTGCCTACAGCAGAGAGCAAAAGATACTGCGTAGTATTTTATTCCCGTAAAGAGAACGCAAGGCAGACTCACAAGATAAGGGGGGGAAAAGCGAACGTCACAAGCACTCAGGGAGAAAGTTTTAGCCGGTCTCGCGTAGCACTGAGCGAGTGTAGGTGTCAGCTGTGTTCACCAGCTTCACCTACAATCACACACGCTGGCTGTGACGCACAGGCCCCATCGTCGACGTCCCCTTGTGAGTCGAAAGAGAACGAAGTGATCGTTAATTGAGCAGTAGAACACGAGATACCCCTGCAGGCAAAGAAAACACAAAAGGCACGTATGCAGACAAGACAAAGCGACAAGAAGGGAAAATAGGTAAAGAGACTGCGACGGCCCGCGAAACGACGTCATCACACGGGTCGAAGAAAACATACCTCGCAACGCGCGAGTCAGTCAGTGTCCGCCATTTTGTGAAAATAAACCGAGAAAACTAAGAAAAAGACTAAGAACATCAGAGATAGACTTAAGAATACAAAGTAAACATAAGAATAAAATAAGAACAAAATAAAAATCAAATGAACGAAGTGAAGTGAATAAATAAATTTAAGTTAAACTAATTAAGAACAAAACAGAGTTGTCTTTCTTTTAAAATTATGGAGGTATTGGAGGTAGGTGACTGCGAATAAATAAATTTTTGTGGTACGAACCCCGGACACGGCGAGTTAAAACCTCGGCATCAAAAAGGTTCGTCACAAGCTTCATTAACTTAAAACGAAAGATCAATGCATTTCCAACTGCAATGAAATATGATGAAGTAGAATCAGATGATGAAATTACGATTTGCAATCTCTTCGCTAAATTTTTTCAATCTACGTACTCATCTACCTCCTATAATCGCAATGATTATCCTTTTCAAATACCTTCAGGAGTAGTACAAATGCCTCACATTGATGAAGGCAATATCCTTAGCAAATTAAGAAATATTAAAACATCATTTGCTGCGGGACCCGATGGTATTCCATCTTGCATTCTTAAAAATTTTTGCGAAGCTCTTGTTTTTCCAATAACGGTACTATTTTAAAAATCTATAACTCTTGGTATTTTTCCTGAAGTGTGCAAACCTTCGTTTATAATTCCCTTGCATAAATCTGGTAGTAGATCTCTTATATCGAATTATAGGGGTATCGCTAAATTAAGTGCATTACCTAAGCTTTTCGAGCACATTTTAACTTTGCAAATTGCTCATAGTGTCAATCCATATATTTCTTCTCACCAGCATGGTTTTTTGCAAGGTAGATCAACTGTTACAAATTTGTTGGAGTTCTCTACTTGCACAATTAAACAATTTGAAAAGGGCTATCAAACTGATGTTATATACATGGATTTCAGCAAAGCTTTTGATGTTGTTAATCATGATTTGTTGCTATTAAAACTCTCTCTGATTGGGTTTCCAAACCCACTGCTAAAATGGATTAGGTCCTATTTAAGTAACAGAACTCAGAGTGTTATAGTTAAAGGTAAACGATCAAATGAATATCCCGTTACGTCAGGAGTTCCCCAAGGCAGCCACATTGGACCATTATTATTCATTATTTTTATGAACGATATGCCATCTGTCATAAATAACAGTAATGTGTTAATGTATGCTGATGATGTAAAAATTTTTAAGCCTGTCAAAAACGCATTAGACCATTCTAACCTTCAACTCGATCTTGATAATTTTACTGCCTGGTGTATAACTAATCGCATGACCTTAAACTTAAAAAAATGCAATTTCATGACATTTTCACGCAGGCCTCCAATTTCTTACAACTACAAAATTGGCAACCGTATTCTTGAATGTCTTGAATCTTTTGAAGACTTGGGCGTAACTATGGATCCCAAACTGAGCTTTAATTTGCACATTTCTAAAATAGTAAATAAAGCCAAAAGTGTTCTCGGCTTCATAAAACGGTGGTCTAAAGAATTTTCCGATCCTTATATAACGAAATTACTATTCACATCCCTCGTACGACCGATTTTGGAGTATGGCTCCGTTGTTTGGAGTCCTCAATATGAATGCCATATAAAATGTATTGAGTCGGTACAAAAACAGTTTCTTATCTTTGCCTTACGAAACCTACGTTGGAATCCTAGCATCAACTTACCGCCTTACGTTCATGGACTCAAACTGATTGACCTGCCCACTTTAGAAAACCGCAGAACAATGCTTAATGCTTGTTTTATCTTAAAACTAATAAATGGCAATATTTATAGTGAATTCCTATTGAGTAATGTTTATTTCAATGTACCTCATCGCCCAACTAGGTATTTTTAATTTTTTTACCTAAGTCATCACAGAACTAACTACATGCTTCAAGAGCCGCTTCGACGCTCTTGTAGTGACTTTAATATGGTTTATAATGTAATCAATCTCAATGAATCCTTTCATCAAATCAATAGAAAAATTCTAGATTTCTTGGAAAACATCATTCGATAAGGTTGCTGCTACAGCCTACAAGAAATACAACGATCATTATGACATGTATCGTTACATCATCCACTAATTTCATTTAGATGACAATTCATCATACCAGCTTCTACAAAGCGATTTATCTAACGCTGTGGCCATAGCGCTCCTTCCAGTGCTTTTCGTCGAGAAAGTGGTTGCAATGTATAGCGTCCTTCTGGCGCTAGGGTGGTTCGCGAGCATCAATCTCGGCTCTAGTTGCTGGGCAAAGAGTTTGGAAAAGCAATTTAAGGAAACTCTTGCGAGTATCTGTCAAATTGCATATTCCAATAATGCTTTGTTATGGTACTATTTGAACCAATTTCTTTTCTTGTAAACACTACTTTCCTCATACCAGCTTCCACAAAGCGTTTTATCTAACGCTGTGGCCATAATGCTCCTTCCAGAGCTTTTCGTCGAGATAGTGGTTGCATTGTATAGCGTCCTTCTAGCGCTGGGGTGGTTCGCGAGCACCATTCCCTGCTCTAGTTCCTGGGCAAAGAGTTTGGAAGAGCGATTTTAGGGAAACTCTTGCGAGTATCTCTCAAATTGTATATTCTAATAATGCTATTTGAACCACCTTATTTTTTTCTAACCACTACATTCGGATGCAACTGGCTCCTCGATCATCTGTTTTAATGTTTATATTTTTGATTGTTTTATATAAAATAATAATTATTGTAATTTATAAGGGCATTATAGCTCAGTAAATGGAACTAAATAAATAAAAAATAAAATAAAAAATAAATAAATAAGTATATCATTATAGTAGGAACATAAGCAAAAAAGAGTAGATACTGCCCACAAAATTTTAACAAGTTACAATAAGAGAACTAACAAAGAAATCCCTCTGAAATTAACTCCGGAAAGTTTACTTTCTACAACGGACTTATGAAGTAAAAGTAAAGATATAAGTAACTATTACCATACTTTTCGTACAAACAAAACACTTTAAAAGTTATCTTCTCTTCTTATACGAGATAAAATTGTATGTACTTATGTACCTATGTACATATGTACTTATCTATGTATGTATGTATGTTTGGAACGGGCAAAACTTTTTCTCGAAAACGGCTACAGTGATTTTAATGAAACTTCGGATAATGTTGATATTGGCATGCGATGAAGAATTAGCTAGGTTTGAATTTTGTAAATGCTCACCAGGGGGCGTGGCGCTGCCCTAAATGTTAAATTTGATTTAGTTATAACTCGCAAACCATACAAGGTGTTTGAATGATATTTGGTAGGCGGGTATGGCTTAATAATACCTTATAACAGACAAAAAGTAGGCAGGATCGAAGAAGCGCCACGCCCACTCTCTAGCACTTTTGATTGCATATTACTCGAAAACGACTCCAACAATTTTAATGAAAATTTAGGAGATGTTACCTCTACAAACAAAAATTTATATGTAGTACACCGTTATATTGGGAAAACTCGTTGAAGGGCGTGGTACCGCCCACAAAAATATAAAACGGTATAAAAAGAAAACTAATAAAGCAAACATTCTGAAATTAACTGTGAGGAGCTTAATTTTTATAAGGCATCTCTGATCTGAAAGTGGGGGAAATATCACCCTTGCGCGAGGAACCTCCCATACAAGTACAATACGTTAAATGCTAATTCTCGCAAAAGTTACAATTTGGTATGTAGGTACTGCTTATCAATGCCTTGAAATAACCGAAAAGTGGGCGGTATCAAATAAGTAGCACGCCCCCTTTTTTATCATTGAAAACTTTGATTTAATATTACTCGAAAACGACTCCTACAATTTTAATGAATGTTACCACTGCAAACAAGGATTAATGTGTGATATGTCGTTATATTAGGCAAATTCGTTGAAGGGCGTGGCACCGCCCACAAAAATATAATACGCTAAAAAAAGAAAACTAATAAAGCAATCTTTCTGAATTTAACTGTAGGGAGTCTACTTGCTATTAGGCACTTACAACCTGAAAGTCGGTAAAATATCGCCGGTGCGCATGGAACCTCCCATACAAATAAAACACATTAAATGCTATTTCTCGCAAATGGTACAACATATTTTGATGAAATTTGGTATGCTGATCTGGATCATGAGAATCCAAGACTTAACGAAAAGTAGGCTTTGTTTAATAATTGCCATGCCCACTTTTTATCAAAATAAAAATTTTGTTTAATAACTCAGGCACAAAAAAAAAATGGAATGAACTTTTTAATTCTTATATGCAGTCTTATGTACACGGTGCTCTTGAACATTCGATAGGTTTTTTGAATATGTGGACAAAATCTGTAAATGGGGTTTAATGTGTATTAGTTTAGTGGTCTGAAAAATGCAAACCCCGAAATCGTAGCTGATCATCCCCGCGAAATATCGCAAAAATACATATCCCATATAAAATAAAAAAAAATTCAAAAAAAAACGCAACAAACAAATATAAGAATGGTTATATTTAATGTATTTTGCAATGCTTAATCCGATGCTTAATTAGAATTGCTGTATCTCATTCGGTTTTTGAGATATCTTAGCCGAAACAAGGAAAAAAGCCGATTGCTGTGTTTTGGAGCTATATAACAGGACATATATCCGTAAATTCTGAAGCAGAAAACACTAATCAATCTTCTAAACCTAATTCAAATGATGTCGATATCTTTATTTTTCTCGGAGATATCCTAACCTAAAAAGTTAAAAAAGTGCAAAAAACGTGTTTTGTCATTATTTCAGTCTACGATATTTCGGAGAAAAATTAAGTTTTTGACATAATTTAAATGTGGCTTTAAAGAAAAGAATTTAATCCTTTAAGATAATGTATCAAATTCTGCGTATGAATGTTCTATACTATAGTTATATAGCTTCAAAATATAGCAAAAACGGTATTTTTTCCTTGTTAATGCTAAGATATCTCAAAAACCGTATGAGATATAGCAATTTTAAGGCCGGATTCAGATTAAGCATTGCAAAATACATTACATATAACTATTTTTATATTTGTTTGTAGCGTTTTTTTTTTTTTCTGAATTTTTTTTTATTTTATATGGGATACGTATTTTTGCAATATTTCGCGGGGATGATCAGCTACGATTTCGGGGTTTGCATTTTTCAGACCACTAAACTAATACACATTAAACCCCATTCACAGATTTTCTCCACATATTCAAAAAACCTATCGACTGTTCAAGAGCACCGTGTGTACTCTTGACGCTGAGTCCGTCTTCATCAGCAGCACTGTCATTATACCTGCAGGATTTTAAAATACCCTTGCTTGAAATTGAAGAAAACGCTGTGTTCAGTCTTACATCGCAGCTACAAGCTATGATCCTATGAAGACAAGATATTTCAGCCCCCTTACAAAAGGCGAAATATTTCGGGTGTGTGGCATATCCATTTTTTTTATTTAGGGCATTTAGGGCACTACCACACTGGATACCCTGTAACTGATTTCAACTCATTTTGAGGTTTTTTTTTTTTTGCCATAAATCGGTTTCTGGATACTAGTACAATTTTGTCCTTTGTATGGGGGCTGACAAAGCTTCTCTTCAAAGGATCATAACTCGGAAAGTAAGAGTCCTATTGGAAAATTCCGAAGGTTAATTTTAATGCCATTCAAAAGAAAATGTAGCTATGCCATAAGGTTGAAAACAGCGTTTTTTTAAACTTCATGTATGGATATCTCAAAATAATTATTCTATAACTTATTTATCCAGAACCAATTATTAAATTTTATTGAAATTTAGTATCAGGAGTGCTGCTTAGTTAGGTTTCCTTTTTATCGTTTATTGTTATGTTTTTCTATTTCACCAAAAACCATCAATTTTGATATTTTTTATTGTTTCCGATACAGATTTGACACTTTCCGAGTTTTTTCTTATTAGTATTCACATAGGTAAATTTATCATTTTGAATACATAAAAATGAAGCTATGAATAAAAAACATCGACTAAAATAATAAGATCAGATTGTCTACCGAGCAGGGATCGGTCTCCAGGTACTATACTATTAGTCTCGCAAAGGTACAAGATATATTGATGCAATTTGAAAACAAGTTCCAGTCATCAATATCATACTCTTATGCTCGACACAAAGTCTCCGGTGTTCACGCCTAATTTTTATCTACTAAGAATGTTTATTAGTACATCTTGAACATAATATCAACAATCTTAATAAAAACTTGAAATATATTACTTTTAAAGTAGTCTTATTGAAACTTTATACGAAAGATCTAAAATGACTAAGGTCTCTTTGAACTAAAAATTATTGAAATATTCTTAGTGGACATGATATCTTGCATATGTGACCGTCCAGAAGAAGAATATCCATATTTTCATACATATATCAAAAACCGATTTTTTACATTTTCTAAAAATATATACTACGTATATTTCAAAAACTTACTGAGCTATGTCGTTTAGAAACGGTAAAAGGAAAACCAAAAATTTGTAGATATCGAAATTCAATGTTTGTCAATCTTTTCTTCAAAAGGTTGGTCGTTTCATAAGACCGCATTTATTGATATTAGTAATTTGATAATGGCCCTCAAATGAATTGTTAAATATTTAGAACATGTTCAAGCACTAAATGTCTCCTTAAACTGAAAACCGGAAAAATTCAGCCTATCTCTAATTTTTAGCTGTACTGTTAAATTTTTTAAGCGAAGATAATGTCCCTCTCCTTCTGGACGGTCACTTATGCTGAGTGACAATACCTCGTGATGGACGTAAATTGCGTGGAATAGAGGAATGCTACATATGTTTTCTTGGATATATTGCTTCAGATGACAAAGACTTAGATGTGTATTATATCGGCAATACACGTAACAAGAGTACTAATAAAGTATTCTTTCTAAAATTGCTTTAAGAGAAACCTCAGCTTAAAGTGAGCGATATATTACCAAACCTCCCGTGTAAGTAAAACACTTTAAAAGTTATGTATCGCAAAATTATAACATATTTTGATGAAATTTGAAAACAAGTCCTGGTCATCGATATCAATATGCTGAACGCAAAGTGTCCGATATTAAAATAGTGCTAGGGCCATTTCTTAAAAGCGTTGCACCACCTACATAACTCTAAAAGTCATAGCAAGAAAAGGAATGGAGTAATCTTTTTGAAACATTATACAAAATATTTACTATGAATAAGGTATCTCTAAACTATAAGTTCTCGAAATACCATGAGTGGACGTGGCACTTCCCATATACACACCGTCCTCCAGGAAATTTAAATTTGATAAAAATGCAGGAGAATTCTGTAAATGAGGATTTCTTAAATGTATCGAGTAAGGCACAATGTCAGTTATCTTAAACCTCGAACGGTGGGCCCCAAAAGTTTTTAAATTAAAAAAAAAAAAGAAAAAAACTGAGTATGCAGAAAGTTGCGCGCATGTCTGTGTAGAAAAAAAATGTTTACTGGAAAATCCAAACTGAATGTGAGTCCAGTATCAAGACATAGACTTGGACTTTTAAACGACATACCAGGTTTTGCGGTTAAAAATTATATTGTATTGTGGTATAACTTTAAAGTTTGTGAAATCTCCAACATTCTTATAAAATTTAAGCTTGTTGGGAAAAGGTGTGTGCAATGAAATCACGCTAAATGCTATATTTAGTGAAATCTGTGAACAATGGAATTGATTTTGTTGAGATTTGATGTGAAAATGTCAGTTATTAAAAACTTACAAGTAAAAAATTTCAAGTCGCCCCTGTCTTTTTGCATTACCATACACTCAAATCATTTACCTATGTAAGAGTATATAAACAAAAAAAAAACTAAAATGGAAGTCAACCATAAATAGGAACACGCCCAAAAGTAATTTGCAAGTTATTTATTTATGTTTTATTTTTTTTTATTTTTTTGAATTATCAAAATTGTGTCAAGGTGTGTGCTTTAAAGTTTTGCTCTACTTATTACCAGCAAAATTTCTAAAGAAAGTGCTGTATGGTGAAATTTTGTAAAGAAAGGAACATAAAATTTAAGATGTTTAGTGGTTTTGTGCTGGATGGTATGAAATAAAGTGAATGCAACAATAAATGGCAAAAGACGTAACGCCAAGCTTATCTTATATATTTCAGATGTTTATCAAACTTTTTGAATACTTTCAACTACTTATATATTCAAATTTCAAAAATAATAATTTTTACTTCAATCAGTTGACAGTATAGACTTATGCGAATGAAAACATTGAGCAAAATTGGCGATTTCTATAACGCCTACATAAACTCACAGCTCCCTCTTCATCCACAATCCCTTACATAAAGTTACATGCCACACAAATATCAAGCTATAAATATGTATACCTTTGACGCATACTATAAACTTGGTGTTCCAGACCTATTTTTAAAAACTTTTCATCAGACCCATCCGAACAAATTAGGTGTTGAAAACGATAATCTTAAAAGTCTAAAAATCATCACTAAGAAAGTTTCTTTTTTTAAATTCTTAAATTTTTTGTACTAAATTGTGCTAAATTTAGCAAGCTAAGTACGTTAACGCCATCAAACGTAAAATGAATTAAGCTCACCCACCTTCTTTCGTTATACGAGCAGATATTTACTACAGCAGGTAATCGTGTGGTGAATAGAGGTACCTATGTAATAAAAAAAAGCGTAAAAGTGATGCGCCATCCCACTGCAGCTGAAATTGTTGCGAGAACCATCGAGAAAATTTCACTTAACGCTTAAATATTTGGTACTTTTTTAATTTTTATTCGTCTACCGCTCTATTAAGTTTAAACGTTTGAAGTGATTTTCTTCTCAGATAAATTTTGCGTTATAAAATTATATACGAGTATTCCGAAAACAATGAAACTGTGAAGATTGAAACAAAGTAATTTAAAACAAAGAAATATCAAGGAACAGGAATTATTTTAGAATTTCGATTGCATTAGAAATCAGTGATGGAACTCGTAAAAAAGTTATTATAATGATTTTAAGACTAGATTTCATAAAAAATATATATGCAGTTCAAATTATGGACAATTATGCTAATTACAAAATTTTTCAAAATATTTTATTTAGTTTATTTTTTTTTTCTGAAAATAGTGCTTCTCAAGATAATCTTTTCATTGTCTATGATTACGCACTTCAGTAACTAAGTAATATTTGGTTTTATAATAGAACAAATTTTTTTGTTCTACATATTTTAGTCTTAAAACTCGAAAATCGCAAAATGAGAAAGATTTTGTTTTTAAGTACTACATGTATATGTACATGTATATGTAAATATCATCATATATATATGACGAAGGAAGACATTAAATTGTAATAACAAAACAACTCATGAACTCAAGTGCTAAAGAAGGATTTATGAATTTCAGTACAGACAATACAAAATTTGCATAAATAAGTATATTTAAGTATATACTTAAGTATGTATGCATGTTTATATGTATGAAGTATGTATGTGCTTGTGCAGCTTATAAAACAATCATTATGATTAACCTACATATATTTATCGCTGAATGATTTCAACGAATATGCAAGTACTCGTATAAACATATATAGTTATCCACAAAAGTACACAGAAGTACACAGCGAGAATGATTTATTTGTGTACACAAAGATTTGTTTATAATAAACCAATAATATTTTTTTAATATCATAAAATATATCACATGTTAAGCAAAACTTCAATCGGCCATCAGAGAGCAAAAAGCAGGGCTCCTGCGAAACTGATTATGCGAGAATCAAATAAAGGCCCTTATTATTCTCGAACAATCATGTGAGTAACGTGCTTGTCTTCGTAGACTATAGCACTGCCTTCGACAGTGTCTTCGGAGAAAATATATGGATTTCGCTGCAGCAAAGAGTTATTACCGCAAAGGTCATAAAATGAACACATCCAGAACTAAGAGCATAAATCTGAACGAAAACAGGAATGATATCACGCTTACAGCTGGCAGTGATGACTCTGAGAAAAAACTGGGCGAATTCTGACAAGAAGGCCTGGCACCTCTCATAAAAACAAAAGTTTCAAAATGCTATACTGAAAACATTTTCTGATATAATCCAAACAAATTTCACTCCGACACTAAATGCAAGCTTTCAGCAAAAACTGGGTGAACTCGGACAAGAGATCGTGGCACCTCCCATACAAGCAAAATTTTCAAACTACTGCAGTTTAGGTTATTTAATGTTTGGCCAGGCCAAATGTTTCACCCTTACTAGTTTTTCTTTTATTTCATAAGAATACTAGCTGGCCCGATAGCGACTTTGTTCGCCCGTTCCCGATGCCTTTTACATATTTTCCAAGTCCCATCCATCCCCGCCGTCCTTCTCTTCCAACTCTTCAGGTTTTTTAAGGTGAATAAACCATATATTTATGTAGCAACTTTTATAATGATTGCTACTATATGCGCAGAAATATAGCATTTTGAGTATTTTTACTGTACGGGGGGTGCAAATCCCTTTCGTTCAATCCCTCTTAAGCTGAATAGTAGACACAATAAAGATCCATGTACCAAGTTTCATAATGATAGCTGATATAGGAACACTGATATAGCATTTTGTGTGTTTGTTTTATCACATGAGGGGTGCAACGTCCCCTCGTTCAACTTCCCCCAAATTTTTCATGGTGGATGACAGATACATTACGCATAAGTTCACCAACTTTCATAATCATAGCTTGCATAACTGCAGAGATATAGCATTTTTTGTATTTTTTTCGTATGGGGAGAGCAACCCCCGACCCCCTCAGTGGCATCTCACCGCCTTACAAACCTTCTACAGACCATAACAAGCCGTGTAGTTTCCGCGTCCATAAGCTGCATACGGACACCATTTCATTTATATATATTGTAACGATTGTTTTTGTCTAGGGCTGAAGTATGCTCAGTGGTGTCCAGGGTCAGACTAAAAGACAATCAACTTTTAGTTACAAAATTTATTTTATTGTTTCTTCAAATTTGACTTATACGTTTTATACAATTTCCTTTATTAATTTAATTATTCAATAATACAATTATAAAATTCTTTTCGATTATTAATTTTGCATCGGTTTTTCCGATGACTTATGATCCGGTCCTCAATGATCCTGTGGAGGCAGGTACTCCTTGTTTTTAATGTCTCGTTCCTCCTTTCCTCGTCTTGCTCCTTTGAACTACGGATAACTTTATTTTTTGACTGCTCTTACCTTATAAGTACTATAAGGAAGTACTTGGCGAGGCAAAAAGAACAGCTCACACCGTATGAATACTATAAGGAAGTATTCGATGTGGCGAGTAGCACTGGTTGCCCAGGAACCTATCAAAACACTATAAGGAAGTGTTTCCCTTTCATCTAACCGCTCTCACTCGATGAGGCAGATAATATTAGCCACACCGTATGAACACTATAAAGAAGTATTCGATGTGGCGAGTAGCACTGGTTACCCAGGAAGGCTTAATGATATACTAGCTACTGTCTACTTACTACATTAGGAATACCCTAGGAATACGAGGCCTTTGCTTTTTAGCTTTCAATGTTAAAATATCAATATTATTTTTATCTAATATTGATGTTGTCGCATTGAATGCCTGGCTGTGACTGCCTGCCTTCTATTGCATTACCATTTATTTAATTACTTTAAAATACATTTTGTCTTAATACTACATTACATACATTCTTTCTTAACATACACACGTATTTATCTAAGAGTTTCTTAATTAGGTTTATACATTTTTAAAAATAATACATATCTTATTCTACTACATAACATTAATTATAAAATACATTGTTTACATTGAGTTAATTTTTCCGAAAAAATTTTAAAAAAGGAAATTTCATTATTTGTTTTTATACTTAAAACTAAACAATATCTTAAAACTACCTAAAACTATATAACAACAGATAGAGAACCCTTATTTTAGCTCGTCATTAATTTTGCAGAAATTGACTAGTGCTATACACTGTATTTCTGACGTCAAGTGTTTTAAATCTTCTATGGTAAAATAAGAGTTCTTTACCTGAATATATATTATTATTATTATTTAATACACTTAAATATATGGATGACATGTGCTTATCTTCTATGGGGTACGCTATATCACTTTCCTTATTCAAATAATTATCTAGCAGATTGTTATTGACAAAAGGCAACTTTCCTAAGTATTTTAATGCTAAGCCTACCAGTAATGAATCTATTCTTATTAATTTACTTTGGTCGTAAACTACTTTATTAGGAGTATTTCTATAGGTGCCATTTACGTATCGCTTAGCTCTAATACCCAAGCACACCCTGAGAGTGTATCCCTCGAAAATTCTTAGCCTTTCCATTTGGGCTGACGAGATATCAAACCAAATAGGGAACGCATAACCTAAAATGGGCCTAATAATTTGCTTAAAGCAATTTAACCTTATCTCATGTTTGAGATGTTTTGCTCTGCGAAACAGGTTCGAGTAGCAGAAGAATATTTTTTTGGCTTTCGACAGGGTGTAGTCAATGTGGGTTTTAAAAGTAAATTTCCTATCAAAAATAACACCTAAATACTTAATTTGTTCTGTATACCTTATAGAATCTCCATTTATTTCTATATCAGGGATAAATTGCCTGGCATTAGGATATAAGTCCTTTTTAAGGCCTTTAAAAATTGAGCTTTCACACTTTCATATGTTCAACCTTAGTTTCCATTTTCTAAAAAACCTATTGAGAATCTCTAGGTGGTCATTCATTTTAAGATTTGCCGTTGAGGCCCTAGCATTTGAACTTAGAAGCATAATATCGTCTGCATAAATAAGGGTCAATATATCTGAGTCAGAGTTGGGAATGTCTGCCAAAAGGATATTATAAAGGATTGGTCCTAGAATAGAGCCCTGGGGTACCCCTGCAGTGATTGGCTTACAAACAGAATTTTCATTATTATAGTGTACAAAGAAGGACCTATCTGTGAGGTAATCTAACACTATTTTGCAAAGATGCTTGTCAAAACTAAATTTTCTATACATTTTGTACACTATCCCTTCTATCCAGGCTGTGTCAAAAGCTTTCTCACAGTCAAGGGCTACAGCAATTGTTGCACGTCGCTTATTTAGGTATGTTGTGACAAAGTCAGAAGAGTCAGTGCATGGCTAGTGGAGTGAGAGGGTCTGAAACCAAACTGAAAGTCTTTCAGAATATTGTGTTCCGCTATATGATTTTTGAGTTTATCAAAGATAAAACCTTCATATAGCTTACTAACATTGGACAATAATGAAATTGGTCTATAATTTTTAGGCACTTTTGGATCTGTGTTTGGTTTAAGAATTGGAATAACCTTTGCACATTTCCAAGAAGTGGGAAAATAACCTATACTAAAAGTATGGTTGAAAAGGGTCGCTAAAAATTTCCAGACAACATATTCAGTTTTCCTCAAGAGAAAATTGGAAATATTATCTTCACCTGAGCTCCTTTTATTATTTTTTCTGTTAAGATATATAGCAATTTCAGTGGGCTTAAGTAACTTTAGGTAATTTTCGAAAGATTCAGGATCTAACCTACTCACTAAGGACTCCCCATCTGCTATTAGTTCACTATTAAACCTTATGGTGGGTTCAGAATAATCTAAGTCAGAACTTTCGCTAGCGACCTGCCTTGCAAAGTTTGGACAACCTTAACTCGAATTTATGCTGTTAATTTCTTCAAATTTATCTGCTAGTAAATTAATTTTATAAAAATTTTCTACCTGAACGTTGCCCTGGGCGTCCGTTAATACCACACATACCCTTGATTTTTTTGTATGTCTTGTGGTTCATTTTAATGTCCCTACAAACTTTTGCCCAGTGATTTTCCTCATGAATTTTTATGAGGTCTGAAATAATTTTCTAACTATTGCTTTGAGTGTATTTTTCCGTTGAGGATCTACACATCTATTCACTATCCTACGTAGCCTTTTTTTCTTTGATGAAGTCTAATATATTCTGGGGAAGATCAATAAGACCTATATTTCTAACTTTGACCTTTGGAACGGAACATGCTATTGCTAGTTCAAAACATTCATTTAGCCCTTTTATGCAAGTGTCTATTTCTAACTTGCTTACGTTTCTATCTACAGGAAGAGTATGTGTGGGTAGGTTTCTTTGAAGTGAATAGTTGAAATCTTTAACATTCATTTTATCATAATTGAAAAATTCTCGGGGCGGACTTTTTTCTATGTCACAAGTTACTAAGACTAACTCAACACCTAAATGGTCTGACTCATAGTCTAAGGTCCTAAGGCAGTTTGTGAAGTTTTGATGGTATTCAATACTAACAAAAGGAGAAGTGAGGAAAAGATCTATTTATCTGTGGCAACAAACCAGAGTAGCTTAAGTCGACATAAGTGAAAATTGAGTTTTCATGCTATAATTATTCAGGTTTTCAAAAGGCATATTTCTGTTCAACCTTTTCCAAAAAATATCATGTTGAAGCAAAGTTATGATGCTTTATTTATAGCTTAAGTTTTTTCAAATAATTATACATTTGCCAAAACATCTTAAGTCAAGTTAGTTTCCGGTCATTTGTTTCACTGTACTAAAATTCTTTTAACAAAAAAACTTAAACCTACATAAGCTAAAAATATTTCAATAAAAAAAGCATCCAAAACATCTTATCTACTGTGATCCCTTTATTTTAATTTTAGCAGAAAATCTTATGTGTAGTTACAATCGTTACAAGCTACGTTTAAGCTTCAACAGAATCGCTTAATTTTACTTAAGGCGCTATTTTTATCAAACAAATTTTCACAGAAAATCTCAAGTATAAAACAGTAAAAATTCAGGATTTCTTATGATTTTTTTTTTTTAAAATTCGCCTCTCCTCGTCTTACTCAATGCATTAACTACCTATGAGATTGAAATAATTGCAATAAAACGGAACAGAAAAAATTTTTCACAAAATAGTCAATATCTCAAAACGTCGATTTTCGACATAAGCTACTCTGGTTTGTTGCCACAGATATGAATTACAAGTTGAGACTCTTGTGGGAAATTTTGTGGGAACTATTTGTATGTTGGGAAGTTTATCTATCCAACTTTTGAGAACCATCCCTCTAGAATTAGAGTTTTGGTTTCCCCAGTCTGGATGCTTAGCATTAAGATCCCCCCAAGGACAAATTGTTCTGTGTCAATGGAGCTAAGTATTTTGGTTAGGTCTTGTTCTGCAAGTGTGTCTTGGGGTGGTGTATACATACTTAGATACGAAAGTGATTTTACTCCCATCCCTAAGTCCTATTTCTATTGCTGTATTTTCTATACTATTTGTTAAGACTACCAATCTCTTGTAACTAAACCCTTCTCGCAGACAAATAGCTGTACCCCCACCTCTACCAGAGGTCCTATCCTGTCTTACTAGGTTGTATCCTTTAAAAGTCAAATTGTGCCTATTGCTTAATTTTGTTTCTGCTAACAGAACAATGTCGGGATTGTGGTCTTTTAAAAATCTATTGAAAAAGTGCCTGCCTTCTATGTTCTTCATTGCCCTTTTATAGTTGTGCAGCGACAGTGAAATCATATGGCTGCTATGTATTTTGCGTGACGGTTGTTCTTTGTTGTTGGTTTGTTGTTATTGCATGCGTACACCATATGATGATACTGTTGATTTTGTTGTCGGTTTGTGTTTTTGTTGGTTTTTTTTATAGTTATTTTAACCCGCGGTGCAATATATTTGGATTTGTTTTTGTAACGTCATTTGGGACGTTACAATATATAGATAGATATACAACAAAAGGACATCTCAAACACAGAAAAACCCAAAAATTTTTATTGAGTTAATTATAGCAAAGTTTGACAATTTTTTTGAAGCTTTCCTGAAATACGAGATATATTTTTTTTGCTTTCTTTAAGTCGCCTTCCTGTCAAAAAATCCTGTTTTAATAATGAAAAATTTCCAAATAAAGGTTTTTGATAAATATTTTCTGTTTTTCAGAGAAAAAGATATTGAAACTTTAGTTGTGGGGGATGTCCACTTCTGAACTATGTTTTATATTGTTTTGTCTCAGAGTCTCAAGTTTAATTTTGAAAAGTTTGGCTTCACTACCTTAGAACATAGTTTTATTTAAGTTACAAATTTTATAGTTTTGATTGGTATCATTTCATTAAACCATGTAATATCATATAATTTTGCAGTTAAAAATTTACGTATTCTTTTTTTCCCAGTGGTACAATATCTAAAAATATTTTTTAGTATTTTGCTGCTTCTGCTGGATGCTTTGTGTTTTACTAAACAACTGAAAGGCAGGTATAGAAAACATTATAATTTATTATAAAATCCACAATTCGAAAATATAAAATATCGAAATTGAGTACACAACTAAGTAACTTCTCCTTACTTGGCAAAACAGCACTAAAAGTTTCGAAAATGTTAATGCAATGTTAATAACAGCATGTTAACAGCCATACGCGAAAAATAATAGAGGAGAAATTGAATATACATTTTCGAATTTCCTCACAAATCTCAGTCACATAAAGTTAACAACGCTATAAATATAAAATATTTATTGTGATAGAAACCAAATGTTAATGTAAAGCAATCATAAATAAAAAAGTATCCCTTTGCCCACTCCTACCAAACGAAAAAAGAAAAAAAAAGTATTTACAACATAAGGAAATTGATTTCACTTTTACGTTCTTCAATGCTTTTTCATCATCAGTTAACATCCTTTACGCAATTTCAGCCAAATAATCATGCTGATTTTGGCTACAAGACAAACGTATTGTCAATTTAACATATGGTGCGTCATTATATATCTACGCACAATTGTCGTATTTTACCTTAGGTAAAAGAAAATGGCTCAAAAAAAAAAAACAGAAATTTCAAGAAAATAACAACAATAAGACAATTGAAATGTAAAATATTTTGCACCTTTTTTAAGCCAATCTCAATTTTATACCCCCGACCCCCCTTACATTTTGCGTGCGAAATGACAACGCTGAGTAGCGCAATTTTTGGGAAGAAAAAAAAAACATTCAAATGGCAAAAGGCGACAGATTGTTGTAAATTACGTTCCTTTTTTTGTTCTGTGATACTCCCTACTACTTTTTTACTTTTAAGAAAATCGAAAAGTTCTGCGCCATCATGTGGTATGAGTTGGTAGCGCTATTTGATAAGTGAATTTTTGATATCTGATAGGCATCGGTTGGGGTAATAGGGGGGTAAGCAATTTTCAAAATGATTTAAGATTAAGCAAAGAGGACGATTTTTCTCCCTTTTATTTGGAAGCAGGTTAGGAATACCTACCTACCTATACGCGAAAAAAAAGTTAAGGACACTGGGAAAAAATTCATCTTATGTTTAAAGAAAAAAGTTTTAACAAAGACGAAAAGCAGCGCTAAAAACTCCTCTCGTCCAGAAGCTTTGCTTGTTCAAAAGCTACCATCAAGTAGTAAGATGTGGATGGTCTAAAGCATAAGCATTTCAATAACTGTCAGATGGTCAGTCTGGTTTTTGCTTGCGCTCAATTTAAAGTTGTAAATATTCGTCAATATGTGTTTAAATGTTGAAAAGTAACCTCCTTGGGAAAGAAAAAAATGTTTTTTAAAAAATTTTTTATATTTTATTCAATACTTAAGGTCGATACACTTATTCCAGCCAATTTGTACCATATTTTATAATGATACCTACACTAGGTGCAAAGGTTAAATATTGCAAATGTTTTTTATGTGAGGGGTGCAGCGTCCCCTCTTTTAATTTTCCCATGTTGCTTAATAGATATCACTTACATCCATGGACCAAGTTTTTTGAATGGTAAAAGTACATGGATAAAGTATTTTAAGTATTTTTGTGTAGGGGTACAAAGCCCCCATATTTTAACCCTCTCTCTATTCGTATAGTATTTGGTAAATAAAATACACGTTCTCAATATAAAGCTTTGTAGTAATAACTTATACAGGTACAAAGATATAGCAATTGATATATTTTTTTGTATGGGGGGTGCAACGCCCCCTTGTGCAGTTTCCAACAATTTCTGTGCGGCATTTGATGAACGTAGTATACTCTTGTGTACAAAGTTTTGTAACAATAAGTGCTGCAAGTGCAGAAATATAGCTATTGAGGTGCTTTTTGTATTGGGGTGCAGCGCCCCTTTGTTCAGTTTTCTCCAGTTTTGCAGGGTGTTTGATGAACGCAGTGAACTCCTTTTTACAGAGTTTTGTAATAATTGCTACTGCATGTACAGAGATATAGAGTTTTGCAAAATTTTTTCGTATGGGGGCTACCCCCACGACCCCGCCAAAATCACTTCACTCTATTTCGTGCGGTCAATGGACATATTCTAACAATTCTGCATACTAAAAAATGCATTTTGAATTTTTCACGTCTAGATTGTGTGAAACAGTGCACTGTGCGGCGTCGATGATCTCCTCGCGCAAGCTGAATTTTTTATTGATGAGCCGAGAGAGAGAGTCAAATCGGGCAAATAAGGTGGAAGGAGAAGCAATTCGAAACCTAAATCATTAATTTAATCCATGGTTGCGATGCTCTTGTGGGCCGCCACATTGTCTTGCAAAAACAAAATTTTTTTTTCGCTTCATATGCGGCCATTTCGCTATGATTTCGGCCTCCAATCGCTCCAATATTGCGCAATTATACTCGCTGTTGATGGTTTGTCCTTTTTCGAGGTAGTTCACGAAGTGTATGCCATGACAATCCCAGGAAACCGACGCCATGACATTTCTGACCCATTAAGCCTCCCTCGGCCGCTTCGGAGCATTCGTGCCAGCTGCAGTCCATTGCCGGGCACTCATTCTGTTCTCTGGCGAGTAACAGTGAATCCAAGTTTCATCAACAGTTACCAATCAATGCCAAAAGTCCACCCGATTCCGCATCTGCATGGCACTTTGTGCGCTCGCGTTCTGGTCCGGAGTCAGCAAGCGTGTCACCTTCACTTTCTGGTTGGCCAACACCATTTCATTTGTTTTTTTGAGATTGTCGTATGAAACCGCAGGCCTGTAGCTGTGGACTTCATTGGCAGTGAAGTTTCGGCCACTACGAAACTCTCGACACCAATATTTTGCGGTGTAATCTGAAGGAACACTAGCGCCATAATATTGATCCAACTTTTCTTTTACTTCCGTCGCCGTTTTACCTCTCAAAGAATAATGTTTTATGAGAGAACGAAGAACGTTTTTTTCCATACTCAACATGATGGCAGCAGCGCATTCTGGCGGGCAAGGGGGTTAGCATACTAAAAGTTTGTAGCCTCGCAATATCTTAAATGCCGAATTATTAGGCCATTCAAATTAGCCAAAAAAAATGGCTAAGTCTCGGAATGAGTGATAATAAGCTGAAAACAAAGTTTCATAAAATTTCGTGTCTGCGTCGTAAGATATTCAATGTCAAAGGTCACAAAAATCAGTTTTTTGCAAATATCTCGGAAACGGTTATTTTTCCAGAAAAATAGTGCAAGATAATTTTGTAGCTCTAGTAATTTCTATAAAAAAGTCTTGTAAGCTGTTTTCGTATGACTTAAAGTTTAGGAGATATTCTAATTAGAAAAGTGGTAAAGCTTGGTAATTCATACATTCGGTGTATTAGTGTGCATAGCAATACGTAGGGCCTAACAAAAGTTCGCTTGGTTGGTGTCATGTTATAAATTTTTAGTAAATCAAAAAATTGCGTATTATTTGTTATAGTCTTACGATATATCATTTTAATTTTCAGAAATATCGGTCAAAATGGAGAGAAGAAAACGTAAAATTCGTGAAACAATGTCAGCAGATATTCCAATGCCAACGCAGCAAGACATTCGGTTTGCTATTCTTTTTGGATTTCGAGGTAAGCTCAAGCCTATGGAAATATTTAATGAATGCCAAATAGCATTTGAAGTTAATGCGCCATCCCTCGTGACTAGTTCCGAAGATTCCAGACAGGTCATTTTTCTGTGGAGGACGAACCTCGAGAAGGCCGCCCAAAATCTTCGACTGATTATGAATGTGTAGCGCTGGTTAAGTCTAAAATTGACGAAGATTCAAGATTGACCCAGGAAATCATTGCTGAGGAACTGGGCTTGAATGCCATGGCTGTATCGCAAATATTAAAAAATGATCTTGGATAGGCGGAGAAATCTGCACGATGGGTTCCTAGAATTTTAAGTGATGCTCAAAAAGAGGCATGTGTGCGTTTTGCTAAGTATTTTCTTGAAAAATTCAAAAACGGAGGGTCTAACACCTTCAAGAAAATCGTAACAGGTGATGAAGCATGTTTTTAGAAGTACGACCTTGAAACCAAACAACAATCCATGGTATGGAGCCCAGAAAGTGCAAGTCCACCTGTTAAAGTAAAGCAAAAAAGAAGTCAGCAACAAAAGTAATGATGCCAGTTTACTTCACCAGAAAGAAAGTTGTAGCTGCTATTCCTTTGGAAAAAGGTCAGACGGTTACTGCTAAGTGGTATACTGAAACCTGTTTACCAGAAGACTTCCAAAATTTATTTGGAAACGCCAAAAAAAAGGAGCTACGCCGCTTCTTTCTACATCACGATAATGCGCCAGCGCACACTGCTGAAAAAACGACAAATTTTGTTGCGCTTTCAGGCATCGAAGAAATTCGTCCCGCACTTTATTCCCCAGATCTAGCGCCTTGTGACTTTTGGTTGTTTCCAAAAATAAAAAAAAATTTGAGATGGAGAGTCTTCAACAGCAATGAGGAGATAATAAATGCGGTTAATGATGAAATTGCAAAACTGCAAAAAGCCGATTTTTAAGACTGTTTTTCAAGATGGATTTATCGACTTCAAAAATGTTTCAAAATAAATGGCGATTACATTGAAAAAATACAAATAGATCAAGAATAAAGTTATAAATTTAAAAAATTAAATTTAAAAGTTTTTTCAATTCAACTAAGCGAACTTTTGTTAGGCCCCACGTATATTAATTTTTAAAGTGCCATAACTCATGAACGATGCTTCGCACTAACAAAACTACCAATTAATAGGGAATCGTGTGATCTATAAATGATAAGCAAAATATGTACACATACAATTTACCGTTTGGGAGTTATTCCATAAAGTATAAGAAAATGTAAAAAAATCTGTTTTTATAGAATAAGAGCGTCAATTTCAGGAGTTTAAATTCTCCGTGTGCAAATTATTGTGTTTTTTTTTTCTTTCATGCAAAATTTGATTCTCACTGTATACATACACTGATAGAAGTGAAAACATTTATTTTGATTGAAACAATTTTCGTTTTCCACAGAAATAACAATTTCGGCATTTTGGCCATCATTTACATTTTAAGTTGGTACCGTGGCAGGAGTGAGCGGAGGTAAAATCAATTTGCGCTTAAAATTTTCGCTGAAAATTTTACTTTGACAATTTCAACAAGATCACAATGTAAATGTTTTGGCTTTTTAGCTGCTATTCGATTTTTCCCAAACTAAATGGACTTATTTTTCTAAGAAAATACAAATTTTATGTTTTTATTGTTGTTGTCTGCTGTGTTAGCCACCAAACTTAAAAAGCAATGCGGCAATTGAACAGGAAAGCCAGCATTTTTTTATGATTATTATGATACGATAATGCACACATACATACAGTCATATGTACGTATAAGAGACGATGTGCATACGAATAGAAAATTTTTACTAAATATCCAATATTGAGATGTACATATACGTATCTACTGAATTTACCCAGTAGAAATCGAATTTGGTTCAGAACAAATTTGTTCTAAGTATAAGGGTTTAATCAACTTTCCTTTGCTTCAAGTCAATTTTTGTTTTCTCTTTGGGTACTTTGGCTTTGTTTGCTATTACCGTTGCTGCCACTTTGATCGTCCATTTAATTCGGTGGAGTGGAAATCACTGACGACAAAACAAAATTTTATGTTTATTTGATGTTGGAAAACAAAACTCTTCAAAAAATGTGTTTTGTCATAAATCTGTTTTTCTGGAATTTTTTTTTAAATCAATTTTATGAAAATTGCATGGCAATTGATTGCGTAAATTTATTGTAGTTATTTATAGAAGTATTTTCAAAGGACTTTTTTCGAATAAATTTTTTGTTATCTATTCTGTGCAAATTTCTTGGAAAAAATTTTACTCACACAATGCTCACATTCACAAGTTATAAATTCTTCAATTTGCCGCAAGTCTTTGGAATTTAAAATGCAGGACGAATACTGTTTTAATATGTCCCTTGGATTACCAAAAAGGGGCACAACACAGCATATGCATCACATTTGTTTTTACATATAGGTACATGTAAAAGTTTGATTGGATTTCAAAATTGGGATTTGTTTGTCTTTAGACGCCAGCATGTAGATTTTATAATATAAGATGCCCTGCAAATGACTATACATTTTGTCGGAATTATTCGCAGCGGTAAAATTGTATATTGATACATGTCTTAATTGCATAAGTTCCTTTTCAAGGACCTTGATTTCTCTCATTGGATACTTTGACTCTTAGATTTACTTCTCCAACTACTTTTTACACGTGACTTCTGCGATACTATGTTATTCATTGCCTTGTGGGATTCATTCAAGGGTTTCGCGGATAGCTCAGTTGTAATTTGCTTTCTGCCGGCAGACTTACTACATTCGTGACTTTCACCGTTTTTACTTTTTCATCAATTGGATAAGAGAACGGCGGATCCTTTTGGCAGAAGTAGCTGACGATTCTTATTGCAAAAATGTGGTTCAAGTGGTACTTATGATTTCACAAAAGTACTCTTCCCATTACCTTGTGCTCCGCTAGCAAGACCATATACACTGATGAATGCGTTAAAGAAATTGCGATGTGTAAGCAAAATAATATGAAACAAACAGCGAGGCTAAACTGGAAATGCTACTGTTTTTTTCTGATGCACTTTGGTCCTCTTATCTCGAAAATTACAAATAAAATGTTTTCGTGATATAAAATTTTGGTCGTTTTTTTTTTTTTAAGGTGGGCTCATTTTCTAAGCCATGCTTGTGGCTTGAGGTATGGCTTGGAAAGTGAACCCACCTTCGAAAAAACTACCAAAAATTGCAAAAATTCATATCTCGAAAAACTATTCATAAAAAATTTTGTTTGTGATTTTCTAGTTAAGGGGATCAAAGTGGTTCAGAAAGAAATAGTGGCATTTCTTGTACATTTTTTTTTTTTTAATTTTTTGTAAACTAGTGTAATAGATTTGAAATGTGTAAAAAACCAGCATTTCGAAATATTATATAAATTAAGCCATTTTACGCAAAGTGCGTTCGGTGCCTCATCTTACATGTATGATATTGACTGAAACAACACAGCTTACTTACTTAAAGTGATTTAGACAGATCATCTCAAAAGAATTTGATGTAAACAAAATGAGCTACTAGAATCAACGAGAAATTTCTGCCTGACAAAGCTGCATGTAGTTTATCTGCCAAAATAACACATTCAATGTAAAGTGAGCAAGGCGAATCGTTTCAAACGAATTTCGTGCAAACAAAAGTAACTACCAGAATCAATGAGAAATTTCTGACTGTAAGCACTGGAAACGAAATATCACATTTTATGTAAAGTGAGTTATGCAAATTATCTTCATCGAATTTGATGTAAACAAAAGTAACTGCTAGAAACAATAAGAAACTTCTGCCTGTAGATACTGCATATCCAATTTTAACTAAAATAGCACATCTAATGTAAAGTGAGTCGCATCATCTTAAGCAAATTCGGTGTAGAGAAAAGTAACTACAGGAATCAACGAGAAATTTCTGCATCTAAACACTATGGGCAAATAAATAAATACTGCTACAAAAATACGCTGCTTAAAGGGTGGCAGTATCATCGAGAAAGTTCCACCATACATTGCTGAGTGGCACAGTGAATATTAAGTATTTTTTGGGTGGTGTGAAAGTGAATGTTTTCGGGTTTAAAAAACTATATGATACTAACTTTCAAAAACATTGCTAGAATTTTAAAATTTTAAGCAAAATAAATTGAAAAAAAGACATGAGATTGAAATTATTAGATAATTTTAATTGCATCAGACTCTGCTGAATTAATTCTTAAAAATATTATAATTATTTAAGTTTGAATTTCGTTATAATATTCATTTAATAAAAATGTATTTTTTTTACAAAAAAAAAATAAATTAAAATAAAAACTATTTCTCAACTGAAACTAAATATTTTCATTATAAATTATGATAATTATTTTCCACTCAATCAAGTGCAAAATATTTCAATTTAAATTAACTTGGTAAAAAATGAGATGCATACAATTGCACAACAATAATCTTACAAACACATACATGCATTTGTGTATATTCTGATTAAACAACTAAAATACAATTTTGAGTGTAAACATATTTGTATGATTACACATACTATTGCTACTACATGTGGTGCAACTACTACAATGGCAATAAGAAAAATACATTTGCATTTACATATTTTGCATAAAAACATGCAAATTGCTATTGCAATTGTTTAATTGAACGCACAAAAATGTTGAAAATCAGTACAAAATTGCAAATAGAAAACAAGAGGGCATAAAAAATCATCAGCAACAAAAACGACTAATACTAACAATATTGTAGCAATTTTATACCCAGTTGGAAAAAATAATAGCGTTTCTGCACTTTAAAACAAGGATAACTTGGATTTCGGCCCTAGTAGAGAAAAGTTCAAAGTTCTTATTTCCTACAAGTTAGAGGCGTGCAACCATCTGTATCAATACTGACATTAGTTGTTATTGTAGTAAAGTGGTGAATCAATATGAACTTAAAATGATACAACAATAAAAACTGATTGGTCAAATATAATTTTATGTACACTACAGCAAATCTATGAGACTCTATTATATCTATATATTTCGCCGAAAGTAAATAAAATGAGACCGCAGTGCTTACTTAATATTCTGAGATGATGAATTTTGCACTGAAGACACGCATTATTTGTGTAAATTATTTAAAGCACCTCTAAGTATTCAGATTCCTTTTCTGGTTTTATACAAAGGAACAATAAAACAATGAATAATAAGTGATGAGCAAAATTTGTCTTGGTCTTATGATCGAAAGGGGCGTGAAACACCAACATATTAACTATAAATTACCAAGACTCGAAAAATTACCAAGATGCTGATATCATTTCATAGCAGACTTGGTCTTAATCACGATGATCGTCAAGGCTTTTCAGTCGTGGTAATTTTTAGTTAATAGGTGTTTCGAGGTCCTGTCGAGCATAAAATCATCCTTCAATTCGAAATTTGACATCCTAAAACCCCGTCTGGTTTGGAAAAATAAGGTTTCGAAATTTTGAATACTCAACAATCTTTAGAAATTTTTTCAAGACCAAGACTCAATATCAAAACCAAGACCAACAAATTCGAGTTTGGGAGTTCCCATGCCCTCTAGTCTAAATTAACAAAGATTCTGATTAGAGTAATTGAGTGAAATTGGGCAGCAGGCGTGTCCGTTGACCGATTTTTCTCATTTTCAATCCATTTCATCGAATTATTTCGCTTAGTTTTACCGTGAAAAATATTGACACGAACAGACGAGCATGGCTGTATCAAAGCAGGAGGTGACGCTTATCAGAATATATAAGTTTGACTAAAAAGAAAGGAAGGTAGAGGAAGACATAATCTGAGTGAAAAAAATCTTGCTGAATGCATTTCAGTATGTGAATTTCTTCTGAAATGGAATAACGTATGATAATAATGTGCAAAAAAATTCATGGCCCGATCCGTCGCGAAGTCGGAACTGACACCGATTAAGGATTTACTGAGTATTTAATGGGGTTGCAAGGTGCTGCGTACTACGAACTGCTGCCGCGTGGGCTTGCCGCTTTTTAACTGGCATCGACGACGTTTACCTTCCGGCTGACGGATTAAAATGTGTTCACCAACCACGTTTGGTCGTATTTGTATGAGCTCTTGTAGTATGGGCTAACGGCCAACGTTCGATTAATCGAACACTAACTTTAACTCATACCTGGGCTTATCGGTTATTTACAGGTGCTGATTTTTGAATGCAAATGATAGTTTGAATATTTGGCTATAAAACCTCATCATTCATTTTTGTTACTGCCATTACTTTATATTTTAAATAATTTTTGAAAAAAAGGTCTATTGACAAAGTATTTTGCAATCATCCCCTCAAACTACTGGACGAGAATAGGAAAGTGGTTAATAATACAGCCAAAGGATCAAAGTAATATAAGGCACTAACTATCTTTCTGTTATCATTTACTTTCATAGTTTAAAAAATTATTCAAAATGGACAATTTTACTGTTCGATTAACCGAAAATGGGTTAATTCAGAACTGGACTGTAAATACTTAACAAGATTGAATAAGCGCTCAAAGAAAAACGTCCAGAATAAGTCAACAGAAAGGGCTTCGTCTCTTATCACGTCAACGCTAGATCACATACCTCTTTGGTGACCCGCTAAAAACTGATGGTGCTTTACTGTGAAATTTTAATGCATTCACTATACAGACCAGACCTTGCACCTTCGGATTAGCATTTATTTCACTCGTTGCAGAATTATCTTGATGGTGTAAAATTGAATTCCCTAAAAGATTGTAAGGAGGTCTTGTCCGAGTTTTTCGAACAGGAACCCCAGGAATTCTTTTAGGACGGTGTTATGGTTTTGCCCGAAAGATGGGGAGAGGTAGAGCATAAAAGGAGAAACACAATTTCGATTGATCAAATATCAAACACAATATTTTAATAATTTTCAAAATTTCTCGTAATTGCAACACCCATGAAAAATGCAACCAACATGAAATAACAGCAACGACTGATGATCCACTGCATCAACTTTAAGTTCGATTTTTGTGTGTATGAGAAAAAAACAACAAAAATAATGTATGACTGTTGTAATTCCGGGAAATTTTTAAAGTAGTATGTTTGTTGTAGACGAGCCAAAATTTTACGCTGACTGCACTTCGCTAAATGATTTTGAAATCACTAATACCCTTGGATTATGTAATATCTGGCAATTTTTATTCCAGTCGAGGTAATAACTATTTGAAGAACCAGTGTTCCGAGAGAAGATAAATTGCAAGCAACAAAATATAAATTAATGACTTAATATGCTGTAAAAATCAAAGTACCTCCCATAACCAAAACATGCTCAATTTAACACAAAATTATTCAATTTACGCCATAAGATTTAGGAGTATTAATATGGAAATTTGTATATTTTTGCTGCTACATATACTCAATGTAAATATTCGTAAATATACTGTTTTAATTTTGAAATTTTTTTGATTGATGGTATAAATCAAAAGCAAATTGAAACTATTAGATACAATTGATACACATAAATCAAGGCAAATAAATGCAATTCAAATGCTCTTTACCGCAATAAAAGTTCAAATCTGAATTTAAAATGAAAAATTTCCTAAATTTCTTTGTAAAACATAAATACAAATTTTGTAAGGTAATTAACCACAAATAGAAAATCAAAAGAGATTCAGAAGACAAAAGAAATAAAATGTAAATCATTTTATCATACCACAATCCCTTACTACATACTTCTTTAGATATCTTATGATATCCTTAAATTACTGCAGCATAATTTGCTACAAAAAGTCTTTAACAATAACTATAAATAAAATTTCCTAAATATCTTGTAGATTATCTGCCCTAAATGTCACACAACGACGTAATCCCTATGCATCTTTTAAGAATAATGTTTCAATCTTAACTCATCCTTTTGGGTTGAGATGAATAGGTTACTTTATTAATTAAATCTTCTTTTCTACTGGTCGTTTATGAAATTGATAAGTTACGTGGTTAAAGTTCCACTTAAAAGTCAAAGTCAAAGTATACTTCGGTTGCAGATGCCCATACATACATACATATACACTGGCATGGTTGCAGCACCACTACATACAAACTCTCTTATGGTATTCCAATATCATTGCATTATCCAGTGACACTTGACAAACTGCTTTTTTATTTTGAATTCACTTTGCCAGAGCAACAACGTAAGGAGTCGAGTGAAGCGGAGCTGAACTGAGCTGATTGCGACAGCTGCTGCAACAACATGCAACAACACAAGGACAACAGCTTGATGCGTTCGTTGTTGTTTCACAATAGCAACAACATGGACAACAACAGCAATAACAACAAAAATCAAACTAAAGATTTTACTTGTGATAATGTGGCTGCTGATGTTACTCTGTTGCTGTTGCTGTTGCCGTTGCTGCTGTTATCCCGCTGTCTTTCCTCATTCTTGTTGTAAAGTTGCCACACTGTGTACTCGTATGACAGCATAAAATCTTCGCTTACATATTTTATGTTTATCCTTAATTCAATGTCCTTGCAAGCAGTGATGCGCATCACCATGATGTCATTTGTTACTTTGGGTTATAACGAACGGTGACGGTACAGTGATTTGTCAGTTTGTGTCACTGTTTTTTGCATACGATTTTCCCAATATCGATGTTTGCTTTTTAAATAGTTATTCCTTGAACTACTCTGTAAATTCTATGGGTAGCTGTATTTCTAGGAACACTGTAGTAATGCAATTAAGCGCCGCTCGCTGCGAATGACAGCAGTAAAGAACCTGTGGACATCAGAATAGCAAATTTTTACTACAATTATACAATGCAACTGTTTTGAAAAAAGTCATCTAGTGAAAGTTATGTTGATGTCCATAGCACATTCTTCATTTGTTTAAGTATAAGAAGTGGTTACTATTACACAATTCAACAGTTTTGAAAAAATCACTTAGTCTGAAGTTGTGGACATCAGATAAGCACATTTTTCATTTCTATTGCGGATAAGATTATATTTCAATTATGCAACGCAATATTTTTAGAAAAATCATCGAGTTTAAGACTATGGACATCAAAATAGCACATTCTGTGTTAGTGTAGAGGATAAGAGATTGCGGTTATGCAGCTCAATAGTTTTGAAAAAATCATTCAGTTTGAAACTATGAACATTAGAATAGCACATTCTAAGCTGGTTAAGAAGATATTATGACCATAAAGTGCAATAGTTATGAAAAATCACCCAATTTAAAGTTGTTTCAAGTTTTGGTCATCAGAAAAGCACATTTTTAATTTTTATACCGGATAAGAAGTTGTGGACAGTTATAAAATGTAATGTTTTTTAAAAAATTATCGAGTTTAAGTTTATGGACATCAAAATAGCACATTCTGTATTTATATACTAAATATGAAGAGGATGTGGTTACGCAGCTCAACAGTTTTAAAAAATTCAATCAGTTTAAAGTTATGGACATTAGAATAGTACATTCTGCACAAGTTCAAAAGTTGTTTCTATTGTATAGAGCAATAGTTTTGGAAAATTACCCAGTTTAAAGTTATGAACATCAGAATAACACATTTTATATTTTTATACCGGATAAGATGATATTACGACAATGCTATGCAACAAGTTATGGACAAAAGAATAGCACGTTGTATACGCGATAAAAAGATTTTACGATTATACAGTACGGTGCAGTTTTGGAAAAATCATCCAATTTAAAGTTATGGACATCGGAATAGAACATTTTTCATTTCTAGACAGCATAAAAAAATTTTACAATTATGCAATGTAATATTTTTTTAAAAAACATTCAGTTTAGTACTGTTATACAATGCAATAGTTTTGAAAAAATCATTCAGTTTAAAGTTATGGACATCAGAATAGCACATCCTCTATTTCTATACCGTATATGAAGATTTCACGATATGTAATAATTTGGTTAAAATCACCGGTCTTAAGTTACGGATAACATGTTGCACTTAAACAGTACAGGAAAAACTTTAGAAATGTGGACATCATAATAGCACATTATTCATTTATGTACCGAATAAGAAGTTTTTACGATTATATAGTCTGAACGTTTGAAAAAATAATAAAGGTTAAAGTTGTGGACCTCATAATAGCACATTTTTCATTTATATACAGAACAAAAAATTATTTCGATTACACAGTGCAACAGTTTTGATAAAATCATTCAATTCTTAATTGTGGACATCAAATTTCACATTTTTCAAGAACAATAAGAAGTTACTATAACACAGCATGGCTAGGTGATAACGATTTTAATTCGTAAATAAACCACCCTTGCATTTTCTTCTGAATTGGTATTGGGGGATCTTTAGGTGCCAGAATCTATTTTCCATTTTTCGTTTGTAGTGCCAATTTAAATGAAACACAGAAATTGTCAGTCTTCATTCTTTTTTAAAGTAATTTCCAAGTTTTCCCAAATGATACTTTCAATTCGATACCTTCATCCTAATTTATGCTGTGATCCTTTTGATTTTCGTTGTGATGTTGATGTTTTAGCTTGACACACAGAGTCCGCTTTTCGTAAGCGAATATTTGGGTTTTCTTACTCTTCAAAGGACTTAATATTTTAATTAATCCTTTGCTGTTGAAACAAAAAAAAAGGATGCCACCAACAAATACTAACACTTGGGTAAGGATAAGATTGTTGAAGAAAAAATAGCTGAACCCAAGGTTGAGATTGAGGTTCAACCTGGCGATTTTTCGTGTTTCCTCTTCTTGTTCAAATGAAATTTAACAAATTTAATTGGGGTTTCTTTCGTTTTGTATCGACTTCTGGTGACAGTTGCGTGTAATATAAGTAAAACAAAAACAAAACCCTTTGGTTGTTGGTATGTTCTTACACCATCCTGTCTCTATAAAATCACGCACCTTAAAATTCCAATGAAGTGGTAATTGAAGCATGACACACGGGACCTTTGTCAGTTGATCACAAAGAATCATATCAATTTGTTATAGTATAGCACAGTTCAAGAAAGATTATTTTTGCATGAAAATCAAATGAGAACTGAAGGAAGGGAATTTTTAAATGGGAATAATGGAAAATCAGCAAATATTTGATTAAGAAAACTTATGTCCACATATGTGGATATTAACCCTTTAGCGATTAAATAAGTATGTATTCAGAAGCAAATTTTTATTAATATTTAGGCGTAAATTTACACTTTTTTGAAATAGACTATTGTTGAGGATAACAACATGATTGACATGCTCTTGCAATGTGTTTCGAAAACGTTTTTGGTTTTAGCCCACACGACAATCACTCAGATATACATGATAAGCATTGACGACATTAGATGAATTGTATTTCTGTGTATTTGTTACGCTGGTAACAACCACTATTACCACCGACCATGTGCTGTATATGGCACAGAACATGATTCTACTATGCCAATGCTATATGTAAGTAGGTTTTCAAGGTGTAAAAATATTGTGTTGTAAAGATTTTCAATTATAAATTGTATTATATATTTATTACAGCGCATTCGATTTCGATATCGATTTATTATTAAAAATTATTTCTGCTCAAACTTTAGAAGTATTGACCGTATTTGGCCATATTTAGATTTAAAGAATCATGTGAAGTAACGAATTTTGAGTTTATTTTATCAATTTCATGTTGCTATTTTTTGCATTTTTTGAGGAATATCATTTTTTTGTATGAGGAACATTGAAAAATTCGAAATGGTTTGAAACATGGCAAAAATTTTTAAATCGAAAATATGAAATATGCAATCCAAAAAGTCGAAAAATTCTAAGGGCCGTTTTCTCAATATCTGGTTAAGAACTAATCGAAACTTTAACCGAGAGTTTTTCACAGAAAACTGTCAGTTAAAGTTCTGATTAGAAACTTCTTAATTTTTGTTGTAGGAAATTTTTGGAGCTATAAAGCTGCCACAAGACATTTTTCTAATATTTCCGCTGGCCTGGGTGTAGCCGTCAGTGCCCAGGGTTCGTATACAAAATTTATTCCCCGCCAAGGAGGGCAACGTTTTTTAATTCAATGTTTTTTATTTTACATTTTGTATCCCGGAAAGCACTTTTAGAATAAATTAACCTATAAACTTAGAGAATAAAGGTATAAATACGGGTGACATCTTGATGAAAATGATGACTAAGACGTGGGTAATAAAAATCAACCAAACCAGAAGTCGTGCCATCACTACCTCCTCGTAGACTTGTCGCATTTGCGCCGCTGGTCTGTGTTTCCGTCCAGATTTCAGGATTCAAGGGAGTCACGTCACCACCTTTTTTCTCTGCTAACCTAACCTTGTTCGTTTACGAGAGCCCATGCAGCCGCTAAAATCTCGGGTCAGGTCAGGTCAGGAAATTATTGAGAAAACAAAGCCTACGGTCTTAGTCAGTATCCGCTGATGAGTGTGTCCCAATTTTATCTTGAAAGTCTAGGTTTCGACCAATGTTAGTTGAAATATTTACAGAACACGTCTCACCTCGTTGCAATCGCCGGAACTTGTATTCCACCAATCCATTTCCATCCACGATCAGCTGTTTTCTTTTTAGCGATAGTTCTTATTTGACAGTTGGCACTCACTGTTTCGGGGCCAGGGTTGCTGCTGCATGCAATAATCTTACAACTCCTTTCCAATTTTTTGTCAAGCGGTTGCATTTTCTAAATTGTATAAAATACAAAAATAACGTTCTTGGCGTCTGCCGTCTCGAAATTATTGTTTGTAATGAATAACTTAAACGCAATAAAGCAATGGCAGACATGATGTTATGACATATGGTAGGATTTTTTTTTTTTTTTTTGACAATTTTAAAATTCGATTAAAAGAAAAATCAGCGCGATATGAAGTAACACTTACTTTTTCCTTAATCACAAGGATGGGAACCACATAACATGGAAGTATCAAGAGCTATTTAAACACACACCGAAATTACCACCAACTCCCAAACTTAATGACTTTTTCTAAAAAAAAAACTTTTAAAATTTTGGTCGTATTTGGCAGTGTTATTATTGTCAGAATTTATAAAGTAACAAATTTTGAGTTTATTTTAACAATTTCGTCTTGCTATTTTTTGCAAGTTTCAAACCAAATTGCATAGCAACGACCCCATGCTTTCTATTTTGCTTAAGTTCAAAGAGATTGTCTAAAAAATTTTAAGTTCATTCAAATGTAAAATGTCCATTTAACTTTGATCAACAGTGTAACAACATCAATTGCTTGCTGGTTGTTACTTTAACTGTCATCATCTGTATTGTTGCTGTGAGTTGCTATAGTTCCTGCACTTTCTATTACTGCTGCTGTTGTCAACTTGTCATACAAGACATCTGCATCCTTCTCAAATCGACATTTGAAATTTGCTATTCAATGCATCCATTCACTCCGACTGTCACTCAAAGTTGGGTGATGACATAAATTTGCTTTTGGCAGGAAAATTTTCTTTTTTGCGGTTGGTCATCATAATGCACAGGAATAGATAGCACCACGATAATATTACAAAGTGTTATGTTGACATCGTAATGTCATGCTGTGATGCTCCATTACACGATTCACGTTGCTCCTCAAATTGAACCAACATTTTGTAATGATATGCATACAGGAGATGGTTGGATGATGCAGAGTAATAGCATTTGTTTGGCATTCTATCACTTTGAAAATCACTAATAAGCAGATTAAGATATCCATTGCTGTGTGGTACATCATGCCATTGGTCGTTTGTATTAATGTTGTTTTTCTCATTAAGTGCTCTTTGAATGTTACCTTTTGATATAAATCAATTCGAAGGACTTTAATATGGTCATTTGTATTTGTGTTTTGTAATAAATTTGTAGAGGCAAATTAGGGGTTTATACATAAGACTGATCGAAAAATACTTATTTTTAGAAATTCGATAATCAACCCTAAAAATCTAAAAGATGGTATCAAATAAAGTGAATTTTTTTAAAGTCATTAGGTGTCGATCATAACCGTTTCATGCAAAAACACGGCTCAATGCAGTTTTCATTTTGTTACAATTTTTTGGCTTGAATCAAGGAATAGAAAAAATATATATGTTGCTTTTGAAGCTTTTGAACTTTCATCATACTTTAAAAATCTAAAACTACATTTTGGATTTTTTGAAGGCTTTAATGAAATCACATAAGGAACGTTTTTTAGAAGATATTAACCCATTATCTTCTGTTTTTATGGGTCTTGTTGACATCTTTTATAATGAATTAAAAAATTCTACAAAAATATTCTACGGCAAATTTTACCGGTCGTCACCATAGACAAAAAAAAACGCTTAAAATTTAAACACTGAAAAATGATAGTTTACTTTTCATACTTTTGATTCGCTTTAGTATTGATTTTAAACTTTTTTTGGTATTTGATTCCGATTTTTTTTTCCATAAAAGTTAGAAATTTATTCCAAATAAGTATAAAATTTATTCCAAAATAGTTTAAAATTAATACTTTTTTGGCATTGTTCTATATAAATACTTTTTGGTTTTAAAATTAAACTAAAATTTTTACTGTGTAAGCAAAATGCGTACGAAATGTAATGTAAACAAAGTCAAGATGCTCAACTTATTAACTACAGTCATTCCTGAGATCAGAAAATTCTGCAAATTTCGGCAGATCAAACCAATGTCCTAAGATCTGATATGAAAAAATTTCAACTTCATGCAAATGTTCTCTTTCATTGTCTTTGTCTTTACTTAAATAAAAGTTGGAACAAACTTCTTGCGAATTATAGAGCACATTACAAAATAATAAAAGAGTAGAATAAAATACAGAAAATAAGTCATGGTTTTCATTCTAATTGCAATTTTTTGGCAGTTTACTTTTCTTGTAATTATGTATTTATAAACCAGAGGCGTAAACAGGATTTTATCGGCGGGTTTGATAAGCTCTATCCCAAAGGGAAAAGTAGTGATTCGAAAACCCTTCTGAAGATCTTCTTTTTCAGTAATAAGTGGTTCCGCTCCGTAAGAATTATTCTATCTGTTTAACATTGCATGTCATACGATGTAAGCGCACTTAAGCTTTCCGCAGCCTTACGTAAAAAGGCCTTTTGAAGCGATTATTTGTGTAATGCTGCGGTAAGCGTTTTTTCAATAAAAAAAAAAAATAAATAAAAACTGGCAACACCAGGATTTAAAACATATTATTTTAACTTACATTTACAAATTCGTTAGACCGCCACACCATCGCCTGATACTATGAAGAGGTATTAAATTTGTATATTAAGCAAATGTTGTCCAAAAGAACTTGACATTCGAATGCTTACTGTAGCCTTACAAAGAATCATTGTGTAATCAGTTTCAATTCAATTAAATGAAAGTAAATGAATAAGAGAAAGGAAAATAGAAAAGTGAAATAAAATAATGTTGAATAAAAAATATTTTAATAAAAAAAAATAAAGCAAAAAAAATATAAAACCAATAAAAAAAATCACCCTTGCTGGGTTCGAGCTCATGTTGTTCTTACTGAGGCCTAAGAAAAAATCATTGTGTAACTGCTTCTAAATTTCTATGGCGATAAGGGCTTTTAAAGTACTTGGTTCTGAAGAGCTTGAAAAATTGGGTTATGCAAATGTCTTCCAAACAGAAATTGATCTTCGAATGCTTCGTACAGCCTTACAAAGAATTATTGTGTAATCAGTTGCAATTCAATCAAACAAAAGTAAATAAATAAGAAAAAGGAAACTAATAAAGTGAAATAAAAAATGTTGAATAAAAAAAAATAAAGCAAAAATAAAAATAAAATCACCCGCGCTGGGCTTGAACCCATGTTGTTCTTACTGCATCCTTACATGGAAATATTTTGTAATCAATTTCAATTCAATTTAACAAAAGAAATAAGAGAAAGGATAATAGAAAAGTGAAATAAAAAAATGTTGAAAAATAAATATTTTAGTAAAAAAAATAAATAAAGCAAAAAAATAAAAATAAGACCACCCACGCTGGGCTTGAACCCATATTGTTCTTACTCTAGCCTTACAAAAAATCATTGTGTAAGTGCTTCTAAATTTCTATGGGGAAAAGCGCTTTTGAAATTATCCTCTTGGGATTGTTATCGTACACTTATCAATATCGCAAAATAAACGTTATTTTACGTCTTTTTACAAGGTAATTGCAAAGTTTGAAGTTGGAAGAGCCCACAGAGCAACTCCATACCCTATAACTACGCTCCTGCGTCAAATATATTGATGGTCAAGGGGAAAAACCAGGTTGATAGAATATTAGGGAAAAATTAGATAAGTAGCAATTTTTACTTGGAATGCCCAACCCGGAGTTGGAAAAAAGTGAGCAAGTCTTCCTATCAACAACAAGGGGATTAAAGTAATGTGCGGTTTTGGATATCTCGCTCTACTGTAAAATAAGAAAACTTCGACTTACATAGTTTTTCTTCATTATATGAGCCGTTCAAAATGACAATGGTGCAACTCCAAACGAATCAAAAGTAATGTCATAATATTAATTGGCTGACATTTTGTTAGGGATGAATAAAATTGATTTCTGTCCTCACAACAAATTTACTTGATGATATGAAATTGTTGAAATTAAGTTGAAAAAATGATATCGACCAAATAACCGATCATTATGGCACATAATTTATATGACATTACTTTTGCTTCCTTTTGGAGTTGCACCATTTCCATTTTGAACGGCTCATATATTAAAATTGGTTAAGCGGTTTAAGCGTGAAAAGGTAACATATAGGCAGATAGACAGAGTAACTTTCGAATTTATAATATTAGTACAGATTAAATTTTTTCTTTATAATATTTTTTCTCCTTTTTTTTAATGTAAAAACCTATCAAAACTGCGATCTGGAAATTTTTGGTAAATTTTTTTTCTATGAAAATGAGATGGACTCTTAAGTATACCGTATACTCAAATCTCCGGTAATTGTTCCATATCTCATAATCGGTAGACCAGATAATGTGTGTTTTGGCTGAAAATAAACAGCATGTTTTTATACCCTACACCCAGAGAAGGAGGCGTGACATTTATAGAAAAGTATATATATTCTTCATCAGCGTCACCTCCTGAGTCGATACAACCATATCGGTCTGTCTGTCCGTCTGTGAAAATCATTTTAATATTTTTGGGAAACAAGATAATTCAAAGGAATTTTGTAGAGTGCTTTCGTCATAAAAGATTGCTCGTGAAATTGAAAATGAGCAAAATTGGTCAAAGGGCACGCCTCACGCCACTACAAAAAATCATTCAAAACGCTATGTTTTGAGCAGTATTTGCGGGAATACACCTAAAATAACTTCAGATACCGGAAACAGGCAAGTTCTGAACAAAGACTTGGCGAAAGCAGATAAAAAAGCATTGCATCTCACATAGAAGCAAATTTCTCAAAATGATACGATAACAAAACCAAATTTTGCACAGACACTAAGATAGTCAAAGCAAGTTTGTAGTGAAAAATAGCTGAATTCGGACAAGAGATCGGGGCACTTCCCTTACGAGTAAAGTTTTTGTAAACATTATGATATAGGGTATTTCAATTTTGGCTACGCCAAATAAGGCGCCCTTACTAGTTTAAATTTGAATTTATCATTTAAAATTTATATTTCAGAAATATATGTTTTCGGCTAGTATTTATTTATAATACATACAATATCTTTGTTGAATTTGTATTAAATTTGAAAACTCCAAAGCAAAAATTTCTACCAACATCACACAAAATGCCATAAATGAACACTACTATGATGACGAAAAATTTCTATCAACTTAATTAGACAAAATTTTGCATGAACATACAATGAATGAATTTTATGAAGGTAAATTAAAATGATATGTTTGCAGCAACTACTCCGTACGTGTAGAATGTGCAATTCCAAACAAATGTTTGTGCAGAATTAGCCCACAGCTTTGGAACAATACGATGCGACGTGTAGTAACTCAGAGGATTTAACTGCTACCAGCGCAGTCATATCTCCTACTGACGAGCATGCAATAATTCCCAGACTTTACCTCGAAAATGAAATATTTCAACAGAGCGTTGAGTTGAGTTGAGTGTTGAACAGATGACAACATTTTTTGATAAATATTAATTTTTGTTTTTCCACTTTTTTTTTTTTTTATTTTTCACAGTCACATGTAAAACTTTTGTAATTTTTCTACTGGAAAAAAAAAAAAAACAGCATAAAAAAAGCAAAAATCTCTTACATGAGCAAATAAGGACCAAAAATTAAGACAAGCGACATATGTTGAGCGAAGGGATATTGTTATGGAAAACATGGCTGGTGGATGGAAAGCATAAAATGAACATCAGTCGGAAAAACTGAAAAACTTTTTGCATTAAATTTATGAATTTTACACTTTGTGAAATTTGTAAAATTATATTTAATTCATTAAATGTAAATTTATCATGTTTTAAATAATTTGAGAATTTTACGTTACTTGAGCGGAGAAAAGTTGATGAGTTGATGTTTCGATACTAGGGATGACACAGTGACGTTAGATAATGCAAACCTTTAATTTTGTACTGGTATCGCCGGTGGCCTAGTTTTGGCCATTCACCTAAGGATAGATACTCCTTTTTCGAGTGCCGTTTTGTATATAAGAAAGCCAGAGCATTGAGTAATACAGAATTCAATGCTCGTAGTGACCTTTTTGGATGCGGACGAAATATTTAAAATTTTTATCACTTCACAATCGCAGGAAGCCAAAATTATTGAAAATCTTCTTAAATTTCGGTTAAGTCCAATGTTTTCAAAAATACCTAAATATCGGTAAAAGTCCAAGTACATCGAAAAAAGTATCGAAAATATCGATAAAAGTTCAGAGTAATCGAAAAACATCTTAAATATCGGTGAAAGTCCAAAAGCATCGAAAAACCTCTAAAATATCGGTAAAAAATTAAAAGTATCGAAAAACATCTAAAATATCGGTTAAGTACAAAATTTTCAGAAACACCTAAAGTATCAGTAAAAGTCCAAGAATAATCACAAAAAAACCTATAATATATCGATAAAGTCCAAAGTAATCGAGAAACATCCAATACATAGGTACAAGTCCGAAAGCATCGAAAAACCTCGAAGACATCGGTAAAAAATTAAAAGTATCGTAAAACATTCAAAATATCGGTTAAGTACATATTTTTCAAAAATACCTAAAGTATCGGTAAAAGTCCAAGAATAATCGAAAAATCATTTAAAATATCGGTTAAAGTCAAAAGTAATCGAAAAACATCTAAATTATTGGTAAAAGTCCGAAAGCATCGAAAAACCTCTAAGATACCTATCGGTAAAAACTGAAAATCATCTAAAATATCGGTTAAGCCCAAAATTTTCAAATATACCTAAAATATCGGTAGAAGTATTTCGAAAAAAACATCGAAAAATCGGCAAAAGTCCAAAGTAATCGAAAAATATCTAAAAAGCCACAGGTTCATATGCGTAATCTGTTATAACATCTAGGGTAAGCATAGAACCAAAATAAATTAATACCATCACATGAGAACTTTGATTTCTCTGCGTGACTTCCGTGGATCTTGAATTCTCTTCACCAACAACCAGAGTGTGTTCTATCTAGCCCAGTTTTTCGTAAAACTCTAAAGACTAGAAATTGGGTCTCATATCAGTGATTCAGATTAGCATTAATTCAACGATCAATGTATTATACGATCGACTCAACTCCTCTAACATGTACCGAAACTTAATGTAAGGCTTGTTTTTGTCCAAGCTTCCGGATTCAGTTCTATGATGAAGGAATGCTCCCACCCACTAAATAAATGATACTTTTTGCTCAGTTCTTGCTTATCCTTTTACAAAAAAAAATAAAGAAAAAAAATGCTCGTCGCAGTGAATTAAGTAAAGCCATAGTCCAATGCTTGGTTGCCCAGTTGATGAGTCGGTATGCCAAATGTGAGCCAGACGCAATTTCTCGTTGCAACAAAAATGAAAAAAAAAAATTTAACAAATTGGTGTATGAAACTGCAGCAAGCGGAGAATTTGCAAACTGCAACATTTGCCAACATTTCACACACACAAGTTAAATATTTTTAAGAACAAAAAAAAAATTGTCACAAATCTGCATTTTCAAGTGTGACTACTCGTATAAACATAGACGATTTATAACGATTTTAGCCAAATTAATGCGTCAACTTGGCTGACTTCAACAAGACTGAGCTGCTGTTACTTTGTATATTGGTGTTGAATTCTATGTACATGCATGCTGCATCTATATGTATTGCATATATATTTGTAGAAATTTTAAATAAGTATTAATATCCTTAAACTGACATGGGGCTCATCCTTTTTTTCACACAGTCTGTCCTTACGACAATTGCATATTTTCATGCAAAACAGAAAAACCTAAAAGTTAACTCTCGGAAATTTTTTAACTTAATTTGCATATTCAAAGTTTTGGTTGTATGTATTAAAGTTGTTCATGTGCTGGTGATAAATTGCATGGACTTAAATATTTGCTTCGGAGCTTTTTAGTTTTCATATATAAATTAAGATAAAATTTAAGCTGCAACTAGGTGCATACCACAAGTAAAATCTAACATTTTTCATCTGATTTGGAAAGGGTTAATGTATTTGTATTTTCCTCTAAGGTTTGATAAGGTTTGATTTTACCAGGTTACTTTTTTGGTCAACCGTTTTATCTACTGCCTTGTGGATTCTACTCAAGTGCTTGGCGGTAAACACTGTTGCTTGGCTTATGCCAAAATTAAAACAAAAGGGGTTTGTGTCATTACTAGATACAATATATTTATTAAAAGACTACTAGAGTCATGGAGAAAATTACTCAGCTATTCCCTATGGTTTTGTTATGCATGAAGTTTGTTATGTTTCGATTCACCAAACAGAAGTTTAAAGATCTTTCGCGAAAGTTCTGATACAACAACCAGCTACTTCGACCTACATATGATCCGATCTAGATCAAGCATAGATCATAAAATATAAAGTAGTAAGGGTGTAACCTTTGGCTTGGCCAAACATCAAATACCCTACACTGGAGTGTTTCGAAAATTTTGCTGATATGGAAGGTGCCAAGCCCTCTCGTCCGAGTTCACCCAGTTTTTGCTCACAGCTTACATTTATGGTTCTTGGTGTTTGAGTGAAATTTGGTTGATATGGGAGGTGTCACGCCCTCTTGTTCGAATTTGCCCAGTTTTTGCTCAGAGCTTGCGGTTACAATTCGTAGTATTTATGTGTATTTTGGTTGCATTGTCGTGAAAAATACTCCTGAAGTTGCATTTTGAATATATTTTTTGTATGGGTGGTAGGCGTGTCCGTTGACTGATTTCACTCATTTTCAATCTAACAAGCTAACTTTGGCGACGAAGGCAGTGTATCAAATTTCATTGAATTATCTTGCTCAGTTTTTCCAAAAAATATATTTCCACGCACACTCAGTCAAACAGACGGACATGGCTATATCGACTGAGGAGATAACGCTGATCAAGAATATATATACATTATCTGTTACGCCTCCTTCTCTGCGTTACAATCGGAAGAAAAAAGTGAATATACCCTGGGTGTAGGGTATAAAAGAGTCGCATTGAAGCCGAAGCAAGTGAATAGTAACTCATTATGAATGAATTGAGCCATTTTGTCCTTCTGCTGCCTGTCCGGGCACTATAATTTCGGTGAGGATCGATTACATGAAGACATATATTTTGTTTTGAAGCTTGTTAGGAGTATGTCTGGTCCAAAAAATATGCGGATACTTATGTTTCCACCTGTTATATAGTTAAAGTATAGATATTTAAGCATTATTTTGCTTGCAGTACAGTAAGGAAAAAGTGTTGAATAAAAAGTGTTACCTAACGACATTTGGTTTTGTTGGAAAGGTTGTGAAGGTGAGCAGTGCACGAAAATTATTCTTTTTTAAGTGGGCGGAGCCACGCCTTTAAAAAAAAATACACTGTTCGAGAGACTACTATGTAACATACCAGTTTAGTGTAGTTTGACTGCAGTGCAATAAAGTTAAAGTGTTGATAGTATAATATTAATTTGATTGCAATGCAATAAAGAGTAAAAAGCGTTAATCCACAATATGTTTTTTTTTGTTTGGAGGGTTGTATAGTTGGGAAGTGCATAAATTCAATTTTTTTTTTGGCCGTACCACGCCTTTGAAATAAAAATACACTGTTCACGAAAATTTGGGCATCGCAATCAGTTACTATATGAGACACTGCCAATGCATACCAATTTAGTGTTGGTTTGACTGCAGTGCAATAAAGTTAAATTGTTGATTGTTCAACATTATTTTGATTGCAGTGCAATAAGGATTGAGTAGTGTTAATCCTCAACATTTTTGTTTTTATGGAAAAGTTTTGCAGTAAGGTAGTGCACAGAGTAAAATTTTGTGGACGGTGGCTTGTCTCCTTATGTAAAAATCGTTATCAGAACTGAGCCGTTGCATAAAAATCGTTAGGAAGATAGGCTCAACCCCTAAAAAATAAAAAGACTAATAGTACAAGAAAGAACTGAAGTATTAGAGCAGCTGAAAAGACGATGCAAGAGCAGCTGAAAAGACGATTGCTATAAAATCATGGCCCCGAAAATAACTTAAGATTTAGGTCGTTATTCAAAAACTCACCCATCACTCAGCAATAAAACTAATGAACTTTTATGAAGCCAAAAAAAAAACATAAAAAATTCAATTTTATTAACAGTTCATCAAGTTCAACCAGAGGATGATTTTAATATGTCGTCTGCATACGGAACATAGTGCACCAAGCACACACAAACACACACACCAACAGAAAAAAGCACACACCAACGGAAATCACAACCAAACATTTGGCAGCAGTTTTAACCGTTGTGACGGTAGCGCTTTAGGCAACCACAAATACACGCGCACAGACAAATAACAAAAAGAGGCCAACGTTACAGGCGCACGATATATGCATTTCACACATTTTCGAATTAAAGTGTTGAAATGTTGCAATGTTGCACACACACACACACACACAAACTGCAAATGGAGTAAAAATCGTATTTTTTGTCGCGCAGCTTCATACGCTTTTTCAGTCAACCAACACACTTTGAGCAGCGATTTAATACCAAAAAAAAAAACATAGAAATCTCATCGTCACTGCGTTTTACCAATGTCACTGTTACTACGATTACATATACTGCACTTAATGCTTTTTTTTGCATACGATTTTATTGTGAGCTCTACGTCCTCCTTTTTTTGTGCAGCACACACACAGCTGGCAGCTGAATTTGTGCTGAATACGCAGGATATCCGTTTAGCATTCGCAAAAATTGTTGAATGTTGAAAGTAACTAAAATGATAAATTATGTGAGATTTCTGCGTTTGTCACATTATTTGCACGATGCGATTTGTTGGCTTGGCACAATTCGTTTGGATTTCGTTAGGAATTTTCGGCAATAATCCAGCGTAGTTTTATGTGTTTGATATGTACTGGAATTATATTTTTAAAGTAATTAAATTTCGGGGTGTTTGTGGCATGAAGATGATGATAAATTATGGAATTGTTTTGATTTCGTCGAGTATATTAAATTGCAATTTTTTAGTATGCAATATTTGCATTTCTTTCCTTAGCGAAAGTGATTTCCATAAAAAGTTACTTGAGTCGCGTTTTCATTTAGCTTTTGTAAAAAAAAAATAAAAAGAATATTATTTTGAGATAATCAACTTTTAAAATATTTCAAAAAATGGCCGCCATTTTGTAAATTTTCAAAACTTTCCAAATTTAAAAATGAAAAATTAATTAACGTTTAAAATTATACAAGAATCCGAAAACAAAAATTTAAAAAATTTATTTTTGACAAAGTGGCGGGACTTAGAAAAAAAAATTGCATCGATTTTTCGCAAAAACACCACTTGGACACTCTGAAGTTCCATGCCCATAACTTGGAAAAAAAATTTTTTTCGCAAAACTAATAATGAGAGGTCTCTATGCTAAGCACTTAGAACATCTCTGTGAATTTTTATAAAAATCAGAGAACCCAACTGCAAATTTCGAAAAAAGTGAGATGATCACAGCCTTATACGCTTGGGGTTTTTTTTTTTTGTTTTTGATTTCACTATTTAAAAAAAAATAATATTTTCTTATTAAACACCTCGTATGTGTGTCATAAAGTTATTTTACTTAATAATTCACATGATTGCAATTTATTTAGTTTTCCATGACTTATTTGCACAAAAAATCAAATTTTACCATTTTAATATTTTAAACATGTCGTATGCTTAAAATTCAATTCATACGACTAAAAATTGATTCTTTTATTTATGGGCATAATAGTCCTTTTTTAAAATTTTTGTGAATTCCTCATGATATCAAATTAAACATAAAATAATTAATTTTTCTTCTTTTTTTTTGCATTTAAATGAAATGCCGAATTTGTAAGTCTATAGCCACTATAAATAAAACATATTTTATTTTTAAAACATGAACAAAATTCACAATACATTGCAAAATATCTAGTAAATAATTCATAAAAAATAGAAAAATTGTTAAAATTCGTTTATAAAATCGTATGAAAATATTTATTTTAACATTATTTAATAAATATTCATAAAATCGGCACGAAAATTTTTGTTTTGTCGCCAGAGGAGTAAAACCATTCAAAAATAACAATGCGACATATTGCGTGTTAATTTATTATCTCTGCCGCACGTATAAATTATCCTAAAAATTAACATATAAAACAAAAACACAAAGGGTATGTATATGTTGTGTGAAATAGACAGAAAACAAACAAAATTTTCTTCTGCTTCTAATGATAACAATCGAAAGGACTTTATGTTGTGATGAGAATAATCAATTAACGCCAACGGCACTAGACAGATTGAAAATGACATTTATATTGTTCAATGTTAAAATATTGATATTGCATGGTGGTCGCCTATTTACACTGAAATAAATAAATTTATTATTGCGTATTTCGATATCATTGGCTTAACTTAGATACACACTTTTAAGGTATATTTTTGTTATTATGAGAAATTCGTATATGGTATGAGATCCCTTCGTTGTTTTTTCTCTAATTCTTTTGGGTGTATGCCAATGCCACTGAGTGTTCTAATAGAAAAATTATGTAAACATAATCATGTACTTTCTTTTACGGTTTTGATGGATTAAGACAATTAGTAGCTTAATAGAGTGAGTCAACCAAGTTTGGCCATCAATCATTCAAATTCAAAGTGTTTCTTATCCAGACAGTAAATAAATACATAATATTGCAGACGAACATATTTCATAAATTCTTTAATGGCATGCCGGCACTTGAAATTCTTTTTTTTATTTTCATATCAAAATTTTTTGTGGAAATATTAAATTTAATAGTTTTGTCGAAAAAGCTTTTGATTTTATAATAAAAGATTTAAGATAAAATACTTTGAAGTAAATGCATCTCAAGCCACATACCAGGGACCAAAATCTATATGTTTCGGAATGCTGATTATACCCAAAAGATCTTCTGCAGATTGTGATATAAGTGTTTTTTGAGCACAAGTCGGTTTTCCGTTAAAAAAAGAATTTAGTTAGTCTTTTGTATGGAGGTCAATATACCTTTTGCTAGAAGGGTGATTACTCGGAAATTAAGGGCTCAATTAGAAAATTTTGAAAGTGCAGTTGATAAGGAAGATTATGGCTATCTAATGCCATTAATATAATGGAATTATACCATCTTTTTAAACTGCGTCTTAACCTGAAAACAGCGCTATCTAAAACTTCAAGCAAGGATATCTCGAAATCCTGCAGGTATATGAGAAATTCTGAACTCGGATTCGGACTCAGCGTCAAAACGTACGTAAGGGTGTAGTATGTAGGACACTATTTATATTTCGGGAACTGGCAACAGTAATGTCAATAGCTAAAATCTGCCAACACCATAATAACGTTTGACATTTTTTAGCATAAATGTACTCACAACGTTTTGATGTACAAGTGCTATTTGTTTTGTTTACAGTGCGTTGAAAAAATCATTTTGGGCAAAAAATGGAAATTTCAAGAGAAAGTTTTCGTTGAACTATTTTTCTCAACATTCGATAAGAAAAAATGTATAAAAATTATATGAATCAAAGTTCCTTTGCATTTTGTATGTCTTATTTCAGTTTGACATGAGGTATGAGTAACATTTCGATAATTAATTGTTTAAATTTTTTAATCGGCTGTTAGCCTCTGCTATTTTCAATAATTCAACTTATACTTTAAATATTCTTCTTAAGAGAAAATTGGCATTTTTTTATAAGCATAGAAAGTTCTCTTAATCGATTTAATGTGAAATAGAGCAAACAAAGCTATGCAAATAAAAATGAATTGCTCCTGGATGTACAAAAACTTTCAATGTCCTTTTAAGTGGCATTAATTTATTTATTTGTTTTTCAAAGTCAATGTGTGTGATAATATATGAGAATCTGCATGGGTATCATTTATGGGGTACTTTGAGCTTCTTGATATGTAATTTCTGTTGACTTATTTCAATTACAAAAGTTTCATCACTCCGAACCATTTAATGAAATTCAACGAAATTGTTTGATCTCCTCAATGTGTTGTTTCTTTTACAACCCAAATTCAATGACATCGATTAGTACCATTTTGTGGCAATGAAGCGCATACGAATCATCTGTATAAATTAAATTGTTCAACACATTTATTCACTTTATAGCCTACTTAGTATGCATAAGTATTACTTATATATGTATAGGGTACGTTTAACAAATGCTATAGAGTATGTTAAAAGGAAATTGGTTGGAAAAATTATATTGCCACAAAATAGATCGTAATTGAAAATGTTAAAAGTTTAGCTTACTAAATTTAAAATTTTCTATAATTTGCTTGGATTTTCTTTAAGAAAAGTTTAACATTCGGGGTAAGGATTTTTGGAAATTTTCAAAAAGCACAAAATAAGTCATTAGAGCAAAGCAAAGTAGGTCAATTTACAATTTATTACAAAAGTTCAGCATATAATATATGACTGCGTTTCAACTGTTCTGTTGTGTTTTATATATGTGCGTGTATTAGGGTGGTTTGATTTCTTAAGCAACCGTTTAAAAAAGGACTTCTTTAATGATATAAAGAGGACTAAGTATACGATCCGTTCAGAAATATCTAACTTCAAGAGTATTAAGCCGAAAAAATTCCATGATGTTTTCCAATTAGTTCTTCTGAAAACTTTTTTTGACCTATAAAGTCCTATGCCTCTTAACAAATCAAAAGATAATAGGGAAACTTCGGGTATTGTGATATAGTCGGGCAATGTGATATAGTCGCACATCTCTATAATTTCTTCTCTTACAATTGTACACATTTTATGCAAAAACATTCTGTAGCCAATACATCACTAATCAGCATTTGGTATAGTATACCACATTGCCTTACCATACATACCACATTACCCGCCAACTTTTCAAACATAGCTCTTTTGAATTTTTTCAACTTTTGCTCTATAACTTTTTTTAATGAAATTGGGTACGTTCTATTAAAATATATTCCATTGCCAATACTTCACTCAGAAGCATGACAAAATTTGGCTGAAATTGATTCAACGATTTGTTTGCAAATTCCGAAAAAAATAGGCATATCACAATACCCGAAGTTCCCCTAAGGGTCTAAGTGCCACCATGAAACAGACCAAGAAACAAAGCGTAGAATTTTGCCTAGTCTACGTACAACAACTACAATATTTCTATATTTTGAGTATTTTTCGGAACTACAACAATCACAAAAAATATTTTTTGTAGTTATTTTTTTAGATCGTCTACAAAAAACATAATATTTCAATAAAATCAACAAAAATAATTTTTTGTGATTGTTGTAGTTACGTGAAATTTGAAAAATATTGAAATATTGTGGTTGTTGTAGACAAGCCAAAATTGGCTCACTCTTGTTCTATGCTGATACCCTTGAAACAAAGTGTTCATTTTTTTACTCCACATTTTACAATGAACTGAAGTATTTGATCAAAAAATTCATGAGTCAAATCTTCACTGTACAATTATTTGATTTTGGCACTGAAGTATACTGTTGTGTTTTATCAGTGTCAAAAAAATGTTAATTCTAACTGTATTTGAAACAAACAAATACTTCAGTTCAGTGTAAAACGTGCTAGTAGAAAAACTAAAGTAAAATTTAGTGTACACTAAAACTATAGTATATGCACTGCACTGAAGCAAATCATTTTTTTTGTTTTGCTTTTTTAATTTCTAAATACTACAGTATAAAAAGCGGATTCAAGACATACTCAAACAGGACGTCTTTTGTAGACTGCTATTATTTGAGGAGTAATTTTTCAAAACGGTGTATTTCCACATGCGTATTTCATACAAAAATGCATCCTCTAGTTCAAAGTCCATCAGAAAAAATTAATTTTTCAAGAGAAATTCGTGATCAAAAGTCACATTTCGGAACAAAAGGGCTAATTTCCATAAAATTCCAAATAAATTTTTAGTTTGATACAAAAAGACGTATTTCGTATAGTCGCCGAAGGAACTTTTAATATTTTTTACATTCCCCAGGGTATATAGGTGCTCCAGACAGACGACACCTCTTATCTAAATTATAGACGCAATAATGTGAAACTTTTTTTGTATGATTTTAGGCATTTCTTAAACACATATTTCACAGACATTTACTAAAAGAAAATTTCCCAATTCAGGGTCCAAAAAATTCTAATTATCTTTTCTGATGCTTAACTTGTTTTTGATGTCTTAGAATTTTTTGGCCCCTAAATTGTGAAATTTTCTTTTATTCAATGTCTATGAAATATGGGTTTAAAAAATGCCTAAAATCATGCAATAAAAAGTATCACATTATTGCGTCTACAATCTAGATTAGAGCTGTCGTCTGTCTGGGGTATAAGGTAAAATTTACTTCAGTGGGTAGTTGCTGTTATTTTGTCTCGAAATTCTGGTAAAATTTATTAGAAATAAAATAGTACGTACCACTTTTTTTTTCGCCGTGTATGATTTACCTCTTTTTATTTCATAAAAGAAGGTACTTTCTTCAAGCAACTGCCATTTTTGCAAATATAAAGACATTAAAACATACAAAATGGCTTTTTAAAACTAAAAGTAACACCAACATAAGTTTCTGGTAGAAAATATCGCAAGGTTCCTCCCTAAAAGTTGAATGAGTCCAAAATATAGTTTTAATTTTCCCATGCAATATTTCGTTCGATATTGACTTTTGAATGTCCAACTGACATAATTTTTTATTCTTTTCATTATTTTAAGGACACACATGCCTTTGAAACTCAAAAATCATCCCCTCTTGGGATCACCCTAACATGCAAACTTACATATACAATTATGTATCCAATGTACATACTCATATACAGTTGTTAACATTAATAGGGTTAGTTGTTACACATATTGTTTTTATATATATGTATATGTATTGCTTGGAAAGTCCAATGACAATACAAGGACAACATTTTTTACTTTAAGTTATGAAAACAAACAAATCTCTAAATAACAATGCTAACGGCAAAGTAACAAAAAATAACAACAACAAAAGCACTCCTTTACACTACAACTGCGATACTGGTATAAATGTGGATGACAGCATTTGAAATGACAACAGCGAATAAGGTAAAGGGATAAATTTTAGTTATGAGCATTTAATTTATTTAAAACTGAATTGTAAAATCTGTTTTACAAAAAAAAAAAACTAGTAAGGATGTAACCTTTAGCCTGGCCAAACATTAAATACCCCACTGTGCAGTATTTTTAAAATTTTGCTTATATGGGAGGTACCACGCCCCACACTGGGGCCTCCATGTTCAAAACCACACACAAATCGCAATTTTCTTCGAAATATAAAAATTTTTAAAGTAGGGTATTCGTTTTGTCATACTGAAGAATAGTACGAAGCTTAATTTCCTAAATATGACTCAAGATGGGATTAGGACGCTAAATGGGAGTTTCAAAAAAAAAAAATTTCAAAAATTATTCAAAAAAAAAGTTACCAAAAAAATCTCACATACTGCTTGGACGATTCTAAGCATTTTTTGCCTTGTACACTTTTTTCGTAAGATGCTTTCCTCTAGAGTAAAAAAAAGATGTTTGCCTTCCGCGGGCGTTTTAAAGCCATAAACTCCCATTTAGCGTCCAAATCCCATCTTGAATCATACATCATTTTAAAGCTAATAAATTATGCTTTAATTCAAAGTACTTTAAAAAAAATCGAAGGGGACTTTTTTTAAAAAAAATTCAAAAGTATTTTTAAGTGTAAAAATTTTGGTGAAAAAAATTTTTTTTCACCAAGAAATATTTTTTTATAAAAAGAACACTTCAAAATGAATGGGACCAGTAACTTAGATTTATCAATTTACAAACTTAAGTGTAAGCTATAAATTTTTGGGAAAAAACAACCTTTTCATGAAAATGACATTTCATGAAATGAATTACATTTTTCAAGGTCACTCGGCAAATTGATAAGTCACTTTTAGGAAATTAAGCTTCGTATCATTCTTCAGTATGAAAAAACAAATATTTCATTTTAAAAATTTTTATATTTCGATGAAAATTGCGATGTCTGGGTGGTTTTGTACCAAATCACTCCTATAGCCCCAGTGTGCGCCCTCCTGTCCGAGTTCACACAGTTTTTGCTCAGATCTTGCACTTACTGTTCTCAGTATCTTAGTGAAATTTGGTTGGATTTTCTCAAAAAACTCTTTCAGCATAGCATTTTGAAGCTTTTGCTTATATGGGAAGTGCCATGCCCTCTTGTCGGAATTCACCCAGTTTTTGCTCAGAGCTTGCGCTTACAATTCGTAGTATTTATGTGTATTTTGGGTGCATTGAGATCTCCCAAACATTCAACTATTCCAATTAAGCTACAAAACATCATCTGCGAATTACAACAGGCCGAGATCTCCAAATTAAAAGTATAAAGCTGATTATATCACTCATAATGCTGACAATGATGAAATGGAAAATGTCAAGAACTATGCTAATCTCGAAAGTAGCATTTCAATTGAAAACTAGTGAGGGTGGTATCTTTGGCCTGGCCAAAAACTAAATACCCTACACTGCACTTCAAGTATATTATTAGGAGAGTATAAGAACAAATTGCTTATATGGGAAGTGCCACGCCCTCACTTCTGAGCTAACCTTGATTTTGCGTAGAGCTTGCAATTACTGTTCTGAGTGTTTGAGTAAAATTCGGTTAGGTTTTCTTTAAAAAATCTTTCAGTATAGCATTTTGAAACTTTCGCTTATATGGGAGGTGCCACGCCCTCTAATCCTACTTTGCCTACTTTAAGCTCTGAGTTTACAATTAATGTTCTTCGTGTTTGAGTGAAATTTGGTTGGATTATCTCAAAAAACACTTTCATTGTATGATTTTGAAACATTTTCTTATATGGGAGGTGCCACGCCCTCTTGTTGGAGTTTACCTAGATCTTGCGTATAGTATGCATTTATAGATCCGCGTGTTTGAGTGTAATTTGGTTGGGTTATCTCAAAAAACGTTTTCCGTATAACATTTTGAAACTTTTGTTTATATGGGAGGTGCCACGCCCTCTAGTCCGAAATCGCCTAGTTTTTGCTCAGAGCTTATATTTGCTTTCCCTAGTATTTATGTGTATTTTGCTTCTGTTATTGCGAATAATGCTGTTATTATTGCATTTTGAATATATTTTTTGTATGGGCGGTAGACGTGTCCGTTGACCGATTTCGCTCATTTTCAATCCCCCGAGCTATCTTTTACGACAGAGGCTGTGCACGAAATTTCATTGAATTATGTTGCTCAGTTTTCCCAAAAAATGTATTTCCACACACACCCAGCCAGCCAACCAGCCAGACAGACGGACGGACATGGCTATATCGACTCAAGAGGTGACGCTGATCAAGAATATATATACTTTTCTATGTCTGCCACGCCTCCTTCTCTGCGTTACAAATGGAAGGACAAAGTGAATATACCCTGGGTGTAGGGTATAATTAGATCACCTTTACATTCTTACATATTGTCAAATATGAAGTCAAATGTAAGAAAATCATTCCGCCTACACTACACTAAGAGAAACAAGAGATATAAATATCAAATCGTCTTAATTTGTGATATGTGATGAAGCATATAACACAATGTTATTGTTACTATTATTATTAGAGATGTTTCTCTGTTGTTTTTGTTGTTTACTCTAATTTAGTACCAATATCCAGCACACTAACTTTATAAATACATACATATGTTTGTGTACAAAATATCCTTGAAGACAATATGCATACATATACTTACATATAGATAAGCAAATGTAGCTGAACATTTATTGGCTCTATTTTGATATTTTCGTTAATTAAAATCAAAATTTGTTTAAATGGCCACAATATTAAATTTACTGCATGATTTTGGGCGAAAGGGCCTTGTTTTCTGTAGATTTCAATTTTAAGCATTTAATGCTAAGAGTTAAATTACTATGAAATGCTTTCAATTACTTGTGCTCGTATATGTGATTGAAATGGACAAGTTGGCATATAACTTTTCAAAACAATGATTTTAGGGATTGCAGCGTGGCAGAGTTTCATGTTATGTTCCAGAATGAGTTTAAGAACACAACAGCATAACAGTTTCATCGCTTTGAGCTTTTTGAAACACTTTAGTTTACTTCAAAGCAATTATATTATTAGAAATAATTAATTAATGAATTCGAGGACTTGCGCGTATATTTGGCATCATTATGGTTCGCAGCATTTAAGGGTATTCGAAGTTGTAAAAGTTTTGAATGATTTTAATTTTATAGACCTACATATGTGTAAGTACTAAGTCCTTTGAGTAGATATAACTCAAAGCAACTGCTTTGTGGATTTCTTTCATTTAATTATACAGGAACATACATGTAAAATTCGAAAAAAACTGAAATTATAAAAAACTGCCTACTTAATGTCGAGTGAAAATTTCAAAATAATCTCATTTCCATATCAATTACCAACGACGGGTGGTCATTTTGACTAAATAAACGTATATTTTATTGCGTGCCAGAAACTTTTTCAATGTACGTGACATCCAGTGTTGCCATGTTTTTTTTTTTTTTTTTGTTTCAAGTCATAAGCGTTCACTCGTGTATGTGTGTGTATTAAATAACGACCACAGTAAAGGTAAAAATAGCGCAGAAATATTCCAGTGATCCTTTTTTTTTGTTCTTATTTTATTTATATTTCGCGTTGTTTTCATAAATATTCACAATTGTACACACATACAATTGGTAGATATGTATAAAGGTATATTAAAAGCATTCAATTTTATTTAAGCAAAATGTCAAATGCATTGAAAGCGCCGGTACTCAGCTTCCGCAGAACGTGATGGAATTATGTGCAGAAGACTTTGATATAAATTGCATTTATCCTGTTGGCCGACGTTGTTTTTTGTCGTCACACTGGGGAGAAATAACCCAAGGTGACACTTTTGGACGCTGTTAATCAAAAAATATGAAAAAACCCAACAACTTTTGTGATAGTTGATGTTTATTTAAATTTTTCCCAAAATGTCACTGATATCTATTCAATAACTTTTGAAAACAAACTAAGCCTACAAATTAAGCCTTTTCCATGCCAAATTAACCTTTTCTTAGTTCAATTCAAACCTTTTCCAATATAAAATAAACTTTTTTCAAATCACAATAAACTTTTTCCAATTGAAAATAAACTTTTTCCAAATCAAAATAAATTTGTTCCAAATCAAAATACACTTTTTCCAAATCAAAATAAACTTTTTCAAACAAGATTAAACCTTTATCCAAACGATATTAAACTTTTTCCAAATGTAAATAAACTTTTTTCAAACAAAACTAAACATTTCCAAATCAAAATATACTTTTTGCAAATGAAAATAAACTTTTTCCAAATCAAATTAAACTTTGCAAAAAACACGCTTAAAATGATATATCTCTGCACTTACAGCAGCAATCGTTGTGAAACTTGGTACATACACCAATGGCTGATTCGAAGTGTTACCAATTCAAAAGACTATATTTTTAGTTTCCATGCACAAATTTTAATGATCGAACGCTATAATTGTTGGAAAATGTTCAAATTTTAAGAATCTACTTGAGTTTTTTGATTTGGCCACCTTTGGCCTTAACTATGGCCCGTAGACGGTCGAAGAACGAGTCGCATGCTGCACGAATTTGATTTTGTGGAAGTTTGCGCCATTCTCGTTGAAGGGCCACTTTTAGCGCATCAACGCTCTGGTATTTTTTAGTCAAGACCTTCTTGTCTAACATACCTCAGATTGGGAAATCTAGCGGATTCGCATCAGGCGAATTTGAGAGCCATTGTTGAGCAGAAATGAAGCTAGAAACGTTTTTTTTCTAACCATTCTTGATTCACACGAGCTTTGTGTGACGGTGCCGAGTCTTGTTGGAATGTCCATGGGTTGCGACCGAAATGTTTGCGTGCCCACGGTAGTAAAGCACCCTCCAACACTGATTCACAATACACCTGGGCGTTTACTTTGACGCTAGCGGCCAAAAAAACGAGTGGTGAGCGCCCATCAGCAATCACTGCAGCCCAAACCATCACATGCGGTGGTGCCTGCGTCCTGGTGGCCAAACGAACATTCAAATTTTCGTAGGACCTCTCTGTCAAGTAAACCCGATCATTTTGTTTGTTTACATATTGCTGGATACAGTAATTTTTCTCATCAGAGAAGACAATTTGTGGCAGATTTCCGGCGGCGTGCAAGCGCAACAACTCCTTGGCTCTATCGAGCTTAACTTTTTTTGAGCAGGAGTGAGATCATGCGCCTTTTGGAACTTGAGGGCCTTTAGTCCGAGCTTGTTTGACAATATGTGTTGCATTCGTTCACGCGATATTTTCAGCTCGGCAGCCATTTGTCTGCCACTGCGTCTCGGATTTCGCTCAATTTTGGCCTTCACCTTTCGAACCATTTCTGGTGATGTTGCAGTTATTTTCCGACCACCACCATGTCGTTTGGCAACGCTGCCGGTACCATTGTAATGTGTTATGGTCCGATACACAAACATTTTATTCACTTTTAAATGTTTCAGCTCACGAACAATTGCTGGTTGCGATTTTCCAGCCAAATAAAGAGCAATGACACTATTACGTTTGAATTCCATTTCGAAAATTTTTTATTTTCAATAAATTGACGCGCAAATGCTTTTGGTTACTTGTTGACAGTAGAATGAACTAACATCATGCCAATTTTTAGACAGCTGTCATGTTCCATCTATCAGATAAGTCTATCTGAAGTTGGTAACAGTTCGAATCAGCCACCCTGTGTATAGATTTATATTGTACCTACATGAAGGTGCAGAGATACATGTATCATGTTAAGCAAAGTTTTTTGCAAAGTTTAATTTTTGATTTGGAAAAAGTTAATTTTAATTGTGGAAAAGATCAATTTGGTTTGGAAAAAGTTAAACTTGAAGTGAAGTTCCGTAAATTAATGTCAATTTTTGTAATGGTCAGCCCCAGTGTGCGTGCAAACTTTAACAATTCGTGTGGATGGATGCCACAGAGGTGAGAGCGTCACATAAAGCTTCCAACAAATTCAAATTGAGTGGGGGGCAATGACCACGCTGGGTCTATGTGTGTTTCAATTGCGAATGTAAATATTTTTGACTAGTCCATGCATTTTATAAATGTCATAAAAATATTTCCATAAATATTTAGTTTTGGTTTTTTGTGTGTTACTTATTTAAGTCAAAAGAAATTCTATCGAAGAGATTTTACAATATGTCCATTGCAGTTATTTCAAATTAACATGATCACATTTGACTGACAAGTACAAGAAAATTTGAATATTTTCCTTAACGCTTAAAGGTGTCATTTGATATTTGCTGTTTAATGCTTTATGCAAAGGGTATAGCTTATTTGTGTGTATATATGTAAAGAAGCATATGTTTGTCTTAACTTGCCAAAGGGGAAAATATCAAGCACTTCTTGGGAAAGCACTTCGAAAGGGCTTGTTCTCATATAAATTTAGAAACACTTAAACAAAGATTTTTTAAATGGCTGCAGTAAGAATTAATATATCAAATCCCTGCTTGAAGATACATGTTTGTTTTGATATTTGAGAAGCATTTTTAAAAAAGAGGAAGAGAAGGAGAGCAAATATTAAAAAAACTACAAGAATTTGTTTACGTTACACAAGTTTGCCATAAACACGGATTTGATTTCCACCGCGGATTTTTCCTTGTTTCTTATTTTATTTTTTTATTTTCGTATTTTTATATATTTCTTTTTGTTTAATTGAATTTAAATTGAATGCAAAATGATTTTTTGTAAGGCTGCAGGAAGCACTCAAATTCTGTTTGAACATTGTTGTTAAAAAAATTTTGTTAATATTAAAATTTTATACCTCTTCATACTTCATACTATAGGGCAGTGGAGTAGAGGTCTAACAAATTTGTAACTGTAAGTAAAAATAATATGTTTCTATCTTTCAGACGGACATTCCCCTGTTCGAATCCTAGTGCAGTTAGTTTGTTTCTTTTTTTTTTTTTTAATTGAGAAAACGCTTATCGCCGCATTACAAATATGAGCTACAAAAGGCGTTTTACCGGAAGCTTGTGGTTCGCTTACGTTCTAGGACATGAAAAAGAAGCACTTCAGAAAGCATTTTACAGCGCTTCTTTTCCCCTAAGGTGTGGATGCTGCGCATTTATTTTGGAATTACTCAGAAATTTGCACATGGTTGCTCCACTAAAGATTGCCTTTACATACCATGCATTTACACTTCCCAAGTATGATATTTGTGTGGAAACTATAACTATTGGCTATCACTAATGGCACAAAAATTGCAAAAAGTAAACTTATATTTCAGATACACTATGTCAGTCATGTTTGTGACTATCATAAGCCTGACGATCTTTCTCTACGACTTAATCGATTTTTAGATTTTCTATTTCACCGACCTTTCCGAGATGACTCGAAAGTCTTAAGCTAACGTCTTTTGTTCCTACTGAGACTTGCAATTAATTATATTGCCACATATGCAAGATACTGTAACTACAATTGCAATGTTGGCTAAACCGTAATTACATATGCATATTCGTTAAGCGTTAATTGACGTTTAATGCTTTTGACAAGTTAATCCATTGCGTGTCACCAACGCACTATAGGTCAAAAGGCACACTTTTTTGGCCAAAATTCAATTTTTACAAGTATTGCTATAGAGTTTTTGTTGAAACAGTGTAACGGAGAATAGTTCAATACAAAAAAAAAAATCTTTTTTGTTGTGGGGTAAAATAATTTTCCGTTCCTCAGCGATGTGCCAAAGTTGATGCATTTGCATTTTACTGAGATAACTCAAAAAAGTCGTGATTTTAGCTCTTTTTTTCAATCAATAAAAAGAAATTAAAATAATTTGTTTTTTTCTAAGATAAAAACTTTTAAAATTGATGATGCTATTTATAATGCAATGTAGTTTAAAACATTGAAATATATTTTGGTTTTCTGTGGAAAAATTTAAAATTCAAAATAGATCCCTGACTTTTAGTATTTTTTTTAAATTTTGAACTTCGTGTAAGCTTTTAAAATTTTGTTGGAATTTGTTAGTCCTAAGAAACCTAAAACCTGTAAGACAGTTCTTTTCCTAATGTTATTTAGAAATATAGACGCCCGATTTTGCCCGTTTTTTTTAATGAATTTTTTTGTCAGGTAACTTTTTTCCGCAATTCCGATTTATTCGAAGTCTGGTTGCAAAAGACAGACAAAAAAGAAAAAGAAGGAGCTGAAGACACTACCTACTAGAACAAGTAACTTGGGTAAAAGTGCGCATAATTTTAGCATTAGGTTTTTTGAAAAATTGTGATATTTGAAAAATAAGTAGTTTTGTTACTTTTGAGGTTAGTTGTAGACCGCACAAAATTTTTTTTATTTTTTTTTTTTTTTTGCTTAATTCATTACTGAGTACCACTTTTTACCTTCAAAATGAGCTCTTAAAAAGTGCCAAACAATACTTTCTCCAAAAGTTATTGCAGATTTAAGATGATATCATGAAATTCAAAGTTGTGTCGTTTTACCCGTTTCATGGGGTTTCCAGATGTCATGACATGTCATCTTAAATCGGCCATAACTTTTAAAGGAAGTATTGTATGGCATTTTTTAAGAACTCATTTCGAAGAAACATTACAGAACTACGTGATACATTTGGTAAAAAAAATAATGAAAATTTTCTGCAGTTTGCATCGAACCTCAAAAATAGCCAGAATAGCCGTTTTTCATGAGTTTGACCTCAAATATCTCCAAATCCTGAAACGGTGGGTCGATTCTGACCTCGGATTCGGATTCTACGCATAAAGGTACTTCGGAAATGCTTAAAAACAAAACCTTGCTGGTATTTGTTGTTAATTTAGAGAATTTATTAAGTGCCATTTTTGACCCGGTAGTCCAAGGGTTAAGATTTTTTTCAGAATTGTTCCTTTAGTCTAGAGTCAACACAAGAATTACATTTGCAGTCGGTATCCATGATAATATTGACATTATGAATTTTGGCCAAAAAAGTGTGCCTTTTGACCTATAGTGCAACGCCAGAAACGTATGAAGGGTTAGTTGAATCTTGACTGCAAAGACATTATACTGCCTCCTCGCTCCATTCTACCCAACAGAATCATCACAAATATTATCGCCATTAAACTAACAATCAAATTCCTTGATTAATCCGTTGTTAAAATCAACACAATAGATGGTAATGTAGTTCAAATTTAAATTTTGTTGCAATAATTTAATTTAAAGTACATGTCCTTATTGAATTATAGACCGATATTTAATACATAGAACACTTAGATATATAAACCATGTCAAGTAATTAATTTATGCAGCTCAATATGAAATTGGAAAAGTTAAAGTTATGGTTTAAACTTTAAAGATGAAGATCAGGGCTATTCAATGCCACTGACAAAAAAAAACTACACTACTTTCTGGATGTACACCATACATATATCTGAAAATAGCGTTTTCTGCAGTTGAAATCAAGAATAACTCGGTTCTCAGAAAAAATAGGAAATGAAAGGGCAATATCCCCAAAACTACAGAGTTTACGGTGAAATAAATTGTCGATTCGAATACAACGCAATCCTACATATGACGCGGATGCACAAGCAAGCACAAATGCCACAAAACTAAACTTCATTGCACCCTGTAACAAAAAATCAGCGCCAACTAACGTAAAATCAATATTATAAGGTAGAAGAATAAGGAATACAGCAAACTTAACTACTGGAATCAGCAATAAAGTTTGTGTATAGCATAAAGTACATTCTATGCCTATTTCGGATCCTTAATTTGCGTCCATATCCTGTTGTTTTAGTATTAAATAAAGTATTAATAACATTAGAACATTATTTAAGAAAATTTAATATAAATTATTAGCTAAATAAGTCTAGAACTAATTTAAAATTAAGAATTTTTAGTAAGTAGATAGTTCTACGACAATCACATCCAACGCTTGACAGACAGTTGAAGAGGAGTTGCATGACTATTGCGTGCAGCAGTAACCCTGGTCCCGAAGCGGTGACTGCCAACTGTCAAATACTATCGATAAAAAGAAACAGCTGATCGTGGATAAAAATGGAATGGCGGAATGCAAGTTTCGGCGATGGTATTTTTCTCTAGTAAACCAACCGTCAACGTGGTAAGACGTATTCTGTGAATTTTTCAACCATCCTTGGAATCCTAGACCTTCAAGGTAAAACACTTATCAGTAGACACAGACTTGGACCGTAAGCTTTGTTTTCTCAAGAATTTCCTAACCTGACCCGAGAGTGTAGCGGCGGCGCGAGCTCTCGTAAACAAACAAGGACATGTTAGCAGAGGACAATGGGGTGGCGCAACTCTCTTGAATCCTGACATCTGGGCGGAGACACTGAACGTCGACGCGAACGCATCAAGTCTACGAGGAGGTAATAGTGGCACGACTCCTGGTTCGGTTGATTTTTATTACTCGTATCTTTTCATCATCCATAGCCCATTTGGCAGTCTTAATTTTGCCGTTATTTATAAGCTTATAGATTAAACTATTTTAAAAGCGCTTTCCAGGAGAATTAAAATCAGTGAAGTGAAAAGTGTTTCTTTCCTTGACAGAGAATAAAATTTGTATACAAACGGATCTTTTTCGAAATATTGGGAACAAACTTAAATAGTAAATAAAGAATACTCGACCTAAAAGCTAAAATCAACAATATTTTTTAATTAATTGTATACGAACCCTGGGCTCCGTCGACTACACCCCGGCATGCGGCAAAAAGGTTCGTTGCAGAGAGATTCAAAGGTCGAACTCTTAAAAAATGAAACTCATACTTTATAGATTAAATTTCGTGCAGTATGATACTTTTTTCAACAAAAAATAAAAAATCAAAATTCGTGCGAAACTCACTTTTTCAATTAGGTATAACAAATCATAAAAAATTGCAAATATTTACCAACATTTTACCGTCCTACTACATACATACGTACGTTCGTATTCCACATGAAAAAAACCACAAAATTGATAAAAATTTCCAAAAAGAGAAAATCATTTTGTTGAATTGCAATTTTATTGGTTACCCAAAATTAACTGGGTTATTTAAATGTGGTCTCTAATGAGATTAGCATTGTAGTTGTTTATATTGTTGATAGAAAAATTAAAAATTTATTGAAGCAAAAAATTACAAAATAAATAAATGCAAAATGCGAAATTTCTATATTGTGAATCTATAATCGTAGATAGAATTTTTTCATGCATTTTATGCATATTTGGCCAACTTAATATGAAAACAACGAAAAAAACAATAGACAAACAATTTAGAAATTTTACTGCCAGCAGCATTCGGTTCAATGGTTTATTGGTTCAATGAACAGCGAGAGCACACAATCTCGCTGACGTCATTTTATTCAACGAAATCCTGCCGAATCGCAGTGCACATACATATATGAAATAAAAGCAACAACACAGCAGCGGAAACAAACCAAATCTAACAATTTTTAAAATTTATTTATTTTTATATTTTCATCAACCACAAGCCACTAATGACGTCATTAAAAGGATATGCGGTTATAACAAATGTCAGCTGCAGTTCACATTTTTGTCGGTTGTTTGTGTCCCTTTTGATATTTTGGGGTCAACAGGCGGCGGACAATGTCAGTGTTGCTAGTGGTTGCTGTATTTAAATAACAATGCTGTGGCTAATAAAATTTTATAGGAATTTAATAAAAATTAAAAAATTAATACCTACTAAACACCAAAGATAAAGTTTAGATATTGTTAACATAAAAAGTGCGGACAATAATATGTTGCGAGTTTGCAAATGGGCAAAACCACAAATTGAAGTCGAGTGAGAGTTCTTGTAAACCAAGAAAATAGTAGAAGCCACTGGCAGAAAATTTCCAAAAATTTAAGTGCATCGAATTATATTCTAAAATAATATGTGGGTGATTCTCCGAAAATTGTACCATTCAAAGTCCCGGGGGTCAAAAACATGTTTAAATTTAAAATTTGATATTTTAATTATTTCCCAGTGTGCCAGACTGTTCATATCTCCTCTTTTTTATCCGTTACGGATCCGTTACTGATCCGTTTGCGGGAGAAATTCAAAAAAAAAAAAGATTCGCTTTTTTTTGGAATCGGAGATAAGAACTGTCTGGCACACTGGGTTAATACAGATACTTAACCAGAACTTAGGTTGGAAAAAAAATAATTTTTAATATTTTACTATGAAATTATAACATAAAGTGTTTAAAAGTCATTCTCCATCCTGTCCCTAGCTGCTTCTTAGTGCACTTGATTTGCCTGTTTCGCATATAACGTTATTTTCTTATACGCTATTGTTTGTATATGGGGCATTCCAGGGGATGAAATAAGAAAAAGTTATTACTGCAGAATTTTTTGTTTATTTAAGTGATTAATATTAAATATTAATATTAAATAACAGATATCATGGCAGCGCACAGTGGTCGGAAAATCGAAAAAGCTGGTCATAATTCTGAAAGTCGGTAATAAGGGGTTTTTGATGATGCTTATTACGAATCCGAAATCCATTTTTAAAAAAACACAATGGCGGATCCACAATGGTGCACAAATAATGCTTAACCAAATATATTCTCACGAAAGTCGGTAATTTTTTTAGGTTTGTGATGATGCTTATTACGAATCTGAAATCTATTTTCAAAAAATACAAAATAGCGGATCCACAATGACGAACCGTTTAGTGCAAAACTATATAAATCAATCAGAAGAGAGTTATTGGGGTTTTTGATGTCGCTGATTAGAAATATGAAATTAATTTTTGTAACACAAAATGGCACATCCAAAATTTCGGTCAAAATATGCTGAACAGCATCTTCATCTACGAAAGTTTTGTTTCTGGGATCAATTATTACTTTACAAAAGTCCTCATATCTTTTTCACGGGCACCTCGGGGCAGCTTATTTTTTTACAGGTTTGTAGAAAAATGTACCCTGAATAAGATGCATGTAGAAACTAGACGGATGGCCGTGGATGCTATAACATTTATCATATTGAAAACCACTTCAAAAATTTTTTTCTGTATATATTTTCACGAAACAGTTGCCTATTTATATAAATTGTGATCGAGATAAAACGTTTTGGATTTGAGAAACATATTAAATAAACCTTCACTGAGAGAGTCCATTTCGTTAATTGCAAAAAGATGAGCATTTTTTGAGATGAGTTATTTTTTCCACTTCTTTACTGAGACGCTTTATATTAAAAAAAATATAAAAATTCTTCGCAAACTCAAACGAGAAGAGTTTTTTAGGCACAGAGGGCTTTCTGACCACTGAAACGAGCAAAGTGGACAATATTCTACCATTACCAACAATTAAAAGTGCAAAAACAACAACTTTATTTTTCGAATTTTGACCAGCATTTTTGATTTTTCGACCAGTGTGCAACGGTTCAATTTAAAATTGAAAATTTATAGCAAAATTTCCTTCGAATGCATTTATAAAAATATGTTTAAAGTAGAGTTGCCGAGTACTTATTGTGGTTGCTACATTTTAGCCCAAGTTGGTGAGGTTAGACAACTAAAACAACGGTTATAAGCGAAATAAAATGAGTATTTAGTTTCAACGATTAACGCAAAACAAAGTAATATGAATTTGGGTGAAAATTATTATTACAATTTTTTACAATATTCTGAAGTTATTACTGCAAATTTGAAGTTATTACTGCAGAAATAGGGTATTACTACAGCTCATTTCAATGCCTGGGGCATTTCATTGTGACTCATTGGACATTTTGCTAAAGATTATGGCAAAACTTTGGTCATAACTAATACTATGCTTACACCAAAGATTTATGACGCGATTTACGGCTTTTTGAGATTTAGCTCTATATCTTGCCATATATCGCGTGATTTACCATACAAAAATATATATACTTCCAACGTGATTTAATTTATATCTTCTAATAAATCGGAGCAGGGCTACAGATTTTGGCTATTTTCAAACATGTGGCACCTCTAAACTTTGATAAATTGAAGTTTTGTTAACATTTATGTCATTTATTTGTTTACTTTCATCAGTAAAGCAAAGAAGCGTGCAAGTTTCTTATTCAATAATCAAATTGTTTTCTACTTCTAATATATACCGATGCGTTCAACTTCATGCTTTTAGTCTTGGATGCGTAGTCGAAATCTTCTAGATGTTCGGTAAAGTTCCATCGAATACCTCTTTTGACTTTATTAAGAACTTTATCTAGGATATCGTTAAGGACGATAAGGAAGAGAGAGGGTGATAGTTAACAGCCCCCGTTGTGTTACACACTGCATTTAAGCCTTCATACTGTGCACATACTAAATTTGTGGCTTTTGCGGCAATACCTCTTCGCTGCAGTGAAACCTAAATGTTTTCTCGGGAGTCACTGTCAGAGGCAGTGGTATAGTCTACGAAGACAAGTTTAAGCGCAGCAAGCCACTCGCATGATTGACCTACAATTACTCTGAGGGTGTTGATTTGATCCACGCATGATCTGTTTGGACGGAATCCTGCTTGTTGTTTTCGGATGGCCGAATCAAGTATTGCGCGCTTTTAGTAGCACTTTTGTCAGTACTTTGGATGGCATTGAGAACAAAGTAATTCCTGGCACAACTATTGGTGGTGTCTTCTTCAATTTTTTTTGATCTGAGATATGTATGCTGAGTATTGCTGTAGTAGTTGCTAAAATTCAAGAAAAATTCTTGGAACAATTTTTTCGTTTTTCTATATAAAATGTACTTATTAAGCAGTTTAGGTATAAGTGGCATATCAGATGAATGGAAATAAATTAGACTTTCTTGTCTTGTTACTAAAATTATGGGTAAAGGTGTATTTTTTGGAAAAAAAAAAACAGTTTTCTTGTAAATAATCGTTCTAATTTTTGAAAAATTACCACATTTCGAAGACTTACTTTTATTAAAATCTTTTAGACACAAATAAATGCTTTATAAAATTCCTGAATCCCAAAGATGCAGATTTATTCCATAAACCAAACAATGCGTAGTTTCTATCTGAAGAGCATCATCGCAGATGAAGAGGGAATGTCCATACACTCGTTTCTGTATTTTCATCGCGTTCCAAATTCCAACCAATGCTTTGCCACGAAATCTAACCATTCCAATACACCAAAATTCAAAGGAGTTGCTGATTTGGATGACTTTAAATTATTTTTTTTTTTATAAACAAAATATAAATAAAAACAAATGGCATCCGCCAATTGACGTTTAATGTCAAAAATAAATCTCTTTCGGCCGGTGTAAACGGGTAGGATTTAGCAAAGAGATTTATTTATATCTTCATAGCTAAATCTTTGGTGTAAACATAGTATAAGCTACTTTATTATATAAGCTTATTAAAAATCTTGCCAGCTGGTTATTTTCGAAAATCTTATTTAATTCTTGTGTTTTTTGACTAAATTGAAATTTTTGGTTTCAGAAACGCTCAGATTAACTTTTTTGAAATTTTGCGAAAATTTTCAGGGTTGCCACCCGGTTTTTTTATTAGTTTAGCTTAATCCAAATTTCGGTTCGATGAGTTTTTAAAGATTTAAGCGGCGATCAATTTTTAACGATTTAAACTATTATTTTTTAGTGTGTACAAGTGCTTATAAATTTCTATGGGGACAAGCGCTTTTGAAGTGCTTGGATCAGAAGCGCTAGAAATTTTTCCTCTTGGGTATGTTCTATCTAAATTCAACACGAAAACTACAAATGCATAACTTCAGCTAAAACGTGCCTTGTCAAGTTAACAATACAAGTACCTTCAATTCTTGAATAAACAAAAAAATGTATAATCCCTTAATATATTTGTTAATATGTATAGTGCATTGCAAAAATCAAACATACTTACATACATTTGTAAGCAAATTTCATTCTTTCGCATTTTGAAAATATTTGCATTCATATCATAATAATACAACAATTTTTGCTGGAAATATTTTGTTGACATTTGACCCTAAATTAAATTAGCCAATTATTAAAATTTTAAAACAATTACCCATTGCCTAAAGTTTTGTTGTAATACATAAGAACTACATATGTACAACACTCGCACTCTTCAAATGACAATTAAATTAATAATTTCCAAAATAAATACAAAAGTGGCAGCCTATAAACCTAAATAAACAAATACTGCGAATGCACGCACGTACATAAGTAAATATGTAAAATTAAATCCTGTGTAAAACCACAATTAGAAAATTTCATTTTGAACACAGACCCACATCAAAAATGACACGCAGCAGTATTAGGAGTTTTAAAATTTTACGCACTGGGAGAAACAAGTTTTGTAGGGGGTGGGGGTGTGCGCAAAAAAGTAACAGGTAAGTTTTAAGAGTTCATTAAAAAAAATACATGGGTTGTCTCAATACAGCCTTTTCATGGAATGGAATTAATTACTGCTTTTTTTTATTCATTGCCAGTTTATTTCAGTATTGTTGAACCAATACAATTAATTAATAACTAAGTACATATAAAACTTGAAAAAGTGAAACGTCCGACATGAAAGTATGGAACTGAGTGAGATGTTACAACCTGGTGCTTTGTTAAGCTTCATTTGATGGCCATCGTCAGTGTTATTCCTTCAAGTGACTGATCTAGGCTTGCAATAGGCGGACAACTTTTCCTGTTTTGCTTTCAAGGTTTCAAGAATCAATCACCAGTACTGTTTTTTTTTTAATCCATCAGGATAGATACAAAGTCGTCATCAGATGGGCGAAAATGTGGTATTCGATGATGAGGTTGACCACACTTGAGCTTCTTACATGAAATAAGCTTTAAGCGTGTTTTTAAGGTTTGATCAGTATGGTCTCTTTACCCCAGCATCTTAAAAAAATAAAGAAATGCAATATAAAATGCGAGGCCTTGACTTGGAATCTGGAAAAGTCGGCTAAAATCTTAAGCATATAAAACTAAAAGTTTGAAGCAAAACACATTTTTATGGAAATGATGACTTTGAAAATGCCGCCGGCTTAATTAAGGTATCAGGGAAGCATCCCTTCGCAGACAGTGAACAAAAGACAATATTATGTATCTTGAGAATCTTAAAAGTAAAAGGCGCATTTACTAAGCTGAACAAATTCTGGAGATAATCGATTTTTAGCACCAAAAGGATTGTTTTATTTCTATTAAATGTTAACAGCGTACTGCGGTCGGAAAATCGAAAAAGCTGCCTAAAATTCTGAAGTCGGTAATAAGAATTTTTTTGATGATGCTTATTACGAATCCGAAAAACCAAATGGCGAATCCACAATAGCGGACAAATAATACTAAATATAAGGACTGCGTCCGATAAATTTTATCTAATAACTTGTTTTCAAATTACTCAATTTAAATTTTTTTTTCGCAGTAGGCTTTGAATTGAATGTACCAAAACTATGGTTGTCAAATTTTGTCCCTATTCAGTCATATTTACTTAAAAATCGCAAACGAGCTATAAGTTCGAAAGTCTATAATAAAAATTTTTGAAGACCACCCGCGGTAGGCTACCAATAGAATTACTCGGAATAGGAAAGTTAATGTGAAATTGGTATCAAGAGTTCTGAAAAAATTTAAGAAAAACTTAGCTGTCTTTCGAAAGTCAGGTTCCGCAAAAAAAAGGGCTTCCGTGACCAAAACAAAAAGAAGAACTTCGTCACAATTTTAAAGAAGAACCCCAAGATTTCATGCAGAAAACTGGCACAGAGGGTAACGTGTTCCGAGATTTTTTTTCGCAAGGCCAAAAAAGGAGTTGGTTTGAAGACGTTTAAGGTACAAAAAGTTTCTGACAGTAATACTATGAAGAACACGAAAGCAAAACAGCACGCCATAAAATTAAAAATTATTTTTTTTCCAAATATTCGAATGTTGCATCATGGACGACGAAACGAATGTTTTAGCCGATTTTACGCAGCTTCCAGGCCAAAAATTTTACACTGTAGACTCGCGGGGTAATGTGGACGAAAAGCTGAAGTCAAAAAAGCAGTCAAAATTTCCTCGTAAGTTCTTGTTTGGCAAGGAAACTGCAGTTGTGGCAAAAGGAGCAATTCTTTTGTTACCACTGGAACAGTAAAGTCCGAATTCTATATTAAGGAATGCTTGGAAAAAAACTTAAGCCTTTCCTACGAAAGCATGAACTTTCCACTTTCTTTTGGCCAAACCTATCATCTTGTCATTATAGTAAAATGGCCTTGGAGGGGTACTCAAGAATAATGTGATTTTGGTGACTCGTGAAGCAAATCCTACAAGCTGTCCAGTACTCTGGCCAGTTGAAAGATACTGACTGGGCTTTGGTCAAAAAGGAGATAAAGGCAACAGAAAATGTTGCCAAGGATGCTAAAACTTTTCGACAAAAGTTGTGTTCAGCATCTAGAAAGTTATCAAATAATACCATCAAATCCTTAATAAGGAGTGCCATAAAAGTTACAAAAAAATTAAAAAAAAAAAATATGATTAAAATTCTAGATACGTTATAAAAATGGTAATAAAATGGTGGTTCAAGAATGATTCAAACTTTTAAAATCGGACTACTAGTTCCATAGAGTTTTTGAATTTTGTATCGGACAATTTTATCGATCGCAGTCCTTATTCTTACGAAAGTTGGTATTTTGAAGTTTGTGATGATGCTGATTACGAATCTGAAACTCATTATCAAAAAAACAAAATGGCGGTTCCAAAATGGTGAACCATATACTTCTAAACTGCATATATTACCACCAAAAACCGGTATATGTAAATTTCTAATGTTGGTTATAACGAACCTGAAATCCATTTTTCGAAATACAAAATGGTGGATTCATAATGACGAACCGCTTAGTGCAAAACTACATTAATCAACAAGATGTCAGTATATTGGAGTTTTGGAGGGCGCTTATTAAAAACATGAAATTAACTTTTGTAACACAAAATGGCGTATTCAGAATTAGAATTAGAACTTGAATTAGAAAAAAGTTGTGATCCAGTCGTCAAATATCGCCGCAGCCTATAAGGCCAATTTTGCTAGCCCCGATAAGAACTAAATAGAAGTTAGTCCATATGCTCATAGCATAATGAATGTCAGTATATCCCTCAGACGTAGAGGGTTACGCGATAGAAAAGTAGCCGAAGTCTGTGTCTTTCTAGGCTGTCAAAGCTGATTCCTCTTCTTCATAACAGAATCTACAGAATTCATCCTGGACAAAGCCCATGGGGGAGAGGTACTTCTTTGCTAGGCAATGTTCCGTGAGAAATATTGTAATAGTCCGGTCCGTATACCGCTCCTGTTCAGCAAAAGTAACTGTTTTGTTCTTTGTTTGGAATCTCTTGGCATGAATACTTTTGTCTGTGGCCTAGGGTGTTGTCCCAGAATTCTTGAACTTTTCTGTTTATTCAATTGCTTAGGTTTAATTTAATAAAACTCCAGGACCTACAAACTGTGTTGATAATCCATCCCGGTGACCCTTTGTACCATTGGTGGTAATCACCAACGAATTGAGGTCGTTCCATTTCCCTGACATTCCTGCTGGAGAATGTAACTTGAATGTTGTGCAGAAAGTTCTAATTGGGTATGCAGTAATCACTGATTGTGATGGTTAGGTTATTGTTAGTGTTCAACTCCTTTGCTAGGGCGGACTATTTGATAGTTCCAGCCCTGTCCAGTAACAAAAGTTTCGCTACAAGCCTCAGCGCTTCCTTTCTTATCTCCAGATGTATAGGTTAATTGCACGATTGCTAGTTTTAAAGAATTTTTCGTTTCGTTAGTGTAAAATTTTACCTGTTGGAATAGTGATTTTTTTTAAATACTTACGGCTGCTACGGTTGACATGCATCATGACGAAATTTGTAGCTATTGTGAATACATTTCTTCCTAGAACTAAACCTACAGAACGAATTTACCGGTTTTTTTTTTTTCTTTCTTAAAAAAAACTGGGAATTTATATTCACCACTACTAAAAAGTGAAGTGTCCCAATCCCGTATGTAGTAGGATATTATTTTATTTCCGCATTCTGTTTGTAGCAGTTTTATGTTATAAATCTGTACATACGTACTGGTGCAATAATCTGTAAAATAAACTTTATTTTTATTATAAATTAATAAAATTAGAAATCAGCAACAATCAAAGCAGCTCCAGAAAGCAATACAGTATTAGCTGTTTCCGATGTTGCAACATCCAAATGACAAATCAATCGTTCTCGTCCAACATTCGAATACAATGGCAAACTTAATGAACTTGTTCGATTTAAATTTCGGTTTTCACCGCTGTTACTCCTCTGCTGCTCAACAAATGTTATTTCGTACTCTGGTGATTTGTCTTCTTGACCACGACTATCCGTTGTGGTGGATATTGCTAATCTACCATGTACAAATACAGCGCCATCAACCTAAAATGTGAATGACAAATTTTTAATAAAGTGGTTTGTGTCTCGGTTTTAGAGGACTAATGTTGACTAATGCTGCCTATCGTAAATAAACGATACTTCTCAAGTAAAGCTATAATTACTTGATAAATGGAAAAAAATGATAATTGGTGCTCTCCCTGAATTAGGTACCAATTACCAATATTTCTAAAAACTTTCTCAATGTAGCAGTTAAATTGTATAATTTGTATAGATGAAAGGAGTGTTCGTAATTCAATAGCGCCCATTCTTACCCCCCGCACACTGCGTTGGCCCATGGACAAAAATCAAAATCTTTTGTGACTCGAAACCTAACAATATTGGTATCAATCGACAGGTAATTGTATCAATAAAATAAAACCAAAATATTTAGGAAAAAAACTTAGTTTGATATCATGCTACGAACCCAAGTCCTACGAATCCAAGTACTACGAATTCAAGTATATTATGAATAAGGCGGGTACACAGACCAAAAGGAAAAAGATTGAAACCAAAGTTTAGCAAAGCCTCTGTTAAGCACGGAGGATGGAGTTCAATGGTCTGTGGTTTTTTCTCTGGTCAAGGGAGTGAATTAATTCACTAGACTAAAGGAATTATGGATTGTTTTATGCACTTTGACATACCAAATGATGTGATGCTGCTTAATGCGGATCAAGAGATGCCACTTAAATGGAGGCTCCAACAGGACAACGATCCAAACACATACCGCTTAAGTTTGTAAAGCCTGGTTTCAGAGCAATGGGATGCAAGTCCTTGGTTGGCCAGGCCAGTCCCCAGATTTGAATCCCATTGAGAACCTCTGGAAGATCGTTAACACGTAAATCTACAAGGAAAATTGCAAAACCAAGAAAAATCTCTTTGAAGCTTTGAAAGCAGCCTTAGGAAGGGATATCGAAGGATATCATTAATAATATAATGTCCTCTATGCTTTAAAGATGTGCTAATGTTACCCGGTATAAAGGGTTTTCAACTAAATATTAATTTTAAAAGTTTTTATTAAATGTTAAGATGGGGGTGCTTTAGTTTTGTCCGATGAAGTTTCTAAATTTTAATGTTTATTAAATGTTAACTCTTAATTTATAAAACCCTGAATTTTTTAAGTCCTTGTTTGTCAATAATTAACGTATAAATAAATAAAATAAACACATAAACTAACTCAATAACGTGGTTTTGTCAAAAAAAAATTGATATAAGAAAATACTTCTTTAGGGGGTGCTTAGGTTTTGGCCGACACTGTATATTTCAAAAACGTATATGTTAAAAATAAATAAAAAAAATCGTTATATATGTGGCTTAAGAAAATCGTCCTTAATACCTGGTTTTTAGCAAAACTATAAAGTTTACAACTAATCTGAGACTATTTTTGAGCACACCGATCCCAAATTACTTAGAGTACCAAATTTCTTCGATATCCAGACGGATTCTTTTTATTCTGAATCTGAGGAGCTTTATGAAATTCATAATATGAATATCCAAAATATGTGGCAGCACTGAATAGAAAAGCTCTATTACAATTTAGTTTTATAAGTGGCATTCCGTAACATCTCCCCGATCAAGAAAAGTATATCCAAATGATATCAAGAGATACTTAAATTTAATAAAAACAATGATATCACAGTGATATACGGAATGTTACGCTTTGCGTATATCAATATGATATCGAAAAATAATATAAAAAAATTATGTCAAATTGATATCGAAATGATATCAAAAAAGTATATCAAAATGATATACAAAAATTGTATATCATTCTGATATCCATTTCTGTTACAAAATTGACATAACCAATTTTGAGTCTGATAGTGAAATTTTCCAATATTGTGGTTGATTGTCGGCAACAAGATTTTAGAAATCGCCCGCATGCAGCAAATGAATTTTAACACACGGACAGTGGGGAAGTGTCCCTCCGCTTGCCAAGACAATCGGTAAAATGTGGTGTCACAATGTTAAAATCCTATTAAACACAGCTAAAACACAGCTGATATTCAGTGTAGTATGGCAACAACAACAGTCTACTTTGTGCTTAATAATAAAACACGCAAATTTATATGTGTTAAATTAAGCACTATAGTTGTTGCTTTCCCATACGTTTCTAAGAAAAGGCTTGGTTAAACACTGAAAACTGTAGCCTAAAGCACAGATAATATGACTCCTAAAATATGAGATAGGTAAGCCTCCTTGAAATTCAATGTCTTGAGCCTATATATTTCTAGGCCAACATACGACGAATTCACGAAGCTTTTGAATCATGTGAAGCACTTGCTGCCTTGTAATCCGCATTCATTGTGCGGAAACAAAAAGCAGAATAAAGTTAAACAAAATAAGAAGCAGGAGATAGCACACAAACTCGTTTTAGAAGAACAGAGTTAACACGCTGCCGCACTATGGTTTTTTTTGGACTAAAAAGTGCCCACAAAAATAATTCACTACAAGGACCCTTTTTTTTTTAAAAAAATCAAATGCAGAATTAAAGGTTATACATTGAGCTATCTGAAAAGATGCCCGCTTTTTCTAGCATTTGATCCACAAATTAGGGGCAGAGGTCGAAATCTCATCAATTTTGAAAAAAACGGTTTTTCTGTTTAATAATGTTAGTCGCATTAAACGCAGGAGTGATATATGAATAAATTTATATGCATTCAATGAAATAAAGCAAGAAAAAATTAATTCATTATAAAAATGGGCGGTTCCACGCCCCAAAAACAAATTCCTGATATCTCCGAAACTATTAGACGCAGATAGATAAGACTCGGTATGTTTGTAATAGGCACAGAGAGAAATAATATATATTAGAAAAATGGGCGGTGCCACGCCCCAAAAATATAAAATACACCATATCTTCGAAACTATTTGACCCATGTGGATGAAATTCGGTTTATATACAAGAGTCATCAAGACAAATAATGTCTGCTGAAAAAATATGTGGAGCCACGCCCATAGGCAGAGCTACATGAATGAACTTGTTTCCTGTAGAACAGAGTGGCAATTAATAAGGATATGTTCATTGTTGGGTGTGGTAACGCCCTTTTTTTCAGCAAATATTATTTGACTTACTAACTTTTATATATATACCGAAATTCATTGCTGTAGCTCAGATAGTTTCGGAGATATGATAAATTTTATATTTGTAGGGCGTGGCACCGCCCACTTTTTTAGTGGATATTATTTTTCTCTGCGCTTGTTATAAATATACCGAATCTTATCTATCTGCGTCCAATAGTTTCAGAGATATGATGAATATTACGAATTTGCTTATGGGGCGTGGCACCGCCCATTTTCACTTTGAGTTGATTTCATCTTTATTGATTTGATTGAATGCATATAAATTTATTCATATATCACTCCTGCGTTTAATGCGACTAACATTTTTATACAGAAAAACCGTTTTTTTTCAAAATGTATGAGGTTTTGACCTCTGTCCCTAATTTGTGGATCAAATGCTAGAAAAAGCGGGCATCTTTTCAGATAGCTCAATGTATAACCATAAATTTTGCATTTGATTTTTTTTTAAAAAAAGGGTCCTTGTAGTGAATTATTTTTGTGGGCACTTTTTAGTCCAAAAAAAACCTTAGTGTGCCGTCTAAAATACAGCTATTGTTTAAAGAACAGCTATAGAGTTCAAAAAATCGTTTTCTTCTTTTCGGATAGCTGTGTTTGTTTTAAAAAAGTTCAAATAATCTGAAGATTCACTACTACAGCCTTGTTTGTTAATACAAATGTCAAAATATTTGTACCCGTCATCCGCCCTTGCAAAAACAAAATACTTACTCTGTTTTCGTGTTCCACTCAACAACAAAAATTTTTGATCTGAGTGTAAAATCTAGATTTCCCAATGGAAAACGACATAGCTAGAGCTGAAAGGCAGTCCGTTGTGCTGACGTACTTTTTTTGCACGAATGTACTAAAAAGTAAAATTGTACTGAAAAAATTGCATAAGTTAAGAATAGAAAGAATCCAAAAATCTTTCACTAGGTTTGCGCTAAAATTGCTAATCTTAGATGGAGAACTGCCTCCGTATAATTCCTCGTTGTTTATTGTTGGGTATGAAGACCTTGGAAGTTAGGAGAAATGTGTTTTCGTTTTTCTTTGCTTATGACATTATCTCGAGTGCTGTTGCTTGACCAGATTTGTTAGGTCTGATTAACTTTAATGTCCAGTTTAGATATCTGAGAAGTCCGATTCCTTTTTATTTGGATGTGATGTACACTTAATATGCCTCAAATGGTCTTATACCTAGACCTATTTCATCAGTGGTATTTGCTCTGATATCAATTTTAATATAGATTATATTTATTAGTAAAGATGCTTTAAAATATTTTTTTTTTTTTTTTTTTTTTGTGATGATTTTGTTGTAAAATTTTATTAACTTTGAAGAATTTTTAATTATTCAAAGACTGAAAAAAATAAAAATTCCAATACTTATCTAGATTGGCAAATGGAAAGAAAATGGGGTTGAAAAACTCAGTAGTCAACAAAAAGCAAAAAACAAAGCTTTACAGAAAATTATTCCTTGATATCAATTGTATTGTAGTTTTTTTGAAATAAAATGTTATATGTAATACGTTAAACAAAATTAAAACTCTAGTAGAAAATTTATGTCGTTTTCCATTGGGAAATCTAGGTTTTGCTCTCAGATCAAAATTTTTTCTTGCTGAATGGAACACAAAAATAGAGCAAGTGTTTTATTTTAGCAGAGGCGGATGACGGGAACTAATGATTTGACATTTGTAGTAACAATCAAGGTTGTGTTAGTGTATCTTCAAATTATTTGACATTTGTAATTTAAAAATAAACAAATAAATTGATTTGTTTGCACTAACTTGTATTTTAATTTTGTGGAGGAAAATGTAAAAGAAAGGCTTAAATTAATGAAGTCCTATGTTTTGTCTTAACATACATTATAATCTAATTCTACTCAATAGTTTGTCCTTCTCTGAAAGACAGCCATTTGAGCCAGATACGCTAACAGTAACAACTCAAAATAATTTTCATTTGATCGACTCTTCCAATTTTATTGCACATATAATTTTATTCAGAAAACAGTAAATGTCCATGGGAAAGCAAATCCAAGAGTCGGAAATACGAATACGCGTTTATTTAAATGCGCTGTTTCTATGGCCAATAGTCCAGCAGTCCAATAGGCGGAAAGCGTTTTACATTTTACTTCTTTAAATGAGAAATACAAATCCAATCAGAACACTGCATGTTCTCAAAGTTTTTCAGCAACGTAACGTTTTATATGGTTCCCAAAAAGTTAAAATTCTTAAAATATTTATTTTGTGTATTTTTCCAAATAAGTTTTGACAAATAATAAATATTTTTTTATTGTCAAATAATGCTGCCACTTTGACATTCACCCTATATGCTTGTAATAGTGTGAGTGCGAGCAAATTAAATCTGAAAAAAAATCTAGATTTGAAAAAATTGATCTGAGATCAAAAAATTTTGCTCTAGATTTCCCAATGGAACGCAAATTGTAATAGATTTTGATCTAGATCAAAAAAAGATTGCTCTTTTTTGCCCAATGGAAAACGACATTAATTTTGTTTTATCACAATGCTCAGCATGGATCAATAATAACTGTGTTTAAGACAACTGTTTTCAGTTCTTATATAAGCACTTTCTGAGAATCGTTTGCGAAAGCAAAAACAAAAGTGCGTAATTTAACACAGATAAATTTCCATGTTTAATTTTTAATCACGAAGTAGATCTATTAATGTTACCATTTTACACTGAATATTTATCGGATTTTAATATAGCAGCCGCACATTTTTATCAATTGCCGAAGTGATATTTGAAGTTTGTGGAAAAGCGGTGCGGAAATAAATGCAAAATAAAATAAGAAATTACACAAAGCCTTTTGTAAAACATGATATTGCTCACTAGTAACAGATTTTTGCAAACTTTTTCGCACATCACTAAGCTCAATCTTTTACCATACTCTGTACTCATACGCATCTCTAGTATGGCGCAATCTATTACAATAAGTGTCAAACTAGCAGCCGAAATGTCAATCAAAAACCAAAATTTTACGAGAAAAACACAGAATTTTAAGAAACTTAAGTAATTTTGCCAAATTCAGGATATAAAAATTGTAAAATATAATTGCATATCAAACTGGAGGGTCACTTTATGGCGAAAATGGGAAAGGTGAGCAAAAAAACAACGAAATAACTGAGTAAAAACAAAAGGCAACTGGAGACAAAATTTTCGCCCAGACAGATGAATATTTTTTTTTGTGTAAAGTGCTGAATATTTTCTTCCATAACAAAGTGAAAATTGTTTTTGTTCAAAACATAAACAAATGCAATGCATTCATAAAATTGAAATCGTACTCACTTTCAATGGCTGCAGTTTAACGCTTATTGGTGCAGTTGTTCCTGTGCTCGACGTGGTGGTTTGAGTGCTTATGGAGAGCAGCGTTAGGTTTTTTGTTGATTTATTTAGTTTTTTCGAATTGATCAATTTTAACGCAGCGATAAAGGTTTCACAATTAAAAACGCTGACCAAATCAATTACGTCAGTGAATTCCAAATGCAATTGTTGTCGATAGCGCTTTTCTGCTGCATTCGAACGCAGCACCAAACCCTTCATGTAGTCCACAGCTGTTTGTGGTCCCGGCCAGAGCTTGCGCCAGCTAGTGGGAACCTATAGAAATATATAAATGTGTTTTATAATCTAAAAATTTTGAGCTTAAAGCTCAGTATGCACCTGATTATCAGCCAATTTCTGCAGCAGATCTTGGTCCATTGCTGCCATATTGCTAGCTTGTGTTTCTTTCAACCAATTGTGCACTTGCGATAGTGTGGCGTGCACCTCTTGATGGCAACTGCTAGCAATTTTTAATTCAGAAACAACAAAAACCTTCCAGGGATTTGTTTCCTCTACAGATTCGCTTACATCTTTTGCAGTTTGTTGCAATGTTGACTTCTAAGTATTGAAAATCAATAGTTAATTACTATAAAATGAAAAATTAATTTATGTGAATACCCCTGCTAGTTTGCGCCAAAGTGACAATAGTGGTTTTATTTGTTTTTCCAATTTGTTGTCTATTGGCGTCTGGCGTTGTTGACCTGGTGACTCATTTTCATTGTCGCTTTTATAATAAGCGTTACGCAATTCCTTTATTACTGTCTTTATGAATTCAATTTCTCTATTTATATTTGAATGTTTGGATAACTTGAAAGTTTCGGGTTCATCAACATCTGGAAATTTCGCTAAGGCAGCAAAATAATCCTGCATTCCCGTTGTCGTTGGTATCATCACTTTAAAATTTAATGGTGTCCAACGATTGCTCATTGCATCGGTGCTGAAAAAATCCTCTAGATAACGTTGTAGCACATGCAAATCTTTTGTATTATTAATGCGTCCACCGAAAGCAAATGATTCACATAACCGTTGCATAATTTTCCAATCGCATTTACCACTTGTCGTCATGGCATCCAACCAATGTAGCACTTCTAATGCGGCTTTTAAGTCGGCATCACCAAATTCATAGTATTGGGACCAACCTTTTGGTATGAAACGACGTCGCTCTTGCAATACTGCATTTAGAATAAATAGCACTACACGTATTTTCAATAACTTGGCATCTTTATGTTGTACTTTTGCATCAGCTGTCGCAAAATTTTGCAACATTCTGCGTACTTTATTTTTAATGCCAGCTGGAAACTCATATAGAACTTTAATGAATTTATAGATTACAGCCTCATTGAAACCTTGCGTAGATTCACACACTAACCATAATCTAAAGCCTTCAGCTCTCTTCATTGCACCCAATTCACGATCCAATTCAATTAACCATGTTGGTACTAAGTGCACATTTTTAATGCAAATCCATTTGCCCACTTCTGCAGCGTTCTTAATGGCGTCCATGGCTTTGCGTTCCATACCCTTACCAATTGATAGTTCGTTATAGTGTTCCAAGCCAACTTTCTTTAGTGCAACGGTCTTGATCTCAGTTGCAGGATCATTTTCTGTATGTGTTATTACCAAAATTGGTTTATCGCTTGTGCTTTCATCTGCTAGTTGTTCTACGGTTGGTTGTACCATAGAATCTGGTGATATGCCTAGTATTTCAGTTGAGGTTAGACGCAACTGTGTAGCGATTAAGTCAGGACGAAATATTTGCGCTATGAGCACACGATGAAAAGAAAATCTTATATCACCTGTTCAAAAATAAATGTTGAGAACAATGTTTCGTCGCTCACTTGTACAACGGCCCTAATTGACATTTTTTTTTAACATCCAGTTTATTACATATTCCTGAAGACCAACCTTAATACACCTCAAATATGTAATAAACTGGATTTAAAAAAAATGTCAATTAGGGCCGCTGTACAAGTAAGCGACGATTTAATTAATATTTCTTCCTAAATATGGTAAATTTCCTTAACAGTGCATTTGTTTGGTTCAGACAACAATATGAATATTTTCTTTAAAACTCTTCAATTATAACATACCTATAGGGGTGAACCTTGAAATAAACTTTTAAAAGTTTTTATTTTAAGTTATGTCAGTATTAGCAAAGAAATTTAATCTTGATGAAATAAAACAGTGTCACGCCTACTATCAGTTTATCTGGCAGCTTAACACAGTGTTCTTAAAAGACAGGATTATTACAAAAGAATCCCTTCAAAAATTGAAAATAGGAGGTGATTCTAGAGGCTCTTGTGATATTTTTCCCATTGACCAAAAAATTCGATCTGTTCCCTCCTACAAGAGAACCCCTTTAGTAGTTGCGAAATTTCTCTACATAAAAACAAAATTTTTGAAAAAATTCAATAAACAAAATTCAAAATAGACATTTTCAATATGCTTTGTAATGATCAATTCGAATCCGGCCTCTGAATTGCTTTATCGCTTATAGTTTTTGAGATAACCTAACCTAAAAAGCAGAAAAGTTTAAAAAACTTTCCTAAAAACATTTTTTCAGATTAAAGTTTTTATCGAAAAACCGCCCAAATTATTTTCATACAAATTTGGGCGATAATCACTTTGGAAATGACACCCAAAATTTTGGCTTTTTTTGGGCGTTATTTCAGTTAAAAAAAAAAAGAAATAAAAATATAAATTTAAGCGGTAATCATTTTGAAAATAACGCCCAAAAATTTGGGCTTTATTTTGTTTTTTGGACGTTATTTGGTTTTTTTTTAACGAAATAACGCCCAAAAACGAAATGACGCCCAAATTATTTTCATATAAATAAGTTATCCATATTACGTTGTTACGTTATTTTACTTTTTGGGCGTTATTTCGTTTTTGTGGGCATTATTTCGTTTTTTTTTTTAAACGTTGTTTCCTCTCTTGCGACTGTGATCAATCTCTTATATTTATCTACCTTTATTCAACATAATATTTTCACTTACCAGGCCATTCAGCTGTTCCTTGATCAACCATAAAGTTCTTCCATTTGAAATCTTTTTGCAGCTGCAATTGCTCTTCCAATTCTGGCGCATGAGCAAAAAGTGCATACAATTTTGCTGCAGCTTCTTTATTTACCCATTCCGGGAAATTCGATTGACCGCTGCTATTAGCCGTACTTGGTGTGCCCGGCTCAACGCTTGACATAAAATTAGTAACAAAGAGTTCCCATTCACCCAATTTAATACGCTCTGGATACGCATTTTTACTAACAAACATTGCCAAAGTCAAGTAACTGCTCCGCGGTGTTGAACGTGATAAATATTGAAAAGTGCTGCGTACCAGCTCCATATAAACCTTTTGTTCACTAGTCGAATTTCTTACCTCGAAATTGTCCAAAGCACGCAAGCAAAGATTGATAAATATTAAAGCTGAGATATCATAAGTGCGGCTAAGTTCCATATAAAATTGTGATGCTTTAAAACAAAGTTCCCTCAATTGTGTATAATCCGCCAGCAAGGTTTCTTTAACCAAAGCACTCTCCTTTAAAGATTTGTCAATGAAACTACTGCTCTCTTTGACTTCGTTCAGCGTTTGTAAAAGTTTTTCATTCTTAAGTATATCACCCTGTGCAGTGGACAATTCTTCAAGCAGTTTATCTTCCAATTCAATGCGTTGCTTAAGCAGTACACCTTCATTTTTCAACAAATCAATACGTTTTTGTTCCAATGCTGGATTTTTTAAAACAATAACCTTTGACATCAATTGATCAGTCAGTCCGACGGCGGTAATTGTAAATGGTATGCAAGTTAAATGCGTACGAGTTTCCGTTTCAATAGTTAGTTTATTGGTTTTTGTAAACAGCACAAGTTGAAAGTGTTCATGCAAATCCACCAGCTTACTACCAACTTCTATTTGCTTTTTGTTAAATCGTACAAATATTCTGCTTGCGGCCAATTGCATTATTGGTGGACGCAAATCCTGACAGTCATTTACTAGTAAAATTTTACCAAAACGCACTGCTAATTCAAGTGAATATGCCAAACGTTCATGATTTTGTGAAATGATTTCGGAAGCTCTGCCTTTGCTGCGTAAATACTCTTCTAGCCAATTTAGTGCAGTTTGTGTTGGATCTAAAATGAGTGGAATTGGATGTGTACCAAAGGGTAAATTGAGAATTTGTCTTATTATTGCGGCATTTTCAATAATTTGTGCATCGCGTGCCAAACCCATGCTTTCCCATATAATTTGCTCCTGTTCGGTTAGTAGGCTTCTGCGTAAGTCAAATGAAATTGTAAGTTCAAGTTCCGTAATGATGCGGTTCAAGTGTAAACTGAAAAAAAGAATTAAAAAAACAATTATAAGTAAAAGCAGTGTAAGTGAACATGAGTCAACCTACATTCTGCTCTCTAGCGACAAATGTGAAAAATAATTTATAGCCAGCGATATAATTAAAGATTTAATATCTAAAGTTTTGTGAGTTTGCTTATATTCATCCAATTGCATGCTCCATGTTTGAAATTCTGAACTTAGTTTCTCCACCAGTACTTCAGCTGAACTTAGCGTATTTCTAGCTTCTTCCAATTTTAATTCCAAAACAGCTGCTTCTTGTGTATATGCATTCAATTTTGCTGAAAGCTGCTTAACGCGATTATCAACATCATCAAGACCAGTCATCAGCGATTGCATTTCGCCTTCAGCTACATCCAAATTACGTTGTAACTCATTTTGTTCACGCTCCAATGGTTTAATACTTTGTATCACTTTCGAATAACGTACACTTGCCTTTACCCATGTGGCCAAAGGCGCCGCTGCTGCCGAGGCACGTTTTGCATTTTTCAATTCAAAAGAATCTGCTTTCGCTACAAGTAATTTCTCAACACCTTCACAATTCTCTGGACTAATACGTGCAGGATCTAAAGAACGTATATCCTCTTTGACGCCACGTTTAGCCAAAAATGTTTTCATGCTATTCCATGATGTATCTCGTATGCCCATAAGACGTAATACACCCTCTAAGATATCGCGTATTGCTTCAGGTGGTGCGCGCAACGAACGTATTTCACTTAAAGCTTCTGATTTTATTTGACCAACTGCTGCGCTGGCCTCCTCCAAGATGGGTGCCACTTCACTTAACTCGAGTTGAATTTCCTTTTGACGTTCTTTAAGTTTTTCACTGCTTATTTGTGCCTTTTTCTTCAACTCCAACATATTTGATTTTTGTTCGTTCGCATTGCGCATGGTGGATGAGATCATTTCGAGTGCATCATTTGCCAATTTGCGTTTATCGGCTAATGCATCTTCCTGTTTTACAGCGCTAGATTTGAGTGAGTCAACGACAGCATGTGCAGCGGCTAACTTGTCAACACCGAGCTAAAGAAAAAAATAAATGATTTTTGTTAAATTTGACGCCCACCCCTGCATTTACTTACATGTAATTTTTCCAAACGCTTTTCTAAATCTCTTGAAAAGTTTGTGTATATAAAATAATACGATTTAATAAATTGTGCATAACGTTTTGGCGCTTGACGTGGCATAATTTCTTCCAAAGCATCGGTCATATAAGATGAAACTGGTACACGACTTTTTACATTGCTGCTAATATCATCACTGAGCATTTCTATTAGTTTTTTGGGCAGCATAGTGTATGTTTCTCTAGACATAGGACGCGCATAAATGAAATCCATATTACGATGGAGCGCAGGATATGTGCTAAAATATTCATTCACACGTTTGCTAGTTGAATCGAAAACAATAATGAGATGCAGATTTTGTTTGGTCCCTAAAAAATATTTAAAATTTTGCATATTTATTGGTACAATATTCTTATGTCAAACAAAATAGTCAAAAATCTTTGTATTCTGCATAGTTATTGTTTAGTTTACCAAGACTTACTTTTAAGAAAGTAACTGCCAATTGATTCTTGATAACCCTCTAATTGTGCATCATGTTTTAAAGAGCTGGCAATTGACTCTAAATCATCACCAAATAAATCCAATATTTCACTACCCTCCAGTATCGCCTCTATTGGTTTCATAATGTCTGGCAAGAAACTTATCCAATTTTGATCTATTAAGAGACAAGTGCATTGATTTTCCAAAGCAGCTGTTTGCATGGCCTGTAATAAATTTGAAAAAATTAAAATTGAAGAAAACATTGTGTCTTGTGTATTCTTTTTTACTCACTGATTTCAAATCGTTGTAGAAATCCGATAAATTATAGTTTTTGCCACCTTGTAAAGTAAAGATTTTCGCTTGTTGCAAAGTAATTGCAACATAGAGTGCATCTAAATGTCTGCTGCCAGGTTGTCCCAAAAGTATTAAATTACTTTCACTACGTGTTAGTAGACGCGTTATTTTTGCTGTATAATCCAACAATTCTTTGGTGACCGGCTCATCAATTATAAATATTTCGGTATCTTGAGTAATGAATTTCAATGTTTCAGTTAAAGCATTTGAACTAAGTATTTATTAAACAACAAGTACATTTAAATTCACTAACATTCACCCTTATCATCTAATTCGATTTCGAATGGAACTAAATTGAGACTTTTGCTACCATACATTTTGAATTCCAGAATCAAAATCGAAATTTTTTCAATTAAAATCGAATTAGACGATAAGGCTGAATTAGATGATAAGGGTCAATATAAAGTTTATTATATTTGGTTTATAAAATTTTTTTAACCCCCTCCAATGTAAACATATAAATAACATCGTCCTAGAACAAATTTCCATTCCAATATGCTATAGCTGATTATGAAGGCGTATGACCTCCTATTTATGAATTAGTTTTTTTTTTTGTATCACGTCAGGATTCTAAGATTTCCTGCTTCAATGCATCGGATAGTCATAATCTTACTCATTAATTTTAATCTTTTGACTTTTACATTTTCAACTCCATACAAATGACTCAATTATATTTGCAAGAAATTGAGATCCCTGTACTTCAATGGATGATAACTCGTAAAGTAATGATCCAAATGAAAAAGTAAAAATGTAAAGTTTTATGAAAAAGTTCATGGCTATCCGATATATGTGGCTTAAATCAATTACAATTTATCCAGGACGTACGTCATATAATTGAACACAGCGCTTTTCGCAGTTTGAAGCAAGGATAGCTCAAAATCCTGACATGATAAAAAACACCAAATTCAGATTCGTAAATAAGATCTCCAAATCACCCTAATTGGCTATAAAATTCGAGAATAAAAAAAGTAAATTTGGAAGGAATGAAATCGATTTTTCGATAAATGATTTATGAATTTCTTGATTTTCTGCTAAAAATTGACGTTACTTTTGTAATTTTTTTTTTTTTCAAATTGATGAAACTACTCATTTCAGTCTGATTCTCTGTTAGATTTAAGCCCTTAGCTGTCATTTAATTATATTTATACTGGTATATGGCATATTCAGTGAATAAGATGTAATGTGCATGATGGACTTAAATTACAAGTCTTCGTGGTTGTTTTTACTGAATCCGTCATTCCCCTGTCTCACTAAATATTAGATACTTTATACAGTTCTGTGGTTCTAAAGATTGCATTTTCTAAGATATTTGTGACAAACAAGTCTTCGTGTTTGTTTTTACTAAATTCGTCATTCCCCTGTCTCACTAAATATGGCACGTATAATAGGAACTGGTAAAATATTAGATACTTTATACAGTTCTGTTGTTCCAAAGATTACATTTCCTAAAATATATGTGAAAAACAAGTCTTCGTGATTGTTTTTGCTGAATCCGTCATCCCCCTGTCTCCCTCAATATAGCACGTATAATAGGAAATTACAAAATATTAGATATTTGATACATTTCTGGGCTTCCAAAGATTGCGTTTCCTAAAATATTTGTGATAAACAAGTCTTTATGTTTGTTTTTACTGAATCCGTCATTCCCCTGTCTCACTAAATATGGCACGTATAATAGGAACTGGTAAAATATAAGATACTTTATACAGTTCTGTGGTTCCAAAGATTGCATTTCCTAAGATATTTGTGACAAACAAGTCTTCGTGTTTGTTTTTACTAAATTCGTCATTGCCCTGTCTCCCTAAATATAGCACGTATAATAGGAAATTGCAAAATATTAGATATTTGACACATTTCTGGGCTTCCAAAGATTGCGTTTCCTAAAATATTTGTGATAAACAAGTCTTTATGTTTGTTTTTACTGAATCCGTCATTCCCCTGTCTCACTACATATAGTTCGTATGTGATTTTATACAAAGATAACAATTTAGATAGAAATTCCATGCTGTTTGTCAAAGTTTCCAGCAGTTTTTTGCTGAACTTTTCTACATTTCGACTAAATATTGTGCTTTGGTAGATCCTGGATCAAATGAGCATTACGTCAGCCTTAGATAAAACTGACTACTACGGACTGAGCAACTTAATAACGAATTCTTAAAATACTGACGTATACAATAAAGTGGAGTGGCCACCTTTTTGCACCCATGTCTAAAATTTGTCCCAAAAATCATTAGCTTTCAATAACAAACAACTTACTGCAAATCGTAATGTGCTTTTGAACTTCTTCCATCCAATCGTCGTGTGAAAATGCCTGTAAAACTGAATTATGTTTCGCCGTTTTTGGTATAAAAAATATTTTCTAAATTAAAAGAGTAATCATCAAATCCATAAAAACAACTATTTAAAAAAAAATACAACCTCTTTGCCATAAAATTTACGCATTGTTTGTTTAAAAATATTTTCAAACATTTCAACATCTTCCGCAGTTGCAAGGCGATCTTTGAAAATTGAATTTATCTCACATGTAAATGCTTCATTGAAAGCATTATCTGAATAGTACTGCAATCCATTCAATAACTTCATTAAAATCTTCGGACTAAACTGATAATGCATACAACCTTGCGTTGCTGGAGTAAAGGTCTCTTGCAGCTGTAAACATTGTATAGAAAAATGTAATTTAACGACTTCCATTGATATATTGCCTTACCTTCCGAAAGAAATCCATTAATGCCTCTGCGACATATTGTACATTTGGTGGACTCTTAAATTTCGCCACCAAAGGCTCCATACGACTTTGAACTATATTTTGCATTTCCACATCTGTTGGATAACTAACATGCAGAAATTGATTTATTGCTAGAAAACGTGGTGCAATTTTATGCCAACTTGCATTAGTTGATGCTGAAGCTGCTGTCGCAGTTGTTGTTGTTGAAATAGAACCACATATTTGTAAACCGCTAACATTAATCCATTCCAAATTGTCGGCATAAAAGCCACAACGTTGCACAAGTTGCAATAAAAACTCAACAATTTCACTTGCTCCCCATGCATCCAAATAGCATAAATCTAAATTTTTAAGATACAATATGACGCGTACTTGTTTCGGTTTATACTCTCGGCCACGCAGACTAGAGACAGTCAAACAATTCTATGCAATGGAACAAAAAAAATGTGAAGGATTAAAAGTGTACATAACGCCCTATGCAATATACTCACTTGCTTTAAGCAATGCACAATGTATGCTGGCGTCAATTGTGTGGAACAATTAATGGTTACCAGTTCATATCCGGTGTGTTCGGAAACAGCTTGTTGTATTATCAGTGTCTTTGCTGAACCAGATGGACCCACGATGAGAAATGGCATATTGACGGCAGCTTCCAAAAATGTATGTAATATTGCCAAATATGATTTAATTTGTGCGGTCTGCACCAATTGCTCCATGTTGTTGTCATCAGTTGAAGTACTATAATAACTGTTATCGGTTTCGAAATATTCAATGGCACTACGTTCGTTATTGAAATATGTCAATTCAGCACGATTCGGATTGGCAATGTAAATGTTGGCGCGTTCGAAAATAATATTAGCCAATTCATTGTGTCGTTCGTTTGGCACAAAACCAAAGAGCGCCTTACAAAGTGCCATACAAAAATGATCCTTTGATTGTATGTTGTTCATGTGTAGAAAAAGTGCACGCTGCATAGCAGTTTTACTGAATATGGGGGCGCTATAAAAGAAAAAGTTGGAAAAAGTTAAATTTTGTCCAGGAAGATGAGTTTTCAATCCACTCCCCCTGTATATTAATTTATTTCTGGAAAATTTTGTAAAATTTTACTCAAGCCTTAATATTACGCATATATAGCTATTTCATAGTTTTGAAATCTGTGCCGAATGAAACCCTAGCTGAGCTTTTCTTAAAATAAGGTCGAAAAACGGTATATTTGGAAGGAAAAAAAAAAAAAAAAAAAAACAACAAACCAGAACCAAAAAGTTTCGATGTGTTTGTCGGTGCTGAATCCGAATTCAGTCTCGGAATTGCTCCATCATTATGGTTTTTAAGATATTCTGACCTAAAAGTTCAAAAAAACGATTTTAGAGGTTATATGGAGGACGCACGAAATTGTTTTGCTCTTTTCTTTTAAATAAGCTATGTGGGCTCGAATTCAGCATCGAAAAATACATCAAAATTACAGTTTTGATTTTGGTTTGTTGTATTTTTTTCAAATGTAACGTTTTTCGACCTCATTTTAAAAAATTATCAGCTGGGGATTTCTTTCGGAACAGAGTTCAAAACCATGAAATAGTTGGAATAAGATAAAGCTAATTTGTAAAACAAAAACAATAAAAAAATTAGTAAAAAACATAATAAAATTTACACTTAAAAGTATTTTAAAAATACACTTAAACAAAATGGTGCCTTAAAAAACACTAAAAAATGATATGCACCTATACAAGAACATAAATCAAAAAATGCACAAAAGCTAAATAGTAAACAAATACACTAAGCTCATGTGCTGTAAAAAATACACTCAAACGAAACAGTGAAAAAATACACTCAATCAAAGAACTGTAAAGATTCACTTTATTAACGTAGTTTAAAAAAAACACAGTTAAAAAAAAAGGATTTAAACACTTACAATTGTTTTAAAAATATACTTTAACAAAATATAGAAAAAATCACTAAAACTATATGTAAAAGCAATACGGTAAAATGAGTTAAAAATTCCCTCAGTCAGAAAACGTTTTTAAAAATATACAAAAGCTAAACAAATTGGTGCGAAGAATACACTGATATGAAACAGTGTAAAAAATACAACAAAACAAAGAAGTATTACAGATTCACTAAAACAAAGAAATTACACATTAAAAAAGGATTATTATTTTAAAAATACACTTAAAGAAAATATACCATAAATAGTGTTAAAAATTCCCTCCAACCAAACGTTCTTAAAAATACACAAAAGCTTAATAGTAATACAAAACACCAAAACAAATTGATGTAAAGTATACACTAATAAGAAATATTGTAAAAATACAATGAAACAAAGATTTGTTAAATATTCATTAAAACAAAGAAATGCTTTAAATTCAATTAAACACAAAGGATGAAAATACATTAAAATTAAATTGTGTAAAAATACACTTACAAAAAAAGTATAAAAATACACTGAAATGAAATAATGCAAAAATTGCATTTAAGTCCATTTTCAACCGTGCGTGTCCTCCAATTTATGTATTTTATTTTTATTAAGGCACAACGAATCAATAACTGTTATAACAATAAAATTATTTACACTACTCACCTTATACCTTCTTTTTGAATCCAATTTATGGTTGGTAAAAAATAATCATTTATATATGAACTTAATAAATCGCCAAATTCCTCTTTTTCCAACAAAGCATGAGTGATTTCAGCGTGCGGAAAGTCTTCATTACTAGAGACAACATATTTAGGATTATAGATTACAAATAAAAAAATTTGACTTACCTCATGTTAACGATACCCATACGAGAAATTGTTGCAGGCGATGCGTGTCTTACATCGTCCGTTTCAAAAATAAAATTAACATTGTTGCCAAATTGTATGCGCCAACCCGAAGGAAGCGTTAGTAGCCTAATTAAATGGAAAAGCATTATACATTTTTGAATTTAAATTAAATTTCTTTCATTCAAATATCATTTTTTTCCTTTACTTCCAGTTAACACCCGAAGAAGAAACGCGTAACAAAATGTTAATGCGCGAACGTGATCGTGACCGGAAACGTTTGAAACGCATGAATCCTGAATATCGCAAATTAGAACAAGAACGTGATCGTGATCGTAAAAAAGCTCGACGCTCAAATGAAGCCTTCAGGCAGCTAGAGAAATTACGTGATAAATTGCGTAAGGAGCGTAAAAAAGGAATAATCGTTAATAATTCGTTGCCTGCTGAATTTGTAACAATGCCATCAGTTTCTGTAAAACCAGAAGAATACAATACAGAAAACCAGTCTGAAACAACTTCGCAAGGTGGCGGCGGCCCTGGTAATAATAATGGCAATGTACAACACAACGCTTCAAATAACAGCTCAAACAATACGAATAACAATAATAATAGTACCACTATAGCTACTGTCACCTCAACAAATACAAGTGGCTCAACTACTTCCACACATGTTCCACCACAAATCAATAAAGGACTGCTTTACCCACCACATAATTTCCCACATCATCCATTGCCACTTGCGGGTGTTACACTAATGCCACAATTATGCCATCCTATATTACATCAAAATCTAAGCGCATCTTTATATCCAGCTAATGGTATTAAGCAGGAATTTAATAATACAGAAGCAAATCAAACATCATCATCAGCAAATTCTGCTGGCGGTGGTCAGATGTCTGGCAATAATAACAACAACAATGCAGCTGGTGAAGAACAAGAAGTGACAGCATTAATTGAACCTGAAATAATTTTGCAAACTTCAACCGATATTATTTCGGCACCACATCATTTTCACAATCATGCTGCACATACGCATCATTTACATCAACAGCAGTGCAGCATGTTCCAGCATATGTCGCCGCAAGCACATATGTCACATATGCGAGTATCGCATGCACTTGCGCAGCCACTACCGCCTCCGCCACACTCACAGGCAAATGCGTTACAACAGCAGTTGCAACAACATTATGCGTCCAATAAAGGTTCTTAATGTACTGCAGCTAAGCTGGGCAGCAATGGCAATTCTCGCCAAGAGTATACCGCATGATCGGTCGGCGGTCGTCGCTCATCGTTTGAGATGTAGATTTTCAAAATGCAATTTTTATTATTTTATACATATTTACATATAAGTAGCAAACAATTTGCTCTAGTTTTAAGTGCTTTAAAGTAGACGCCATTCATAAATGACTTCTCATTGTTTTTAATTTCACATTTAATAACTGTTTTGAAAATTTTTGAAATTTATGAATACCAATATTTACAAAACACACACTACTCATTATGTATAATTGTAACGCAACTATTTTTCATATGTCTTCATTATTTTATTAATTTAAATGCAATATTGCAAATGAATTGTTTTTGTTTTTAAGTTACACGAAAAACATTGCTTAAATATTTTAATATAAAATCAGTCCAATAAACAAATTTTTTTTCACGAAATTTTCACCAAATTAAAGCTTTTCCATAAACATATTATATTAATAAAAGACAAGCTGGAATTTGGTTTATAAATTTCGAGGGGAAAATTTTGTTATTTCTAAGGCTGAATATTTTTAAGTCCTAGCACTAAACAATAAAAATTATATTTACATACGAATAATTATAAAGTTTAACTAAAAACATGATGCAATTGATTATTACGAATTTAATGCAAATAAATTGTATTCTAAAAGAAATAGTCAAAATTAAAAAGGTCGTGTTTATGTAAATATGTAAAGTATAACATATGATGATGACTCGGTTCAAAAACCCACAGATTTTAACCATTGATGTTCGATGAAAAGCGAATTCTTTATTCAAGATATCACGTATCAAAAAGTAAGAAACATGATTTTTTGCCATTTTTAACATTGAGACTTAATGAAAACTTCACTTACAGATTCGGAGTCTATTTTTTTACATTTGCGACAAAATTTTGGTTGACCAATTTAATTTGAGATGTTCTATTAACGGCAATGCAACCAACATGTCTCCTGGCATAACGACAAACTGATTTAACAGAAATGTACACTCCGAAAATTTTAAATGGTAACCTTTTGTTCAAATTCATTCTCTTCAATATGGCTCAATTGTTTTCAAATGTTTCTAATTATGATTTTCCATATTAACGGAAAATTATGCAACAAAAGCCTGCAATCACATTTCTAACCGAACAGCTCTGATTTCATATTCATAACGAATCCAATTTCAAAAGAAATTGCAAACAAAACAGACATGTGCAACGCGCATATCTCCAATGAATTTAAGCCTACTCTACTCGGAATGCTTATAAGAATGCACTCGTACGACAGCTGTTGTATCTATCTATCGTACTCACTTGTTATCATCCAAAACAGAATTCAATGCTTCAATCCATTCCGGATCAATGCTACCATCACATATTATCCACGAGTGTACATGTGATGGTTCAGCATTCACCGTTACTGCTGTTGCTGTCAGCACACCATCCATCCATTGACGCGTATCGGGATCAAGGCGACCCAAAAGTTGCACACGTTGCATCGATTTAGGGCTTATGGTATGGCAACGTATAATCGAAGTGCCTGCACCGCCGCCACCCAATGCTTGCCTTAGCAATGCAATCACAGTCGATTTACCACAACCCGGTGGGCCAACGATTACCACCCCCATGCGTTTGGCCAACTGTTCGTGCAATTGAAGAGCCTTCTCAATTTGCAACTCATTAGCGCAAAGGCCAAGGGGAACGAAAGAAACGGCCAATGCATGTTGCAAAACCGTTGAGTGTTGAATGGTGTTATCAACTTCCGGGAAAACACTCTGTAGTAGCATTTCAAAGCGTGGTACATCATGCAATGCCAACTTTGACATGGTGGATGCACGCAAACACTGTACAACAATAGGCATTTCGTCATTGTCGTCGCCGCCGCCTCCAAAACTGTTGCTTCTACCAGGCGACAGCTTATCGTTGTGAAATCGTGCGCGTAAACCTTCGCCACAGCCTAGTAAAATAGTTTTCAATTCCCTCAATCCCCAATCGTAGTGTCGTTGCGTCGATAGCATTTTGGCGCACAACTCAAAGAGGTCAACTATGCGATCACCAATTTCCGCTGCCTGTTGAAAGCCCTCGACGAACAGCATGACGCGTGAAATTTCATGCGGCTCCGGTTGTTGCATAACGATAGGGCGAAATAGCGCTTGTATGTTGCCGGGTAGCTTTTGCCTTCCACCGTATTCAGCGCCAGCTGGATTAAGTGTGACAAAGATGCCGCAATGGTGATTAAGTTTGAACTGTAAAAGATGGTAGTGGTTGGTGGGTTATTGAAATATTCAAGCATTCGATGTGTTGCATGCATAGTGTGATTGGACATTCTTTTGTTTGAACAAAAAATTTACGCAGATTGAAGTCATGGAATTTTAGAAAACGAAACTGCTCTTGGTTGAATTTTTTTTTACTTAGCTTGCACAATAGGTCAAAAGGCACACTTTTTTGGCCAAAATTCAATTTTTACAAGTATTGCTAGAAAGAAGAAAACAAAAAAATAAAAATTTTTTGCAGTTTGCATCTAACCTCTGGCCGTTTTTCATGAGTTTGACCTCAAATATCTCCAAATCCTGAGGTGGTGGGTCAATTCTGACCGCGGATTCGGATTCTACGCATAAAGTTACTTCAGAAATGCTTGGCAACAAAACCTTGTTGGCATGTGTTATTAATTTAGAAAATTTATTACGCACCATTTTTGACCCGGTAGTTCGAGGGTTAAGATTTTTTTCAGAATTGTTCTTTTAGTCTAAAGTCAACATAAAAACTTAATTTGAATTTGGTCACCATGAAAATATGGACGGTTTGAATTTTGGCCAAAAAAATGTTCTTTTTGACCTATAGTGGCTTGGAGGCATAATCTATTATTTTGTTTGGTTCGATTTTTTAAACAGTTTAGGCAATTTACTTAATACATTTCAACTCTTCTATCAAAAGAATGTCCAATTTGCCCAAAAAATGTGTAGGGCCTTATCATGAATTTATCGAGAAATTCCCTCTGTAGAATATATTCCCTTCTCGAGAGGGAACGTTTACAATAGGGGGTTGTCATGAATAAATATTGCCCGGAAATTTTTTCAGACTAATAGAGAATGCAAGGGAGTATGAGAAAAATTTCCCGGGAATACTTATTCGCCAATAAGTACAGGCCCTCGGACCACGAAAAAAAAACCAGATTTTTTTTTTTTGCATGCTAGGTAGTCTGAAGAAAAAATTCTCGAAAAAAATTTATTCATGATAAGACCCAATAAAATTCAACAAAATTAAAAAAAGAATGTCGAAATTTCTTCAAAAATATTTAAATTTGCTCACAGTTCTATCTGCTATCTGCACTGTATCGTTTTTATCCTTTAAAGCGCTCTGTATCGGTTGAATAAGCATTGATATGGCCGAAAGTGTTGCTTCCTGCAGACGATTGAACTCATCAAAACAACCCCAGGCACCACAACGTGCCAGACCAGTTAATATAAGGCCCATTGACTCTGTATCTACATTCTATAGTGCATATATGGGAAATATGAAAAGAAAAACATTTTCGCATGAGTGGTGTTACATCAACACAGATGTTGTGCTATGTGTGTTCTGTTCACTGTACCTCATCACAATTGAATACCAACACCAGACGTCCCAGCATTGCACCTAACGCTTTAACACATTCTGTTTTTCCTGTACCAGCCGGCCCAAAGGGATTTCCACCCAAACCCATATGCATTGCCTGTGTAAGTATAAGATAACATTTCTGCGTAAGACTGGTGCTAACCAATTTATTAGGGTTGCCAAGGAACTCATATGAATATTCAAATTGTGCATAAACAATGCGTATGGTAACAAGGCCATCAATGCCATCGCTCAAGTAAAATTTCAATTGCTGCAACCAATCCCAATCACTGACATGCATTACATTCTGCCTTTGCAGTTGCTCCACAATTGTCACATAGTGCACCATGTCAAAAAGTAGGTAACGTAACTTAAGCTGTAAAAGGTTATCGCTGGTGGCTTGATTTTTCAGTGTTGTAAATTGCGCAATTTCATCATTTAAAGACTTAAGCAGCTTTGCTAAAGACATGGATGAAATTGATTTTTCCGCTTGTTTTGTAAAGTGTATGCTGCGTGCTGTGGCAAGTACTTGAATGGGATACTTGCGAAGCGTAACTTCATCGTAAGTGCACGATGACGATGTTGACTTTGTTGTGGCTTTGTGACATTCAATGATTTGTTCCTTTATGGTTTCTTGCATCGATGTGACCAAGTTGTTGAGCCAAATCTGTAAAAGTGCAAACAACAATCCATATAGAGAAAACATCTTTCATGGCAAAAGAGTTAAACTTACCTCTATAGAGCCCTGCATTTCAACGGGTCTTTTTAATTTTAAAACATCACCCTCAGCGCTATGCATAGACTGTATGATATAAAGTATTCTATCGCCTTGATTACTTTGCGTTATACCTAAACTGTGACAACCCGGAAACAGTTTACGTATGTGTTTTTGTATAACTTCAGCATCTTTGGCTGCTTGTCCTAGAATTTCGAGTAAATCGTCATCACCGAGGAAGTAAAAACGTGGAAATGAATTGCGTTTTTCCTGCATTAGAGAGATGACAGTTTTATTAGAAAGTTCTACAATCTACATTTACCTAGGTCTACCAGAGACCCACCATTATGTATGACATTAAATTATTTTGACATCTCATCAATTGCGTCTCCAAAGAGTTTATTATAGTTGCAATATTATTAATTTTCGTTAAGGATATGACGCGTGGATCTGCCTTAATTTCTCGCATTATATAGCGAAAATCCTTATCAACGCGTCGAAAGAGTGCTTCCTCGTTTTTTAGTGTTCCAGCGCCGAATACAGGCTCAAGATAAACCCATCTGGAATATATGTATAAATGATGTTATCTCAGGGAAGCATTGTGCATTTTAAGTGTGGTACTCAAATATGTCAATATTGTAAAACTACCACTAGAAGAAATTACTTAAGTCCTCTTGAAATATCTCCAATTTGAAAAAACGCTACTGAAGCCTTATCTACTACAAGAATAAACTACTAAAGTCCTCTGGAAATATCTCCAATTTAGAAAAACCTTAGTAAAAGTTCGTTTAGAATGGGTATTTTTATTTGGAGAATGAACTTTATAAATGTCATCCTGAATTTTCCAATAACGAGATGATATAAGCTTTGTTATAGTGATGTTCAATCCAATATCATAGCGATCATGGTCTTGAATATTGAGTATTTGTATTGATATTGATATTGAATCTTGATCCTGGCCGTTAAGTCATGGTCTCGCTCTTGAAAAGTTTCTAAGCTGCGTATTCAAAATTTCCAAACCTTAATAATTTTCAAAGCAGTTGGGTTTTTAAGATGCCAAATTCCAAATTCCTTAGTTGCGAGATTCTTTAATCCTGGATAACGAGACTCAAAATCTTTAAATTAAATGTAAAAGTTGTTCTTCTCTACGGCTTTCAAATGTTTACAAGTATTCACCAAGAACGGTCTTCGATGAATTCTAAAAATATGTTAGTCTAGAACCACGTTATTGTAAAGATGCCGACCAGAACCCATCTCCGTACAAATCAAACGGTGATAATGATCACATGACCCTTCAATAAAAGGAGCAGCACAAACAGCCTCATAACATCGAATGTTTGTCTTCCACTAGCTCCAAGTTTTCATCCTCAAAGTACCCGAAAACATCGTGAAAATGACCTCTGGAACAAGAAAACCGTGAATCGTAGAAATGTTGGGGAGAACTGAAAGTGATAGCTATCCTACAAGATGAAGTAGTTTTGTAAAAGTCTTATGCTCTGAGAGAAAATGGAGGACATAAAACTAAGTTAGTGGATAAGTGTTAATTTTAAAGTGTTAGTTGTTGACGTTTGGTTCAAAAAGTGGGACACGGAAACCAAACAGACGCTCATGAAATGGAATACAGAAAATGAAAGTCCAATCGAAAAAGCAAGATAACAACAAAAGAAATTGACCTAAATAAATTAAAATCTTTTGGGAACTAAACTGCTGTTTCCCCAGTGTGCCAGACGGTTCATATCTCCGCTTTTTTATCTGTTACGGATCCGTTACTGATCCGTTTGCTGGAGAGATTCCCAAAAAAAAGCGAATCCTTTTTTTTTTGGAATTTCTCCCGCAAACGCATGCGATTCGCTTTTTTTTTTTTGGGAATATCTCCCACAAACGGATCAGTAACGGATCCGTAATGGATAAAAAAGCGGAGATATGAACCATCTGGCACACTGGGTTCTTAACTGTACACCATGATCACTTCGCAATCTATGAAATATTTGGGTAAAATTAATTGGTTCGTGTATTAACTTCAAAAGATTTGTAAGATTTGTGCAAAAACATTCTAAGAAAAAATTCCCGAGAATGTTCATTCTTGATAGGGCCCATTCTATTTTGAGACAAAACTCTACTTATAATAAAAACTAAGTTCTTTGTTAAAATATTGTTCTAAATTGAACTCTCCGAAACTTAGCTCTAGATTCGCTAGTAATAAAAAATTCTATAATTTTCACTGTAACGAGGTGACACCTTCTTACCTTCTTTGTGATTGACTTAAGCTTGTCAAAAATGTATCCAACATATTGAGGCGACTCTCCCATAACTCAGCCTGATCAGAAAAAGCATCAAAAGCTGCTGAGTTTTTTGCAGATTGCAGCAGCGACTGATTATCACCAATTTTATTAAGAATCTCTTGATAATCCTTAATGAGCGTTATTTCGCTGGCCGATGAATCACGATGTGTTATAAGTTTGAGATTTGCGGTCACTGACCATTGGTCCAATTCAGTTAAAGCCTGACGTACAATTTGCTCGGAGGCGGCTTGTTTAACAATTGCCTAAAAATTGTTATAAAAATGTATTTAAAAGATTTGTTAGATGGAATCGAAGTAAAAGCTTAACTGAGCTCACTTACTGTTATTTCATTTGCCGCAAGTTGTAATGCATTTGAATCCTTTAAAATATCACTAAGCAATATATTATGCATTGGCTTTGCTTCCGCTTTCTGCAACAACATAAATATTTTGGCCCAATGACGCTCATTTAGTGCATCAGACTGCAGTTGCTGTAGTACTGGTAGCACTTGCTGTAAGCGCTCTACACTACGCCTTATTCGCTTCGAGGGCAAATCAATTGATGAATGTACCGATCCTTCCCATTTACTGATGAATTCACTCAACACATATGGACGTCTACGGTATATGGCCCAGTCTTCAGCCATTACAGTATTTAATTCACTTAAGTAAGCATCATAAAGTTCCCACTGCTTTGATTGCGATTGCATTTTCGTTTCGATTTCAGTGAACGGTTGCAGAACTTCTGCCGGAAATTCCATATTAAATTTGGAGCATTCTTCCAGTAGCTGTGACTTTTTTGTTTGTATTTGCTGCCAATGTTCTTGACGATCCTTGAACAGTTCAAGTGTTGTATCTTCATTGGCTTCCAGTTCAGCGATCATTGATTCCCAACGTAGTAGAAATTTCTCAGCTTCATTTTGTAGATTTTGTATTTGTGTATGGGCCTGATCTTTAATCAAATTCACCTGACGTTGTAGTATAACTGCATGATTTTCGATGAGAGGTTGTAGTTTCTCCCATTGCATCAGTATGCCATCGAGTGCGGAGACACGTTCCTTACACCAACCCGCCAAGCATGTGTCCTTTTCTCTGACAAGCGTGAGAGTTTCAGAGATCTGTGTCAAATAAAATGTGAGATTTGAAAGCAAGAGCGAGTTAAGCAATCCTTACCTTAGGTAGCTCGGACATTATTTTCTCATACTTCATGCCAGATTCGGTAATGGAGGCCTCATCTATGGCGACATTATTCAAAAATTGCAGCGATGATTGTAGAAACTCCTGTATTTCGGAAACATCGCTTAAGATGGACGCACGTAAGCTGTTGGATAATGATTCCCAATAACGACGGCTTATGAATTCAATTTCCGAGCGCAATGGTAATATATTGATGACAAAACAATCAATAGATTCTTCCGAACTAAAATAATGTAAGCATAATGTCAATTCACTTGAATTTAATTACAAACAAGATGGACTCACTTCTGTATTTTTGCAATTTTTTGACTAAAATTCTTACAGGCCTTGAAATTTCGATCCCAATCTGCTGCCGTATTCATGTGTATACCACAAAGTTCCTCAACATCAACACAGCCCAATGATACCCATGGCATCCAGAGATTTTTGAAACGCTCCAGCTTCTCGAAAAGTTCTTGTGCCTTTTCAAACAGAGGCCCAAAATGATGACGATTTATTTCAACCATTGAACGAAAAAGTTCAGCGCTTTTCTCGGACAAACCACGAAAGCTGCTAGGGCGCTCGATAAAACGTCGCAGTTGTGTAAAGTAACGCTCACGTATCTCTTCTTCGGGTGGACGATAACAAAGTTGACGCTGCCTAAAATTTATAAAAAAGCTAACTGAAGACATTCCACTGGTAAAACTGTTGGAAATACCCACCGAAAGATTATATCAATATGTATATCCGGTAGTTTATTATTCATATCGACTAAGCCAATGATATATTGATACTCTAGCACTTTGTAGAGTTGATGATCCCAATGCAACTTAAAAGCATCCAAGTTGGTAAAGTTTTGACGCTCCAAAGAAGCGACAAGTTCACGCAAATGACGCATTTCATCTTTCCAAATTTGACTTTGTAAAAATAGATCAGTGTTCATAAGCTTAATAACCTGGCCAATGGATATTGGAAAATGTAAAATTAAAACTTGTGCTGATAAAAGAATTGGCGACCTACCGTTCGCTTTGCTTGCTCATGATAACCAACCAGCAAAGTGTTATCCGCCGATAGCTTTGACACTGCCGTTTGTAACATATTAACATAGCGTTGCACTGATTCTGCATCGTTCCAAGCCACAGTTTCACTTTGTACCAACTTTGATAGCTCGACGGCATTTTGTAGCATAATGGGTCGCTGACAGGGTATCATACGATCACCGATTGTGTTATGAAATGTAGCAATTTGTTGCAAACGTCTTGCGTAGGACATAAATTTTGAAGCATGATTAGCTGCTGCACGTAATTCCATTGGTACATTATAGCCAAGATTTTCAAATTCTCGCACATCCTGACAGAAGGTTACCAATTTGGGATTAAAAGTGACACGCATTAGTTGACGTCCCTCCTTTTCGAATTTCACCACTGGTTGATCTTCACGTAGTCTGAAAATTGGGGGAATAAATAACGTTGAATTGAATCATAGCTATTAGTGTCATACTTTAATTCGCCACTTCGAACTGCGGTTGAACACTGACCACACCATATCTCGAAATTAGTGCGCAAGAGTGATTCAGTCTCTTCCTTGATTTCTTGCACAGCTTTATTGATTTTGTCGTAACCTTCACGTCCGCTAATAAGATGGCTAACCTTTTCCACTTCTTGAATCTGTTGAATGAATAAGGGATGATTTTTTTAGCCTACGCATTGTATCACATGTCTGTCTCTCTCGCCATCTACAATTCAAAAGTTCCTAATACATCCGTTGGAACTCAGTCTATCTTCATACCGAATCTCTTAAAAATTTATGTAGTTCTTTGCCCGTTGTAGCGTATTTTCCATTTAAGGGCGTGATAACAATTGGAAAACTAAGCGAATTTGACTTGATGAAGGAACTGTTTGCTACAACCTACTCTTATAAAGATTCTATGCCTTTATATTTGAAAGGGCGGTGCATTTCACATATAGGCAAACACTCTAAGAAGCCATACTAGATTATCCAATCCTAATGAACTTTTCACGACTACAAGCAATAGTAATGGTTTGGACAATGTTTAGACAAAAAATGGGCGGGCTATGCTAAGAGGGCGTGGCACACAACATACAGAATGCTATACGAACTTAAAAAAACACTTTACTCAAGGAGTAGATTAAAGTACCTATATTCGAACAAGGACACACAATATTTGATACTTAAAAAAATCCGAAATGCTGAAAACATATTTTTTTCGATAGCATCCCTGACTTTTCAGCAAAATACACTATTCACAATCAATGGTTTATGTACCAACTAGCTTCACCATACCTGATATTGCACAACCTTCAACCAGCGACACTCATTACAGATAACAGACAAATGACCAGTATCAGGTTCCATATTGGTGTCTGTCATTGCTTTACGTAGATCTTGCAGCAGAATATGTAGAGATTGCAAAAATTGCTCACGCTCAATGGTCAAGAGCTCCAACACTGTTGGACGCTGTATCAAAGTCTCATATTTCGAGAAGATGAATATCACCTGCCTGGGGTTACTCAAATGATTATGCAATTGTGACTTTAGTGCCGATGCGATGCGCTCATCAATGGGTTGTAGAAGTTGCTCGAATTGCTGTAAGGCGCGATTCCATTTTGTTTGACCCAGTGTCGTCGTATCATAGATATTAATAGCTATGAAAAGTGGAAAAGTTATGATGTTTCCAATGAATTCGCTCATTCAGCACTTACTTCTAAATGGTGAACTAGCCGAAAACATGCTGCGAATTTCTTCCTCATTCAAAAGCGTTGAGATTTGCTTGTACAAACTCTTTATGTTGCGTATTTCAGCTAAACGCTCTTTAAACAGCTGTCCGCGTTTATGCGTATGCGGTTCCCCGACCCAAGGGTGTTGTACATAATTTGGCCAGAAGAGACGTGTCAGTGAATCGCATAGCTGCATCCACGAATCTATAGTATCATTGCATTGACTCATTAGGTTATTGATGTGGTAGGAACTCAAATTCCATATGTCCTCAGCGCAAAGTTGTTCAACACAAACTTCGAGTAGGCGATTACCTGCAAGGGGGTGTTAAGTTTATATTTTAAGCTTAAAAAATACAAGTACTTAAGTTTTTAGTAAATACATAATTACTTACCTATTATATCCAAAATATCAGCCATACGACTTTGTGGAAAATTATATGGCAGACGCCAGAGTTCATCTAAATTGTTATGTGATGTATCGAGAAATTCTTCAATACTTGTGCTGCTGTTGCCGCTATCGATGAAGCTTTGGTAATAGAAGTTATTAATATTAACAAACTCGTACTAAACAGTGGTAATACACTTATTTAAACAAAACCGTTTTCATAAGATTTGCCCAGAAATATTGCAAAATCGAATAGTAACTACTTAATTATGGTTTACAAACTACCCGACACTGCTGGAAACTCCTCGTCTGAGAGCAAAATCAATGCTGGTAGATACTTATTACCAGAAATAAATTGTCGGAATATTCAATTGTTTCAATATTTTGAATTTAATTTTATTGGTGATGAGTAGTCTTAGTCGTTTGATAATGGGTCGATTTCTCGCATCCGCCCATCCTAGCTAGGGTCGGGGTGAAGTTAGCGCAGAAAATGACAGTTGCCATAATAACTTGGGCTGCAATTGGGCCCATTTTATTCTCTGTTTATAACTTCATTGCCAACCTATCAGAATCACCTCGAAATTTTTATAAATTCCAAGAGAGTCGAAGAAGTGACTTTTAAACACTTTATAATGCCGGTATGCCAATGCTGAGCATTCACAAAGGAAATGAAAAATTGATCGATTTTAGCTGATTCATCCAATTTTTCAAAGGTCAAATGGACAATCTAGGGTATACATTATTTAGGGGATTTCTTC